>CAJINV010000024.1:0-72309 GCA_905178155.1 Amoebophrya sp. A120
CAAAAAACCACAACCCGCGGAAACGCCACAACCATCCCGATTTGTCCGGTGAGCGGCCTTCGGAAGGTTGCGCGGCTGGTCTGCGAATCTTCCCGGCCGCCCCTTGGGTTTCCTTCACATCTTGGCGAACCCGGGAAGCAGGCGACGCAAAAAACCACAACCCGCGGAAACGCCACAGCCATCCTGAATTGTCCTGTGGGCGGCCTTTGGAAGGTTGCGCGGCTGGTCTGCGCATCTTCCCGGCCAACCCTTGGGCTTCCTTCACATCTTGGCGAACCCGCCAAGGAGACGACACAAAAAACCACAACCCACGGAAACGCCACTGCCATCCTGATTTGTCCGGTGGGCGGCCTTTGGAAGGTTGCGCGGCCAGTCTGCGAATCTTCCCGGCCGCCCCTTGGGTTTCCCTATCCTGTTTACAGCATTACAAATTCCAAAACGCGACAGGAAATGCCCATCATAGGGATGCGCGTCACAAATGTTCTTGTCATTGCAAATCTGCATGACAACTCTGGGGTGGGGATGTTTTTACATAGGATAGAGGGAGATCAGGTCTCTCGCCAAGTGGGGCCGCTCGGTCTTGTCGGCGCGAACGAACTTGATTTGCATCTCCAAGACGGAGAAAAACGTGTTGTAACTGCCAGAGATAGAGTATGGAGCTGTCAGGATTGAAATCAACAAAGTTGAAATAATTTGTGATGCATAAAATCTATTCCAGCTGGACCCACAGTTTCCAATCGGCGCATGACAAATTTTCCTGGCCGCTGAAGCAAGTCTGTCATGCTGTTTAGGGAAAGGTGGCTGCTCCCTGTCATGCTAGTCAGCAGCCCAATTCTTGACCCTTACCAGCACTAGAATCTGCCTCCCTTGCGCCTTTAGCAATGGAGTCAGTCTACTTTGTGTCGCATTTTATGCACGACAAATCCTTTCAACTTTGTCGATTTCAACTCTGACACATCCATATCGAGGAGGTCGAGAGGCTGTCGATTTTGTATTCGTTCAGAATTTTCGACCACATCGTCAAAAGCTTGCAATTATCCACGAGCAAAATCTCCAGCAGTTTTATCAAAGTGAAAACTATCCCCCCGCGGCCCCATAGCAAAGTGGAAATCTCTGATGCGGGATTTGTGTACACGACAAATCAGCTCTGTCTTGCAGTGAGGCACTGCAGGCAAAGCCTAAGCCTGCTGCGTAGGGGTGTTGTTATTTGGTGTAGGTGCTTAGCACAGCAGAGGCCTGCCATGTAAACGCAACAGCATTACAAATCGCCAGCGTAAGGTGGCGGATTCTTTGGCTTTGCCCTCTTGCACGAGAGACAGGATTTGTGGTCACAAATCAGCATGACAAATTTTTAGCAGCACAGAAGTATGGGGAGGCGGGGGGATTTTTCCTCGCAATAAGTTCCACGGCGACCGGGTAGTCGAGAAAAATTTTGTACTATCGCAAGAAAAAAGTGTTACAGTTACACACATAGTCTATGTAAGCCCAGCATGACAGACAACCTCGGTCATGCCGGATAAGCATAGGAGCCTTCCTTCATACGTGTTTTTATCCCGTAGGATTTCTGCAGTGCAAGTTTTCTCTCTCATGCAGAGAAATCTGTGTTGCTGCATTGACAACAGATGTGTAACTCTGACACTTTTTTCGTGGGATATGTAAGTCGGGTTTCGGAAGTACAGGAGATACCGCAGAAACCAGCGGAAATCCGGATCGTCGACGTGTCTTTTTACCACGTGCTGCAGATACCGGGTATGCATTGCAAATACGTTTGGGTCCTCTGGAAGGATGCGAGGCTTGTCATGCACATTTTGCATGACCCATAATGTCTGTGATGCATGCCCCAGCATCACAGATTTTTTTACGGGCGTCTTCATGCCTATTCCGCATGAGAAAG
Organism: Amoebophrya sp. A120; assembly: GCA_905178155.1. Taxonomy (NCBI): domain Eukaryota; class Dinophyceae; order Syndiniales; family Amoebophryaceae; genus Amoebophrya; species Amoebophrya sp. A120. The sequence goes on from CAJINV010000024.1 coordinate 1,895, forward strand.
AACGCCATTTCCACGTAGCAAAAACTGGGCTCCTCTTCTTGCAGCTCATGCAATACAGATTTCTTTTGGAATCCAAAGGTAGCATTACAAGTTGCACTCTTCCAGACCCAGACCACATATTTGCATTTGATACCGGGGGTTCAGCAGCGATTGCAGGAACTGGCTCTCCCACGTGAACCGCTGCACATTGCTTATCGTGAGAAAAAACTGTTTCACTGTGAACTTGTGATGCAGAAAATGGAACACAGAACTCTTTGTCTTGCTACACCTGGATCAAGGCATTGGATTTAGAAGCGTGTTTTCCCTTGGGAAGCGCGCATGACAAACAAGGTCCACGCGTGGGGACAGGGTCCCCACGCTGGGGCCTTGTGCGCACCCCTAGTGGCGCGAGTTGGAGAACATTGCTCGGCATCGCGGCGGACAGAGTCCGTCCCTCGCCTCACATCAGGCGCGCGCGCAGTGGCTTAGTTCGCAAAGCGGTAGTGGGGGAAGGGTGTTCGGCATCAGTGCGGACAGTGTCCGCCCCTCGGCCTCGCCTCACATCAGGCGCGCGCATAGTGGCTTAGTGCGCGAAGCGCTACAGCCGGGCGCAGGGTGTTTCTTCGGCAGCGGGGCGGACAATTCGAAACCGCCCCTGGAAAAGAAGTCCGGTCTCAAAGTTAAAGTTGCCTTTGTGCATCACAGGTCGGAGACTTCCCTCTCGTTGCGGTATGGAATTTCTACGCCGCCTCCTGCAGGAGCCAAGGCGATGGCGTAGAAATTCGAAGCCGCCGCTGAAAAAGAAACTCGACTGCAGCATTGCTTTTGTGCAATACAGATCGGAGCGAGACTTCGTCCTCAGGACGGTAGGGAATTTCTACGCCGCCTCATGCAGGAGCCAAGGTGATGGCGTAGAAATTCCATACCGCCCGGAGAAAGAAATGCCCGCTCTGTATTCCACAATCGCAGCCTTGCGAGGGAATATCTTTTCCAAGGGCGGCGCGGAATTTCTACACCCTCGCCTGGGCTCCCGCAGGACGCGGCGTAGAAAGTCTATACCGCCCGGGGAAAGAAATCTCTGCCCTGTGTTGCGCAAGAGCAGCTTTGGGATCGGATTCCTTTTCCAGGGCGGTATGGAATTTCTACGCCCCTGCCTTGGCTCCCGCAGGGCGCGGCGTAGAAAGTCCATACCGCCCGGGGAAAGAAATCCTCGATCTGTGTTGCGCGAAAGCAACTGTGGGGCCGGGTTCCTTTTTCAGGACGGTGTGGAATTTCTGCGCCTCTGCCTTGGCTGGCTCCCGCAGCCAGGCCAGGGCGCGGCGTAGAAAGTCCATACCGCCCGGGGAAAGAAATCTCCGATCTGTGCTGCGCAAAAGCAACTGTAGGGCCGGACTCCTTTTCCAGGACGGTATGGAATTTCTATGCCCCTGCCTTGGCATTGCATGCTCCCGCAGGACGCGGCGTGGAAAGTCCATACCCCCCGGGGAAAGAAATCTCCGATCTGTGTTGCGCAAAAGCAACTTTGGGGCCGGATTTCTTGTCCAGGGCGGTATGGAATTTCTACGCCCCCTCCCTGGCTCCCGCAGGACGCGGCGCGGAAAGTCCATACCGCCCGGGAAGAGAAATCTCCGATCTGTGTTGCGCGAAAGCAACTTCGGGGCCGGATTCCTTTCCCAGGACGGTATGGAATTTCTACGCTCCTGCCCCGGCTCCCGCAGGACGCGGCGCAGAAAGTCCATACCGCCCGGGGAAAGAAATCTCCGACCTGTGTTGCGCAAAAGCAACTTTGGGACGGGGTTTCTTTTCCAGGGCGGTATGGAATTTCTACGCCCCTTCCTTGGCTCCCGCAGGACGCGGCGTAGAAAGTCCATACCGCCCGGGAAAAGAAATCTCCGATCTGTGTTGCGCGAAAGCAACTTCGGGGCCGGATTCCTTTCCCAGGACGGTATGGAATTTCTACGCTCCTGCCCCGGCTCCCGCAGGACGCGGCGTAGAAAGTCCATACCGCCCGGGGAAAGAAATCTCCGATCTGTGTTGCGCAAAAGCAACTTTGGGACGGGATTTCTTTTCCAGGGCGGTATGGAATTTCTACGCCCCTTCCCTGGCTCCCGCAGGACGCGGCGTAGAAAGTCCATACCGCCCGGGAAAAGAAATCTCCGATCTGTGTTGCGCGAAAGCAACTTCGGGGCCGGATTCCTTTCCCAGGACGGTATGGAATTTCTACGCTCCTGCCCCGGCTCCCGCAGGACGCGGCGTAGAAAGTCCATACCGCCCGGGGAAAGAAATCTCCGATCTGTGTTGCGCAAAAGCAACTTTGGGACGGGATTTCTTTTCCAGGGCGGTATGGAATTTCTACGCCCCTTCCCTGGCTCCCGCAGGACGCGGCGTAGAAAGTCCATACCGCCCGGGAAAAGAAATCTCCGATCTGTGTTGCGCGAAAGCAACTTCGGGGCCGGATTCCTTTCCCAGGACGGTATGGAATTTCTACGCTCCTGCCCCGGCTCCCGCAGGACGCGGCGTAGAAAGTCCATACCGCCCGGGGAAAGAAATCTCCGATCTGTGTTGCGCAAAAGCAACTTTGGGACGGGATTTCTTTTCCAGGGCGGTATGGAATTTCTACGCCCCTTCCCTGGCTCCCGCAGGACGCGGCGTAGAAAGTCCATACCGCCCGGGAAAAGAAATCTCCGATCTGTGTTGCGCGAAAGCAACTTCGGGGCCGGATTCCTTTCCCAGGACGGTATGGAATTTCTACGCTCCTGCCCCGGCTCCCGCAGGACGCGGCGTAGAAAGTCCATACCGCCCGGGGAAAGAAATCTCCGATCTGTGTTGCGCAAAAGCAACTTTGGGACGGGATTTCTTTTCCAGGGCGGTATGGAATTTCTACGCCCCTTCCCTGGCTCCCGCAGGACGCGGCGTAGAAAGTCCATACCGCCCGGGAAAAGAAATCTCCGATCTGTGTTGCGCGAAAGCAACTTCGGGGCCGGATTCCTTTCCCAGGACGGTATGGAATTTCTACGCTCCTGCCCCGGCTCCCGCAGGACGCGGCGTAGAAAGTCCATACCGCCCGGGGAAAGAAATCTCCGATCTGTGTTGCGCAAAAGCAACTTTGGGACGGGATTTCTTTTCCAGGGCGGTATGGAATTTCTACGCCCCTTCCCTGGCTCCCGCAGGACGCGGCGTAGAAAGTCCATACCGCCCGGGAAAAGAAATCTCCGATCTGTGTTGCGCGAAAGCAACTTCGGGGCCGGATTCCTTTCCCAGGACGGTATGGAATTTCTACGCTCCTGCCCCGGCTCCCGCAGGACGCGGCGTAGAAAGTCCATACCGCCCGGGGAAAGAAATCTCCGATCTGTGTTGCGCAAAAGCAACTTTGGGACGGGATTTCTTTTCCAGGGCGGTATGGAATTTCTACGCCCCTTCCCTGGCTCCCGCAGGACGCGGCGTAGAAAGTCCATACCGCCCGGGAAAAGAAATCTCCGATCTGTGTTGCGCGAAAGCAACTTCGGGGCCGGATTCCTTTCCCAGGACGGTATGGAATTTCTACGCTCCTGCCCCGGCTCCCGCAGGACGCGGCGTAGAAAGTCCATACCGCCCGGGGAAAGAAATCTCCGACCTGTGTTGCGCAAAAGCAACTTTGGGACGGGGTTTCTTTTCCAGGGCGGTATGGAATTTCTACGCCCCTTCCTTGGCTCCCGCAGGACGCGGCGTAGAAAGTCCATACCGCCCGGGAAAAGAAATCGCCGACCTGTGTTTCGCAAAAGAAACTTTGGGACGGGGTTTCTTTTCCAGGGCGGTATGGGATTTCTACGCCCCTTTCCTGGCTCCCGCAGGACGCGGCATAGAAAGTCCATACCGCCCGGGAAAAGAAATCTCCGCTCTGTGTTGCGCGGAAGCAACTTCGGGGCCGGATTCCTTTCCCAGGACGTTATGGAATTTCTACGCCCCTGCCCCGGCTCCCGCAGGACGCGGCGTAGAAAGTCCATCACGCCCGGGGAAAGGAATCTCCGATCCATCTGTGTTGCGCAAAAGCAACTTTGGGACGGGATTTCTTTTCCAGGGCGGTATGGATTTTCTACGCCCCTTCCCTGGCTCCCGCAGGACGCGGCGCAGAAAGTCCATACCGCCCAGGAAAAGAAATCTCCGATCTGTGTTGCGCGAAAGCAACTTCGGGGGGGGCCGGATTCCTTTTCCAGGGCGGTATGGAATTTCTACGCTCCTGCCCCGGCTCCCGCAGGACGCGGCGTAGAAAGTCCATACCGCCCGGGGAAAGAAGTCTCCGACTTGTGTTGCGCAAAAGCAGCTTTGGGACGGGATTTCTTTTCCGCGGCGGTATGCAATTTCTACGCCCCTTCCCTGGCTCCCGCAGGACGCGGCGTAGAAAGTCCATACCGCCCGGGAAAAGAAATCTCCGGTCGGAGTTGCGCGAAAGCTATTTCGGGGCCGGATTCCTTTCCCAGACCGGTATGGAATTTCTACGCCCCCGCCCCGGCTCCCGCAGGACGCGGCGTAGAAAGTCCATACCGCCCGGGCAAAGAAATCTCCGATCTGTGTTGCGCAGAAGCAACTTTGGGACGGGATTTCTTTTGCAGGGCGGTATGGAATTTCTACGCCCCTTTTCTGGCTGGCTCCTGCAGGACGCGGCGTAGAAAATCCATACCGGGCGGGAAAAGAAATCTCCGATCTGTGTTGCGCGAAAGCAACTTCGGGGCCGGATTCCTTTCCAAGGTCGGTATGGAATTTCTACACCCCTGCCCCGGCTCCCGCAGGACGCGGCGTAGAAAGTCCATACCGCCCAGGAAAAGAAATCTCCGATCTGTGTTGCGCGAAAGCAACCTCGGGGCCGGATTCCTTTCCCAGGACAGTATGGAATTTCCACGCTCCTGCCCCGGCTCCCGCAGGACGCGGCGAGAAAGTCCTTGCCGCCCGGGAAAAGAAATCTCCGATCTGTGTTGCGCGAAAGCAACTTCGGGGCCGGATTCCTTTCCCGGGACGGTATGGAATTTCTACGCCCCTGCCCCGGCTCCCGCAGGACGCGGCGTAGAAAGTCCATGCCGCCCGGAAAAAGAAATCTGCGATCTGTGTTGCGCGAAAGCAAGTTCGGGGCCGGATTCCTTTCCCAGGACGGTATGGAATTTCTACGCTCCTGCCCCGGCTCCCGCAGGACGCGGCGTAGAAAGTCCATACCGCCCGGGCAAAGAAATCTCCGATCTGTGTTGCGCAAAAGCAACTTTGGGACGGGATTTCTTTTCCGGGGCGGTATGGAATTTCTACGCCCCTTCCCTGGCTCCCGCAGGACGCGGCGTAGAAAGTCCATACCGCCCGGGAAAAGAAATCTCCGATCGGTGTTGCGCGAAAGCAACTTCGGGGCCGGATTCCTTTCCCAGGACGGTATGGAATTTCTACGCTCCTGCCCCGGCTCCCGCAGGACGCGGCGTAGAAAGTCCATACCGCCCGGGCAAAGAAATCTCCGATCTGTGTTGCGCAAAAGCAACTTTGGGACGGGATTTCTTTTCCGGGGCGGTATGGAATTTCTCCGCCCCTTCCCCGGCTGGCTCCTGCAGGACGCGGCGTAGAAAGCCCATACCGCGCGGGAAAAGAAATCTCCGATCTGTGTTGTGCGAAAGCAGTTTCGGGGCCGGATTCCTTTCCCAGGTCGGTATGGAATTCCTACGCTCCTGCCCCGGCTCCCGCAGGACGCGGCGTAGAAAGTCCATACCGCCCAGGAAAAGAAATCTCCGATCTGCGTTGCGCGAAAGCAACTTCGGGGCCGGATTCCTTTCCCGGGACGGTATGGAATTTCTACGCTCCTGCCCCGGCTTCAGGCAGCCGGCCCGTGGCAAGCTATTTCGTTAATTCCGGGCTGATTTTTGGCTAATCCCCAAAGCGAAGGAGAGCAGACGCCAAAGGGGCCCGACTAGAAAGCGCGCCGGGGTTGCCGCCATATTTCCGGGGGCGCATAGTCATCGTGGGCGCCGCCCTCCGGGCACCCCCCTGCGCCCCCCGGAAGGGGAGGCGCGCGCCGGGAAAGGCGCCAAAGGGTACCCCGGCAGAGAAGAAAGGCCAAGGAGCCTGCGAAGCCTGCGCGTGGAGGGCCTCCACCAAATCACAACGGAGGCCGGAACACGACCCCGGCGGACCTGTTGTCTGTGGGTTTCCAGAGCGCCACCCCTGCAATCTTCGGGGCAAATTGAAAAAGGCGCCGGCCGGGGGGAATCCATTCAAAGACGCAAAGGCCACGAGAGGCGGGAACTGCGGGCGGCCGGCCTGCCGAGAAAAAGCAGGGCATCTAAGGACAAACGGCGCCGACTGAGAGCCCAATGGTCTGGCGGAGTGACTGCCTCTCGGGGGAAGGTTAACTCCTTGGGTTTTTGGGGTAATTTGTGGGCTAATTTATAGTCTAATCTGTAGTTTAATTTTTGGTCTAATTTCAAAACCAACGAAACCTTCCCGATTTCGTTGCGGTCAGATTAACCCCCGAAATTACCCCCGGGATTACCCTCTTCATTAACCGCCCGGGACCGGGGTGGTGTTTGAAAGACCAAAACGCCCCGGCCTCGCGCCTGCCTGATTTCCAGAGCCGGGCCCGCTGCGCGCCGCCCCCCATAAATGCAAAGGCGCCGGGCCCCGGCGGATTTGAACCATGGCCAAAGGAGCAACCCCTATGAGCCAAACCACACCAAAAGACCCCCGCCCCTCGGAAAGATGCCGGACAAAGAAAAACCGAAGACCCGGGCAAGGGCCCGACCCGAGACATTCCCCGAGGTAGGGGAAAAGAGCACCCGAGGGCAGGCCACCACCAAAAGCCAAGGCGCCGCGCGCGCGAAAGGGCCCAGCGATAAGCGGCCCCCACCCCCAAGAGGACGGGGGAGAACACACAACCAGGGGAGGCGGCCCGGAAGCTTACGACACCCGGGAAAACGGAAAGCGGGAGCGCCACACTATGCCGCGCCCTCCGCCCCGAATATGGCGCGCACCCAAAGGGTGCCACACCCAACCAACCGGCCCACGATTCCCAGAATTAGCGCCATTTTAACGAAATTTCACTAGCGGAAATTGCCTCGGGCCGGCTGCCTGACCGGCTCCCGCAGGACGCGGCGTAGAAAGTCCATACCGCCCGGGAAAAGAAGTCTCCGACTTGTGTTGCGCAAAAGCAACTTTGGGACGGGATTTCTTTTCCAGGGCGGTATGGAATTTCTACGCTCCTGCCCCGGCTCCCGCAGGAAGCGGCGTAGAAAGTCCATACCGCTCGGGGAAAGAAATCTCCGATCTGTGTTGCGCAAAAGCAGCTTTGGGGCGGGATTTCTTTTCCACGGCGGTATGCAATTTCTACGCCCCTTCCCTGGCTCCCGCAGGACGCGGCGCAGAAAGTCCATATCGTCCGGGAAAAGAAATCTCCGATCTGTGTTGCGCGTAAGCAACTTCGGGGCCGGATTCCTTTCCCAGGACGGTATGGAATTTCTACGCTCCTGCCCCGGCTCCCGCAGGGCGCGGCGTAGAAAGTCCATGCCGCCCGGGGGAAGAGATCTCCGATCTGCGTTGCGCAAAAGCAACTTTGGGACGGGATTTCTTTTCCAGGGCGGTATGGAATTTCTACGCCCCTTCCCTGGCTCCCGCAGGACGCGGCGTAGAAAGTCCATACCGCGGGGGAAAAGAAATCTCCGATCTGTGTTGCGCGACAGCAACTTCGGGGCCGGATTCCTTTCGCTTTCCCAGGACGGTATGGAATTTCTACGCTCCTGCCCCGGCTCCCGCAGGACGCGGCGTAGAAATTCCATACCGCCCGGGGAAAGAAATCTCCGATCTGTGTTGCGCAAAAGCAACTTTGGGACGGGATTTGTTTTCCAGGGCGGTAGGGAATTTCTACGCCCCTTCCCTGGCTCCCGCAGGGCGCGGCGTACGAAGTCCATACCGCCCGGGAAAAGAAATCTCCGATCTTCTTTGCGCGAGAGCAACTTCGGGGCCGGATTCCTTTCCCAGGACGGTATGGAATTTCTACGCTCCTGCCCCGGCTCCCGCAGGACGCGGCGTAGAAAGTCCATACTGCCCGGGGAAAGAAATCTCCAGTCTGTGTTGCGCAGCAGCAACTTTGGGACGGGATTGCTTTTCCAGGGCGGTATGGAATTTCAACGCCCCTTCCCTGGCTCCCGCAGGACGCGGCGTAGAAAGTCCATACCGCCCGGGAAAAGACATCTCCGCTCTGTGTTGCGCGAAAGCAACCTCGGGGCCGGATTCCTTTCCCAGGACGGTATGGAATTTCTACGCTCCTGCCCCGGCTCCCGCAGGACGCGGCGTAGAAAGTCCATACCGCCCGGGGAAAGAAATCTCCGATCTGTGTTGTGCAAAAGCAACCTCGGGGCCGGATTCCTTTCCCAGGACGGTATGGAATTTCTACGCCCCTGCCCCGGCTCCCGCAGGACGCGGCGTAGAAAGTCCATACCGCCCGGGGAAAGAAATCTCCGATCTGTGTTGCGCAAAAGCAACTTTGGGACGGGATTTCTTTTCCAGGGCGGTATGGAATTTCTACGCCCCTTCCCTGGCTCCCGCAGGACGCGGCGTAGAAAGTCCATACCGCCCGGGAAAAGAAATCTCCGATCTGTGTTGCGCGAGAGCAACTGCGGGGCCTGATTCCTTTCCCAGGACGGTATGGAATTTCTACGCTCCTGCCCCGGCTCCCGCAGGACGCGGCGTAGCAGATCCATACCGCCCGGGGAAAGAAATCTCCGATCTGTGTCGCGCAAAAGCAACTTTGGGACGGGATTTCTTTTCCAGGGCGGTAGGGAATTTCTACGCCCCTGCCTTGGCTCCCGGCCGCAGGACGCGGCATAGAAAGGCCATACCGCCCGGGGAAAGAAATCTCCGATCTGTGTTGCGCAAAAGCAACTTTGAGACCGGATTCCTTTTCCAGGACGGCATGGAATTTCTACGCCCCTGCCTTGGCTCCCGCAGGACGCGGCGTAGAAAGTCCATACCGCTCGGGGAGAGAAATCTCCGATCTGTGTTGCGCAAAAGCAACTTTGGGACCGGATTTCTTTTCCAGGGCGGTATGGAATTTCTACGCCCCTACCCTGGAGCCCGCAGCGCGCGGCGTAGAAAATCCATACCGCCCGGGGAAAGAGATCTCCGATCTGTGTTGCGCAAAAGCAACCTTGGGGCCAGATTTCTTTTCCAGGGCGGTATGGAATTTCTACGCCCCTGCCTTGTCTCCCGCAGGATGGACGCGGCGTAGGAATTCTTGGCCAGGAACGTCCGCCCCCCCCCGCCTCACACCAGGCGCGGCGCGCGTAGCTAGTGACCTAGTTTGCGGCGCGCTAGTGGGGGGAGGGTGTTTGCCTGCCGTGGCCACCTGCCGCAGACACCTGTCGCGGTCACCTGTCGCGGTCACCCTGTGTGTCCGGGGGTATGCGTTACCAGAACCCGGAAGGCTTTTCTATTTTTGAAAAATAGAGAGCTGCGCAAAAAGTTACTCTTTGCGAGATTCGAACTTCTTTGCTGCAGCGGAAGTCGCAGCTTTATGGTTTATTTCTGAAAAGAAAAAACGAATCTGACTAGACGCCCGGGCTCTGTAACTGTAATCAGACATCCCAGGCGACAGGGGGCGGCGACACGTGGAGGCGACAGGCGACGGCGACAGGCAGAACGACAGGCAGAACGACAGGCAAAACGACAGGCGAAAGGACAGGCGGCGGCGACAGGCCAACAATGCCAGCTTTTGTTTGACGTGGTTCCGCACCAGCAGCAGCAACAAAAAAGCCGCGAGCCCTTTTTATTTCCGAGAAGAAAAAAGCAGCTCTTTTATTCACACGCAAAAAATAATTATCATGTTTTGGATATTATGAGTAAATTAAATTATTTTTTGCGCATGAATATTGAAAAGAAGAGAGATGCTTTTTTCTTCTCGGAAATAAATGACTTTTTGCTTTTTTGTTGTTGCTGCTGCTGGTGCTGAACCGCATTAGAAGTTGGCGCTTTTGGCCTGTCGTCGCCGCCTGTCGTTTCGCCTCTCCTTTCGCCTGTCGTTTCGCCTCTCCTTTCGCCTGTCGTTTCGCCTGTCGTTTCGCCTCTCCTTTCGCCTGTCGTTTCGCCTCTCCTTTCGCCTGTCGTTTCGCCTCTCCTTTCGCCTGTCGTTTGGCCTCTCCTTTCGCCTGTCGTTTCGCCTGTCGCCGTCACCTCTCGGCGTCACCTGTCGCCGTCACCTGTCGTCTGGGGTATGTGATCACAGAACCCGGAAGTCAAGCAATATAAATATTAATTTTCAGTGTCATATGTAGCAAACTTGTGATGCAGATCTTGCAAAGTCATCACAGTGAAACACTTTCTTCGTACGATATTGCTGTACGGAAGTTTAGCAGCCTGAAGCGCTTTTGCTGCGCGGGTGGCTTGATACTGTTCCTTTTTCTCTTTCTCCTGTTCGTCGTGCCGTTTTCTTTTGAAGGAAGGCGGCGAAGCACAAAAGCTGCTCTCCTCGAGGGTCGTGTCTTGATGGTATGCAAGAAAAAAACTGCGTAAGTGTAATGCAGAACATGCAACAGAGTAACGCCTGTCATGCCAGACAGCCACGAAGTCCGCTACTCGTGTGCGTTCTCCCTTCCGAGCCACGCATGATAGGTTTTCTCGGTCATGTAGAGCAAATTTGTGATGCTGTAAGCCAAAGAGAGTTACACTAACACAGTTTTTTTTCTTGGATAGATGCGTTGTGGTGTCTACAACTTCCTTGGCGGAATTCTTTACATCTCTTTCAACATCATCTTCTTTCTTGCAGTACAGCCGTCTCACATTTTTCTCGTAGATCCCGGCCACTTCTTCCAGCATGCAGTCCTGGATGCGCTTCGCCCCTTTTGCCAAGGTCTCCAGCTGCTTCTCCTGCTTTTCCAAAACGTACGCGAACCGGAGAAACCGGTTGCGGAAATACCGGTTGTCTTCCAGCCACATATCCAAGGAAGAAAGTGTACATAGTGATATAAGTCTGTCATGCAGAGAATGCAGACACAGAGTTGCGCACGCGCTTGTCATGCTGGCGAGGCATGAAGTCCTCTTTTCTTGCAAGAACATAAAGCTGTATGTGTTTAGTTTTCAAGTGCTGGCGCCTGCGCATGACACCAGGCATTCTCTGTCATGCAACACAAATTTTTCATGCTGTCACTCCAAGACACCTACAGTAACGCAGTTTTTCACTTGGATACCGGACGTCCACAAAATAGTTTTCCAGCGAGTACTCAAAGTCGTCCATAATCTCCGCCACCTGCCCCGCGTCCTGCTTGCACTTTTCCGCAACCTATCAAGTGCAAAAGTGTCTGGGTCTGGAAGAATGCCAGACTTGTCATGCAGGTTTTCCATGATCCATGAGGTCTGGTATGTAGGACATAGCATGACAGATTCTGCGAGAGTTCTGTCATGCCTATCCTGCATGAGAAACTGCCTCTCGATTAGGTCAAAAATGTACAGCTCTTGGTAATCATGCAACACTTTTCTACATGATTCAGATTTAGCATGATAAGTTGCTTTGTTCCAGACCCAGACATATTTGCAATGCATACAACCACCGCTGCGGGCGAGGCTATCAAAAGGAAAAATCCCCCCTCTCATATTGACAAGGTACGTTTCTGCAAATTTGTGTTGCTGATTTGTGCCCACAAATCGTGTCTGTCTTGCAAGAAGGCAACTCCACAAGCTCCGCAGTGTTGTGCAGGCGGTTTGTGATGCTGATGGGCCTACGGCGCGGACGTTTCTCATGCTAGACGCCTAGGCCAAAACCTCTCTACTTAGGCTTAGTGTGGGCCTGCATTCCTCTCCAGCAAGACAAATCTGATTTGTGTACGCAAATCCTGCGTCAGAAACTTCGTTTTGATATGGGGAGGGGAGATTTTTCCTTTTGATACAGGCCGGGTGCAGTTTGGTCAGCGTCCACTTCCCGCTCAGCCGCTTCGCGTTCTCGAGGACCAAACTGTTGATGCGGTTCAGCTGGTCCACCATGTTGCTGATCACCGACTGCCCCGGCGCAGTGCCGATCGGCAGGCCGGGTCCCGGCCGTTTGAATGGCTGGCCGAAGTACGTCGGCTGCGCAAACTCGCGTTGGTGAAAGGGTCCTCGTCGGGGCTTGGCGGTGCTGCTGCTGCTTGTCTTTATGCATTGCAAAGATGTCTGGATCTGGAATAAACTTGTAATGCTGAGTGGCGAATCATGAGAAAACCACAATTGCTGACTCAGCATGACAGGTTTCTGAGTTTGTCGTAGGTGTTGTCTACTCTGCATGACGAACTGCGTTTTACTTGCATGGCAGGACGTTGCTGCATTTAGGCAACGTGCATGACAGACTTGAGAGTCATGCTAGCCGAGCATGACAAACTGGCACTCTTCCAGACCCAGACATATCTGCAGGTGATAGTCTGTGGCGAAGGAACTACAACGGCAGGTGCTGCGCCAGTTGTACCAGTGGTCCCCGCCCCTCCTTCCTTCACTGCTGCTGCCGCCGCCGCGCGGGATTTTTCTCCTGCGATTATCATCGCCCGCAGATCCGTATGAATTGCAAAAGTATCGCACTCGTATAAATGCATTACAAATTTCCCCAGCATGATAAATAAAATTTGTATATGCAGATTTGCCTCAAGACAAAGATTTGTAATGCAAGACTTGCATTCATACGAATACGATACGTTTGCACAGGATAATCCGGCGAACCGAGGTCCTCCGTGAGCACCGTCATCTTTTTTCTTTTTCCGTGAATCACGGGCGTTGCGTCCCCGTCTTCATTTTCCTCCGGCCAGTGCTCGCTTGGTGGCGTGAGGAAAAGTAGTCTTGTCACGAGGGACCGCATATGGATTGCAAAAATGTCTGGGTCTGGAAGGTTGGAACTTGTGATGCTAACTTTGGAACCCTGGAACCCTGAGGTGATGTCACTAAGTTTTTTTTTGGCTTGAAGACCCCCTCCTACCCCCCCGATCCCGGAAGGGAAAATGGATGCTAACTTTGGACTTCTCTAAAAAATTCTGTATTGCATGACCAGCAAGAGGAGTCCGGTTTGTGCTACGCGTGGAGGGAATTTGTCATGCGGAATAGGCATCAGGAAGGCCTCCAAAAATCTGTGATGCTAGGGCTTCCATGACAGACGTTCTATGTCATGCAGAAACAGCATAACAAACGTCGGATTCTTCCAGACCCAGCCATTTTTGCATTTGGTACCGCAGCTTGCCCTCGTCATCCAGATCAGCGAAGTACTGAATGTCATCATCCACGTGCGTTTCCACGGGCCTCCCGCGCTCCTCGGGGCTCGGACCTTCCGGCATGGTCAGCTCGTGGTACATATGCATTGCAAATATGTGTGAGCCTAGAAGAATGTAACTTGTGATGCTGCAGTTGGATTCTAGAAAAATCTGTGTTGCATGAGCAGCAAAGGGAGGCCATCTACTTTTGCTACGCGGAGAGGGCATTTGTCATGCGGAATGGGCAACATCAAGATGCATTCAGAAAATTTGTGATGCTAAAACAACCGCACCGACATTGCCATTGTCCATTATCGCTGGGGAGGCAAGCCTCCGCAGGCGCTGGAGCGGCATAGGGAAAATTTGTGATGCGAAAAATACATCACAGATGTCATGGCTCATGCAAAACGTGCATGAAAAAGCTCCAGTCTTCCAGATCCAGACCACGTATTTGCACTTGATAGTACACGGCCCGCGGCCACTCCTGAATGTCACCGCTCAAGCATTTGTCGCAGAAGTCGTCGTCGTACGCACAGCTTTGCACCTCTTCAAACATTTCGTTCTCGGCGACCAGGCCCATTTCTTCCACTGGGTCAGCATGTGCATCATCTACCACGTGCATGACTGCATCCCCATTGTCACCACCAGACTTCGCACCATCCTCGTTCATCGTAGTGCCACTACGGCAACCACTGCCACCACCCAGCAACGACCGGATTTGCTTGACCGCAGAACAGTAGTCGTACAGCTTCCTGTATCGTACGAAAAAAGTGCTTCACTGTAAGGATTTTGCAAGTTTTGCATCCCAAGCTCGTTACACATGACGAAGAAAACTTGCCATGCGCGCTTCCTAAGGCAAAACACGTTGAAAAACCCAGTGTGTTGCATGTGTAGCAAGACAAGTAGTTGTGTGCTCCATTCTATGCATCACAAGTTCACAGTGAAGCAGTTTTTTCGTGCGATATCCTATCTGCCACTTCGTTGTTCACCATGGCCAGTCGTTGCATCTCTCGCATGAGAAGCTCCCGTTGCTCCACCCGGCGGCAGCGGCCGTTCAGGAGCAGTAGCATCAGCTTCACGCAGATCTCATGCCGGTCAAAAATGGCCGCGCCGCATCTGGAACAAGGGAGGAATGTATAAATGTCCTCGAGAAATGAATTTAGAAGTTGTTATACCGGTAGCACGCTTGCAGTCTCGCTGACAAAGCGCGCTCGCCATGAACAAAGTTGTGCATCATGACAAAGCGAAATTGATGATATAAACAAAATTTATAGTATTACTTGGGTTCCCGGGGGATGCACTTGAACATGTTGGGAAAGATGTCGTCTTTCAACTCCCTGAACAGCTGCCGGATCGTTTTCCGGAGGGGGCAAAAGAGTTGGAAGTCCTGCGTGAACTCCGCCCCGATGTACTCCCCGGTCGCCAGTAGCTGCAAGTTGGTGTGCGTGTGCATGTTATCGAGGTTTTCGTCTTTCAAAGCGATACTCGGGAGTTTTGGCGGCTCGCAGTACGGGGAGTCGCGTTTCCCGCATTGCCGGTAGTACGCCGGGAGAATGTAGTGACCGGTACTACCGGTCGAGACGAGCGCGCCGGACATCTTGACCACAGGGCTTTGCCTGCTTAGTTGGTTTCTACAGACACAATTTGTCTTCGTTTTTTCAAGATTTGAAATTTCTAGTAACTAGTACGGTAAGCTAAGAGCACGGAGCTACACCCTGTGCTAACGAAGTCAAGTAGAAGGGAGTTGTAAGTGCTAGAAGTCTAACCTCACTACATGCTTTATCACTACGGCTACAACGATAAAGGGCTACGGAAACATAAATACATAGGTGCCGCTGCAGAAAAGTGAAGAAGGGTATTTGATGAGATATAACCAGGATAAGACATGTGAATCTCCCCAACATCTATCAAGTTTTGCAAAATAAATCCGAGACTACCAGGATATTAGTTGTGCAGACGAGACATAAACGAAAACGGCACTTTTCTGAGTTGCATTTTCATATTCGTGCTCGTCATTCTTTTCCTCCGCAGAAAAAGTTTGGTCTACGAATGGGCGTTGTACAAGGTGGAACAGTTTGAACGAGTAAGTTGTTCTTTTTGCATTTCCATCTTTCTTAGTCTATCGCTAGCCTTGGATTCTATTCTGGTGTAAACAGGTCCAGAGTCCAAGTAGTGCTGAGGCTAGATAAAGATACCACAGTGTGTCAAACTGCGATAGAGTTCGCTTCGACGCCCAATCTTGATAGCTCTGAATTGTATTCACTCATCTCCTTGAACCTCATGCTCCGAAGATGTACTTGTTTGCATGAGTCGGGATCTGTGGTATCAAAATGTGCCTCAGATCCTGATCTGCCATCAAGAGATCTATCTTTATCCCTCAGTCACGGATCAGCCTTTCGCTCCGGATCAAGACTTCTTCTGGGAGTAGCACGGTGCTGCCGGACGAAAACTAGAACGAAAGAAGCTTCACTGGCTTGGGTTACTTGTACTTCCGACAATGCACGGATGTAGGGCTGCTCAACACAAAAGGAAAACATTTCTCGAATTTCCAATAAGTCGAACCTGGAACAACGCACCTGCTCGGCCAGCGATTTTTCTTTTCTTCGATGTAAGTACTTCGTTTGGTTTTGCCGCCATGGCGACCCGTGCTGTTGTATGTCCGTTTTTCTTAATATCATACAAACCTTGTTTGACCTTTTGGTCGTCTACGTTAGCATTTCCTTTCAGATCCAGAAACACAGATGCTAGTTGGTGTACCAAACTTAAACTCAGTGGCGAGACTTTTTTTTCACGACGTTATTGTTAGTGTACTCGGCTTCGACGTGCTGTAATACTTACTCATCATGCTTGCACCTTTCTCCGATCCATACTCTTACTCAACTTTTACTTTTCCAAAAAGATAAGAACTTATGACTTCATCACCACGTGCCTCATCCCGTCCAACTATGGCAACGCAATCTTACAAAACGTCTAATGTGGAAATTTGTTCTTGATCATACAGGTTTCGAAAACTTCTAAAACTCGATGGTCGCATATTCGCACTTGATGCGGTTGTTAGTGGGTGTCTAAAACTCGCACCGCAATCCAATACTAGTGCACTACTTACTCTACAAAGATATAAGCTTCTTGCGGTCTGTAAAAGACTTTCGGTCGCAGATCTTGCTGCACAGCATTACAAAGGCTGGGGCAGAACTGGTTCCGGTCTTTTTTCTTGGCTCGTAAGGTTTACCACTCTTCACTTAATGTACTTACTATAGTATGTCATCTGTCCTAGTAGCCTAGAGCCTGCTGTTTGACATTTCATCACCAAAGCCTTCTGCAAGTATACTCGTGACAGATCTCCCAAGGCACGGCTTTTGTTGCAGTTGGCGTTCTACCTCCTCCGACGACGAAGTAGAAGCAAATCTCAATTTGTATCTGTGGCAATAGTGGGCGAATAGAAAAGTAAACCATACAACGGGAAAAGTACGACTGACCAGTGCTCCACCTGAATACACTATGTCCCAATCTAAGGACCTACTGTCTAATGAGTGGATTTAGCTTGGTTCTGTCCAAAACATATCAAACCAGTCGGTCGTGCGCATCTGAGTCACAATTTCCGTCGCCCGTTGTCGCCAAGTGATTCTCGTTCTCACACGATAGTACAGATTGGAAAATACTCTGATTCTGAACTTCCTTTTAGTCATGACGCAGCCCTGCTTACTCACCTGCCACCCTGCTGTTCCTTCTTCTGCTTTTTCCCACTTCGCTTGGTACTTTTTGTTTTCCCGTGATGCTTCTTCACCTTACAGGCCCCATCTCCGGTGCGTGAGTGCAGTTTGAAATACGGTTTTCCGACCGCAGAGGACACCTTACTGTCCGGATGCGCGCAGACCGACGAATCGCCATCCTGCCCCCCCTTACTGCCTGCCGCGGCGTCTGTGCCCCAGGCCGCCTTGATGGTTCCCATCGTCGCCGACACCTGCTTCCACACGTCGGAAGCCACTTTTTGCACGCCGCGTCTGAAAGCGCGTGCCTGTGCCGTGTTGGCGGGGAAAAACTCAAGTAGCCCGACGCTATGCGAAATCGGGTTGCTGTTTCCATCGAGCTGCCGGGCCGGCCAGCCGTGCTCGCAGGCTGTGGGCGTGTTTCCCTGCATGGCTTCGAATTCCCCGAACATGCGGAAGAGATCGGCGTCGCTCATTTCCGTGCAGCCACGGGACAGCTCCGGATCGAGCGTCCAGTTCCCGTCCCAACAAATGTCGTCCCGGTTCGCCTTGCCGCAGTCGAGTTTCAGAACGCAGGCCTTGTTGCCGTTGCCGGGATCAGGGCACAATGCGAGACGACGGGCGTTCGCACCACTGGGGCCAGTGCAAAACTCCCCTTGTTCGTGGCGGAAGTGCTCCCCGTCCTTCCAACCACCGGCGCAAGGCGCCGCCGCATCCATCAGTGGCACCACACCGTCGTAAGTGCCACTGATCTGCGGGTGCAGATGGCTCCACGACTTCTTGTTCGCCGCAAGATCGGCTTTGATCTTGTCAGCCTCCTGTTGCCCAGCGGCTGCCGACTTCCACGCCTTCGCTTTGGCTGCCTCCGCCTCCCGCGTTTCTCGCGCAACCTGGTCGCGACGCTGCGTGTTGGCGCGGAGGCTGTCGATCAGGGATTGATGCTTCTCCACCAAATTCGGGGTTGGAGGGTCGAAGATACGCCCATCACGGCACATCTGTAAGCCCAGGGAGGATTGCGTGGGCCGCTCTTCGTAGTTCTCAGCGAGGGTTACGTCCCGCGAATTTTCCAGCTCCGCTCTCGGTACGGCGCAGCAGTTGTTCGGATCTCGCAACGAGCAGACGGTCGTAAACATGCGCCTCATCTCGGCCACTTCCTGTTCGTGGAATTCTGCGTCAGCTTCGTTTCGTTCTGCTTGGGCAGCCCCTTCCTTCAGGAGCTTGTGCAGATTGCGCTCAGCGGATTCTGCTTCGGCTTTGTTTCTTTCTGCTTGGGCAGCTCCTTCCTTCTGCAGCTTGTTTAGACTGCGCTCAGCGGCTTCGGCATCGGCCTCTGCTTGTTCTTGCCTCATCTCCGCTGCCTCGGCCTTTCGCACCGCGGTTTCGGTCTTGCGGCCTGCGGCCTGGAGCAGCTCTTTCTGCGCTGCGATCACCCCTGTCAGCCTTTTGTTTTCGGTGTGAAAGTCAGGAAGAGCCAAAACCTGGTCGGCGTTGCAAGCTGGAGTAGAATACGGCGCTGCAGCCGAGTTCTGTTGGTAGCCGTTAGCGAGAGCCATGCCCTCCCGCGTTCGTACAGAACAGCACTCGGAGCCGTCACTGGAGCCGTTCGTGGGGCAGACAAGCACGCGCGGCATGCGCTGTTCGTAAAGTACATGCTGCAGGACCCCGGTAAAGACGACGAACGCAAACACCCGGAGTGCCACCGAACGCCTCACGCACTCTGCGAAGGCTGACAAGTGCAAGGCAACACTCGCATTCACAATTTGCCACCACCGTTGCGCAGCGCCTAGTTGCAAAAATCGCGTGAGCGCAGCGCGCACAGGCGTCGGCTGTCCGCTCTGGCTTTCCCCGCCCTCAATTGCAAGCACGAGTTCAAGCGGCTCGGCTTGCGCAGGGGCAGTACGACACTCAGCTCGTCCCGTAGAAGACGCTCGACGGCGGGCCCGGGTGGTTCCATGTTCGTCGCGAGATCTCGACACACGCAGACTTCGTCCGTGGCTACTGAGGGAACGGACCTGGGAGCCGATGTCTACAAGCGAAATAACGTTTTCTTTGTCTTCATGGAAGGTCAGGATGGTCTTGCCGCTGAGTTCCATGCCCAGCACCCGTTGTTCGTCTTCCCTAGTCAGGCTGATTCCTGCGAGGAGCCGTGGTTTGAGGGTCAGCAGGTTCACAACACGTTCCCGGCGTTCCACTTTCTTCGAGAAGCTGCTGAAGGCGTCGCCCGGCCGCACGTCCTTAGGCCCCTCCATACGCTCAAACCGCGTGAGCACGTTGCGCGCATTATCCCAGAGGCCGTCGACTCCCTCCTCGGCTCCCTCGGCCGGCGCTGCACCTCGCGCCCAATTTATAGCGGATTCCAGTGGGGTCGTCATGTGCCTCAGGGCGAATTTGGACGCTTCCCAGTTACTATGGGTGCGCGCCACGTCCGCGAGGTGCTGCAGCATGTGTCCTACGACGAATAAGGCCCCGTCGGATACCGCGGACGCGCCGAGTGGGACACTCCACGATGCCACGGCAAGCATTACGCCTGCGTCACCTTTTCTTTGACGGCCTTGTGCGACAAGGAGAGCCTGTTTTTTGATTTGATTTGATTTTAGATGTCCACGTTGCACCGAAGGGGGAGGGGCAGAGGCAGATGATGCTGTCGCCAAACAGCTCTTTGCAAGGCCTGACTGGTTTCAAACTCAGGCATTTATAGGACTACAAGAAACAAGATCAACGGCACAAAAACGCGACTGCTCGTGCACCAGCTTCAAACATAAGACTCTTTATCTTTCTTTCTCAAAAACACGTCTTAGAAGTGTTTTTAGTACTCCAAGTGCAAATGATCCTGAAAAGTCGCAGGAGGCGAGATCTATGTGCGAAAAATACTTGCATTCCGACTTCGATGGATACTCATACTTACTGAGTGTGAGTACATCTACATAGTAGCCATAGTCAATAATTAGAAAGAAATAAAGTACATCTCGTTTCTCCTCAACGGATTCTCTCCCCCGTTGCCCGAACATTTCCGAGAGTCCGAGAAGCGCTGGCTTCGGCCGCGACCAATTTAGCTGCTCCACCAAAAGAACCGCGCGCGAGCGCATGAGCCCCTCACTCGTGACGGCTTTCTGAACTTCGTTTTCTATGGCGGCAACGAAGTGAGCCCTGGTGGCATCGTTGGCAAATGTGGTCTCGTTCCACCAAGAAGCCGCCTGCTGCTTGTCTCCGTGCTCAGCGTTGCCACCACCATGACTAGCTTCAGTGGAAGCAATTTTGCCCCCGCGGAGCATGCTCAATCCAAGGAAGTTCATCGTTGCTACTGGTTCGGCACCATGCTCCGCCGATTGATTCCGATTTCCTTGCACAGGATTTCCGCCACGCGGAACAAGGGCAACACCGGCAGCCGTTCTGGCCTGTGGTTGTTGGAGCGAAAGCGAGGCTCTCGACGGTCCTGGGCCTCCGTTTCCCTCGTCGTCATCGTCGTCACTCGGGTCATCGTCATCATCGTCGTCCCCGAGATAGCTAGGTCCGCCTGTGTGGTATTGAAATTGGTTTCCAACAATATGCAAAAATATTACGGCTTGTCAAGTTCAAAACCAAATCAATGATAATCAAGAAGCGACGTGCCGAGCAGGGAAATGGTGATCTTGCACCTGCGACTGGAGGTCATCATCTCTTTCAACGCCGCATCTCGAACCAAAAGAAGTACCTCCCGTTGAAGAAAACGACCCTTCTAGAAGTAGTTCGAGACGGAAAAACAAGCTGTTGCTTGGAGTGGATTGTTGACGTGTGGCGGACCCGGAGATCGACAAGGGACCGAATTCCGCGTTCGCCCTTTCACGAACTTCATTGAGGAGGGTACCACCTCTCAGGACAGTGTCGATTGACGGCGGCGCTTCCTTTTTGCCGTGTCCACCCGTGTGCCTCCCCGCTCTGGCAAAAAGCAGATCCTGGTTCCCGACTCGAGTCACGCTTCCAGCTGAGTCGCGAGAAAAGAGCCGCAAGCGAACTCCCCGCAAATATCCATTCGGGGGCCGGCGCCCTCTCTGTCGCATCCTGCGCCGCTCCTCCACGTAAGCTTGATACGTTGCTCGAACTGGGGCAAAAATAGAGCGAAGCTCTGTATCAGGATGCAGCGGAAAATCAGTCGCCAGTCGGATGTACTTCGCAAGCTGCGGATTCGCCGGCTGAGTTGTGACTCCGAGCTCAACGTAAACGGTACTTGGCAACTGAACCGGAGCTGCACCTCCTCGCGATCCTCGCGATCCTCGTCCTGAAAAATCAGCATTTAGGATCAGTATTTTGACAGAGTAAAATCACACGAAAAAGAAGCTTTTTTCGATGATTCAAGCACCAGCAACTGTGACACACGTGGATGTCGTACCATCTCATTTCGATCAAAATAATACAAAGAGAAAAGAACTTGTTGGCCACAACGGGCCAGAACTGTAAACAAGTGTCGCGAGCAATACTTCCTGTTATCGCCGCTTGTTCTGCTCCGCAGCGCGTCTTTGCAGCTAGCAAGTGCTTGTCAAAGAACTGGGAATCTAGAAGTTTCTCTCCCTGCTGGCTAAGCCGCACCAGAGGACCATCGGCAGCCTCTTCGTCAGATCCGCCGTCGCGCGCCAAATACATCAAATACAATAAGCGGCACCGGTGTTCCCGCTTCTCTTGGGGTGAGGCAGCACTCGGTGAAATCGAGAAATAGTTCTGTTGCCAACGCTCGAAGCCCGTCCCCGCGCTGTCTCTCGGATTCAATGCTTTCTCTGTTATGTAGAAGATAAGGAAGAATTTTTTGTCGCCTGACGCCCACACTGTCCAACATTGTGATGCGCAATCCCATCTGACCCAACTTCTCACACAACCCATAAAGCATCTTCGCTATCTTTGGAATTCGCTGGACAAAACACAACGAGCTGCCTGTATACCCTTGCTAGTCTCTGCTCACTCAAATCTCGCCATCGAAAAATCTTTTTGGTTTGCAGCCTACACATATTCGACAACAAGAAAAAACTACTTTACTGAAATACCGAGACAGACGCCAAGGAGAATTATTTGCTGGCTTTCAACAGGGGGTCTCGGTCGCTCTCCAAACTTGAATATGAGTGTGTGGCATACCCGCAGCGCCTCCTTCCACTTGGGGTTCCGTCCGGCACCATCACGAGATATAGCGTCGCTCAGCAGGTGTTTTACAGGTCCAGTTGGATCTATGTCAAGGACGTCCCAATAGGCTAGCACTCCTTGCATCATATCGAGCCGCAGCTGGCCCAATTGATCCCCAAGAACATCCCACAAATCGTCCATCACTTCTTCAGCATCAGCCCGCGACCTGCTCCTGAGCTGTGCCCTGACATCTGCGACCATGCCCGCAAAGACTGAATTGATCGCCTTGCATCCTGTGCAACCGCACCGAAACTTCTGCTTCACCACATCTTTCCACGGCTTCGCTTTCTTTTCGCCACCGAGCACCACCGGCGAACGGGAGCCTGAGGCTGCAGCAGAAACGAATCGAAGAACATTCGTCGTCGAAGATAATCTGCTAACCCAGATGCAACAGATGCCAAGGCAGCAACGCCACAACATCCTCCCCGGCGCAGACAGAGAGGCGTTCATTTTCTGCTCCACAGTGATGCAATTACACCGCTTCTTCTTCTTCTTCTTGAGTACGTATAAAATGCTGAAAATCTGTGTCCACTTATCGTTACGATCCAGATCGAAATTGAATCCGTTATCAAGCAAAGTGAATATCGCTAGTAGAGGTACTCTACTGGACGTTTTGTAAACCCTGCAGCTACAGTTGTGTAAACACGACAAAGTCGTTGCCCGTTTTTTGAAAAAGAGACGGAAAGCAATAGATACTGACTGAAGCCTCTGTTGCGCTACTTGTACTCGCACTACAGATACAGATACTTAATAAATGAAAAAGTCAGCCAACTAAGGAGCCTGGGAAGAGCTGTGCCAATTGCAAATATTTTTGTGATCTTCGGTGTTTGGCGGTGGTATAGCTGCCCAACTCGATCCATTTTTACAAAGCGCCATCGAGGATGGCACAAGGAAGAAAAAAAGCTCAATGACATGGACAGTAGTTTATACTGTTTTCATTTACAATAAGACCACGACACGGGAGTGCTTTCACATTTTGAGACCCTCTGTGTCTGTAATTCCAGATCTCATCTTGATATCCGTATTTGATTGATTTTGGATTCTTGGTATTTACCAGAGTGGAACTTTCTAACAATGTTCATCCGGTCAACTCCCGTCAACTGGTGAACAAGAACGCTATGGACACGATTTGTAGACAGACTGCACTATGTACATTTTGAGACACATCAGTCTTACTACTGAATGGCGGAAATGGAAGTTGATATCCCTGGATACGCAAGAGCATGACGTAAAGCGTGCTCGCGTAGTACAACACTCAGGGTCGACAATTACACTTAGAAGAGCTAACAATGAAAGCGAGGAACTATTCATCAGACAACCGGCGAAGCATTTGTTTTCAGATCCTGCGGCCCATTGATGTTGCTCCATTTGGTACACCGGATAACAATAATCCTTTACATATTTTCTTTTCGTGCGCCATTCATTTTACAGGTAGACGTATTCATTGTAAATATCTGTGAAAAACTTTCATCATCTTCGTGCAGACAAGCCAAGCACGAGTCGTGCACTGTTCTGTAAAAAGACCAATGACGTTTAAGGCTTATGCAACACAAGAAAGCATTCCCAAAGTTGATTATAAGTATAAGTAAATCATACAGCAAAATTATATACGAGGACGCCAAGTAGCGATTTTCTGGTGTGATGGAAGTGCCAATTGAAGCTGTAATCAAATCAGTAAGTAGCCAAGTGCGATTTTCTAACTAAGTCTTGCGTTTTCGTGTCCGACAGCTTACAAGCCTG
Source organism: Amoebophrya sp. A120 (assembly GCA_905178155.1). Classification (NCBI taxonomy): domain Eukaryota; class Dinophyceae; order Syndiniales; family Amoebophryaceae; genus Amoebophrya; species Amoebophrya sp. A120. Next base: position 25,662 of record CAJINV010000024.1, read on the forward strand.
GAGTATGGCCTCCAGACAGCACGTGAGCACCTCCACGTCTCTCGACATCGTTTTCACCATGTCCGCACCAGACACACGGACACTCACTTTCCGAAGAAGCTAACACAAGTCGTCCGCGATTTTGGACGGCCGAGCAACGAGAAAGTCTGCTGGTCGGGCAGCTAATATGGTTGGCAGCTTTGTTCTCAACGGATTGGCTTTCTTCAAAAACTTGTACGTCGGCGAGTCTTTCAACCGTTTTGCGTGACAGCTTCGCCAATCCCACTGAAACTGATCATACGACCACTGTAGTGCCTTTCCGTCGGAGCCCGACCGCCATTTTTCAGCGAATTTACGAAAAACGCGCCGGACGTACGGATACCAGGTCTCATCGATCGGATCCTCCCGCATGAACTTATTACGGCTTATCCGCGTCTCATCCCAGGGGTTTAGACAATAACCTTTTTTGTTATTTGTATGACATTGAAATTCGAAAGCACAATAGAGGAGAATGCACAAGCATATTGATGTGCTTAACATTTTTTTTGTCGATATCTCAAAAACAACTTGCCACAGATTTTTACCGTGCTTCACAGGAAACTCGAGGTTGTACACATACGCATCCTTTTGAAAAAGGAATTCTGTGGCCATCGCTAGTCGGCATCTGCTATCCAAAACGTCCTTATTCGGGTTCACAGCCATATCCACTCGCGGCAGCGCAGCATCGGGATTGGTCCTGGAAAACGACAGCGTTTCTGGGGGAGTCCATTTTACCAGCTTGGCCGGGCCCGCCGCACTTGCTTTTCTGCTACGGAAACGAGCTGCAATGGATTGGCGAGTCTTCTTCTCTGGAACATTCTCATGAAAAAATTCTAGCACTTCTCGAAAAAAGGCTCTGTCACTTTTGTGACATCCACTGGACAGGGCGTCGGAGCCGTAGGTTTCCGGAATGATCCACTCGCTACCCACATCGAAGGCATAGGCAGCCGCCGGGCTGCAGGTCTCGCGGCCCATCGTCATAAGCAATCGCACCTTTGATAAATGGATTTGAAGATGACCTGAGGCGCAGCAAAATTGCATAATATGTTACGCCCAAAAAGCAGTATCGATTGACAAGAAAATATCATAACAACGCGTTCAAAAAGTAAGGGCGTCCGCTACAAAAAGAAGGAAAGTGTACTGCCACAGAACAAATATATATCTGAGTCAAAGCATGACTTACGCTCCACTCGGTCAGGTGTGGCGGAATCGCGTTTTGTGGTCCCTCGATTTCCTTCTGAAAGTAATGCAAGTAGCTTCTCCCGAGATCGACGTCTTTATTCCAATAGTCCCGAGGGAGGTTCGTGCCCACTTTTTCTCGTAGCACCTCGAGGAAAAGGTCTTCACAGCTTTCCGTGCGGTTCGCGAGAGTCCGGTCATCAATGGCTTGAGAAAGTGCCGCCGCAGCAACTTTCCTGCCATTGGCATCTTTTTGCGATGAATGCGATTTACTCGTGTGAAGGAGTGCTCCCGCGTCCGCTGCTGATAAAAAACTCAGAATGCCTTCGTTTTCATTGAGCTTCATGTTTCCAAACATCATCAGGCCTGGTTCGGCGTTCTTGATGTCGTCGAGCAGCTTGCGTTGCTCTCGTCTCCGACCTGCCTCGCGTTGTTCCTCTTCGTTCCCAAGTGTGGCGGGCGGATGTGAAGCATTCTTCTCGGCTGGGGAGCCGTCACTTCTGCTTCTTTTCGACGGTCTCCGGCCTGCGTCAGGGCTCGCCGATCGAGTACGCACAGCATCATACAGCCTCTTCATGTGCGCTCGCACGGTTGCGACAGGGCGATCAGCAAAAGAACTCAGAGTTTTTGCAGCATTCTCAGGCACGTGAGCGATTCCTCTCAGCTGCGACGCGCTGCGGTTTTCCCGGTCGTGCTGCAAGCGGCTTTCATTCCTGCGAGGCGGTGGAAAACGCGAGTCGAGCTGCGAGCGTGCGCCTGCGTTCGATTCTCCTGCACTGCTGCTGCTGGCACATGTGCCACGACTTGCCCCGAGACACAATAGGATGCCTAGAACAGTATTGACCGATCTCATGGTTTTATTTTGATATGCTTCAAGAATACCATCAAAGCAGAACTTTCAAATTTAGATATCTCTCTTTGCTGAAGCTGCTACATCAACGACAAGCGTAAGGGGGATAAATATCTTTCGACGAGTCAAGGGCGCAAAGCTTAATCATACATAAACTGATGCTGTTCAGCATTATTTCAGTCCTCTTTTATGTGCGACGGTATATCAAGGCAATATAGAGGTACCGGAAAAGATATGACAGCCTCTATCAATAATCATAAAATCATCAGTCAAGATCACCAATGTTCGAAATAAAATTTTACAAAAATAGGTACATGTTTGCTGAAAACAAAATGGCTGTTTCTAGGTCGCTGATTTTTATGCGCTTTTGATACGAGTCCACGAGGCCTGAAACAGCTTTGACGGATCCTTCGTGAGCCTAAGGCTCTGGAGTGCAGCACACCATTCGTGGCCGTTCTACTTGTTCAGCAAACATGAGACCGCGGAAGAGCCGCACTGATAGCCAGACGGCACCGGTGGGCGCCCCAGCAGCGATTGACCCTGAAGACGCTGACGTGCGCAATTCGTGCAAGGAAATCGTGGGTCATGCAATCTGATCTTTGCGGGCCCCAAGGAAACGCATTTCAAACAATTGCCTTTAGGGGGGAAGCGAATTTCCATCATCCTGTTCTAGCATTCGTTTTGTTAAATAAACGGCTGTGACTGACATGGAGCCCAACTATTTCTGGATCAAGAGCTTACCAACAATCTTTCATTTCAGAGCCCTTATCCGCGATTGCGACTAAGTAGCTGGATTTGATGCGGTATACAATTGGCCGGACGTGTGGATAGGCGCCATGATTTTGAGTTGTCACAGGCAGTGCAAATTATTGGGGCGGCAGGACAAGGAACTTTATTATCTGCTTCTTTTTATTCGGTCTCCATGCCTCGGACCATACTATCGCCTCAATCCAGATCGTCATCTAGCGACGACAAGAGGAAGATGAATAACAATTAGAAGAAATTCATTGTGTCAGACGTCGCTGCTCCGCCACTCTTGTAGTTGTTCATTCTTTCGTACATGGCGGGATTATTTTGACTTCTTGGTGCGCCTCGCTTCTTGTAATTCGTGCTTCATCCGCCCCCGATGATACGCGGCCTTTGCAGTTCTCGTGTAAAAATACCAGTTGCCATTATTCGCTACGCGAAATAAATAGCCAGAAAATTGTCTTCAGAAAGCCGCGTTGTACTTTCCTTCTCGGACCACATCTGATGAAGAAGCCGTCAAGACGGACCAGCCGGGAATTCAATGTCTTGCAGTAGAGTAGCGAACTTGTCTTTGACGGCCTGGCTCCTGGGCTGAAAATTTTCGTACATGTGCTTCGTAGTTCTGTTCCAACGAAATGGATTTTCATTCTTGTACGGAACGGAGCTCGACCGCGCCCTAGTCCAAGTCCAGCGAAAATGGCGATACGACCACTCGGCTCCTCTCGTCTCCGAATTCTGCCGCCAAAAAGACGCTCTATTCCTGAAGTCCCGCTGGAAAAGCTCGTGCCATCTGGGATGCACAGCCGACGTTTCGGTAATTTCACTGTCGTTTTGCAACTGTGAGAGCACGACTTCGGGCCACTGAGGTGATTTCTTGGCCAGCGCCAGTGGCGAGTCGGTATTGAGGCAGTATCCTGTGAGCATTGCACAAGAATATGTTTGAAAAAACGTTCTGACGTACGAAGCGATTCATTGCTTCTGCACCTGAGCTTTTACGCAACTCATTTGAAGAAGCTAGCCAAACGCAAAATAAAAAAATTGCAAAAAAAAACAGCTCTGGACATGAGTGGTACACAAGTGGAGCATTCACCGAAAAGATGTGAACCCGCGGAGTTTTCATTGGTGTAGCCAATAATATTAGAGATGTACTTAGTACCATATGGAACGCTGAAGAGGCGGACGACGAACTCCTCTATCCTGGTGTCCGCTTGAAACAGGTGCTCAGTCACCATACCAATACGGCAGCGCCGCTCTCTAGCAGTCCGCTTTTCCTCATCGTCAACATGGACTCCGGCTGTCGACGTGCTACTACCCTGTATGCTGGGGTTGCTGTTCCTGTAAATCAGAGGATCGTCCCACACCACTACCGAGGATTCGGTCCCATTTTTCCTCCGTTTCTCGTGGAAAAAGTTCCATACCTCTCCGAAAAATTTCTTGTCTTCGCGAACGCATCCCGAACGCAAGCGTTCCGGATCGTAGACAATGTCTTCATAGATGGGCCAATTGAAGTACTCCTTGTTCAGATCCCCTTGCGGCAGATCAACGTGACAGAAGGGCATCAACGCTAGAATCGTCGCAACCTGGATGAATATAACATCGACGAATGCAGCAGGTGATAGAAGATTGAGATTTACTTACTACGGGATTCACTATAAAATATTCTTAGAGGAAACCAGTACCAGAAGAAGATCTCAAATCTCATTACAGTATAAAGTAAATTTATATCCATCAAATTTTCTTATACCGCCCAGCGGTCAGCAGGGAAAGCGAGGTCCTCGCCTGCGGCTGTGGCAGGTATCCCTAGTGCCGCGTTCGCCTCCAGCAGCCTGTCCTGACCCAGGTCTACTTCCTGATTCCAAAAATCACCAGGCTTCGAGTCTCGTCCTATACGTTCGTGAAGAACCTCGAGAAAGAGATCTTCACAACTTTCTCCGTGCTGCTGCCGTCTCATCAGCGACGTGACGCCTGATTCGTCCGCTTCTGTTTCTTCGTGTTGCTGCCGCGCGATTTGGGTCCCGCTTTCGCCCTGGTCTCTATCGTTCTCTTGCATTTGTGTGCCCCCACCAGTCGTAGTCGTGCTACCGGATAGCCCTGCCGTTCTTGTTGATTCCTGCACCGGCGCGACGTACGCCGCAGAACTCGACGAGCTAGTACCGCCTGACATTGGGCGGTTGCCGTGCATCCGATCGTAATTTTCACGGTCATACGTGCCGTTATCTGATGAGGCGACTAACGGCACCCCCTGGTCTGAAACCGAACCTGTTTGCCGTGCCTGCTTAGCACCAGCTTCTTCAAGTGCTCCTGTATTCAAAGCTGAATTTTGCTGCGCAGCAATCTCATCGCGACCGAATTCCATTTCGGTGCCCGGTGACACTAGAGGGCCAGCGGGTGGGGAACCAAGGGTGCTTTCCCCTGCCGGATAGTCGCTATTTCCAGTACCTGAAGCTGCTTGCGCGGAAGCGCTCTGGTTGTCAAGCTGCTGCAGGACGTGTGCGAACTCATTTTTGATCTTTTTGTCGTATCTCGGATCGAAAGTCGATATGCAAGGAAAAACGGGGCAGAGGTTGCACTTGTCTATATTTTGTCGCAAATTCGGAAGGCCCCCTAATATGTTTTTGTGTTTCTAATGACAGAAATGTATCCTCTCGCTACCGACGCACACAGTGCCCCGCTTCTCGTCACAAACGCATGCCTATCCCTTTCAATCATAAGTGTTTCGCTTCTTTTCTGGAACTTTAAATGACATCAATGAGGGGCGACAGCAATGTGCTTCCGAATCCGGAACAAGGACAAGATTCCTCTTAGGCATTTCTCATCTTCATACCTTTTCTTCCGTATGTCGACTCAAAGTCCGGCAGGTTATCCTTCCAAGACGAGAACATCAGTGAGATGTTTCCCTGCACTACCGGCAAGGCGTTTTGGTGACAGACTCGGAGCCAATTCCAGCGAAAGTGTAGGCCGGACCACTTCGCACCTGTGCCGGTAGACTCGCGTCGCCAAAATTCTGCCCGCGTCCGGAAGTCCCTCTGAAATATGGAATGCCAGTGCGGGTGTATCGCGGATTGATTTCGAGCATGTCCCTTCTCCTCCCGGAACATTAATCTGCATAGCTGCGCTTCTATCCAGTCCTGGTTTGGCAGCTCGAAGGGTCGCGGATGAGGATTCAGGCAGTAACCTGTAGTAGAGGAGTATAATGGGGTATTGATTCTTTGTATCCAAAGCTCCGACGATGCCTTTCTCTACCATTCCCTGATCTACTTCGTAAGTACCGCAAAGGCAGGTGCATGCGAATACAAGTGCTGCCACTCAGAAAAAATAGTTCAAGTTGCATTGAATTCAAACAGGCACAAGTTAGCTCTGTACCATAAGTTGTAATAAAACGAGAGCTCCCGAACTCGTATATTTTTGACGTTGCTTGGAACAGATACTCTGTGGCCATGCCAATGCGGCATCGCTGCTCCCTCAGCAAGTGCTTTTCGTAGGCATCGGCAGCTTTGCCCGGATCCTCCTCTTGACCTGCAGGGACGATAAGATCATCGAAAACAACTTTGGTGTGCGACGACTGGCCAAGTGGATCATCCCAGACAACAACGTGTTTCGCTTCTTCGCGATTTGTACTCGAGTTTGCACCGTGTTCCGCAGAGGCATTGCCTGTGGTGGAAGGCAACCGCTCATGAAAGGCGTATGCATAAAAATCACGCCTTTGCTGAAAACTTGCTGCGCCAAAAATTGCACTCCTTTTGCTGGCTTCATGATGGCGGGCAGGAGAGGTAAAAACGAGAATGGAAAGCACAAGACACAGGTTGTCGTCTGTCTACCTTCCAGATGGAATTCTTTTTCATGCAAAAGCACCGCAAATTCGTAGCGTAATTGAGTATAAAAAGCGGCGAACAAGCAGCATAGAACGTTTTTTGTCGAATAAAAATTCCCACACTTCTTTGAAAAACTCCTTGTCTTGTGGCACGCAACCAGATTTTAGTCGTACAGCGCTGTACACGGTCGCTTCTTCAAAAGGCCAATTGTTTACTTCATCCTTCAGCCACACTTTATCCTCAAAGAATGCCTGTGGGAAGTTGACCTTGCAAAACGGCATCATGGCCATAATTGTGACGACCTGAATAATTGATTTTGCGTTCTTTGATTTTCAGCAAGAGTGCCGTCATGCTCCTTCACGAGTACGAAGCGAATCGAGAGTAGAAAAAATCTTGGGCATTCTTGCTACCTACACTTTGATCAGAATCCACCAAACGTCGACTTCGCAAAGAACAAAAAAAAGTCCTCACCCTCCATGTATCGGGATCAAATCGCTTTTCGAAGGCCACATCATTTTCTGTGATACGTTCTGCCAAAATCCGGTTCGCGTCTTCTAGGTGGTCGACTCCAAGGTCAACGTCAGCATTCCAGAAATCTCTAGGCCGCTTGTCCTTCAGCTTTTCCTTCACAACCTCCAGAAACAGGTTCTCGCAACTTGCTGCAGCCCCAACATATTCCTGCCGGGTCTTCAATGATGCCACCTTCGGTTCATTCGAAGTGATATTTTCTGGGACGAAAGGATTGCCGCTGCCACGATCTTGCCCTGACTCTGTGGCAACTGCGCTACCAGGTGGTCGCCAGGCTGCTGAAGAGCTCGAGGAGCCGCCTTCTACGACACGAGCTCCAGAATCTGCACCACCACCATCACGACCTGCAGGTGGGCTTTCATCGGGAAACTGTGCCTGCTCTGCAGGTTCCGGTCTGTCGTCATCTTCGTCGGGAACCGCTTCCGGCTCTTCGTCGAAGTACTCATCGCCATTTGCCACAGAGACAGCTTCCAGGCTTGACAGTACAGATATTTGTCCGTCGTCTGATAAGTTTTCACCTTCATCGAAGCTATCATCTGGGTTTTCACCCTCCCGTGAAGGGTGTTGGTCTTCGTCTTCTTGTGCGCCGGTACCGACCACGTCCGATCCTTGTGTGCTCGAGGATACATGCCCGCTGTGCTCATTAGCGCGGCCGCCTGCAGTGTGGGCACCAGTTGCCGTGCGAGGAGTCCCAGGGGAACTCGAGGCACCAGCGGGTGAGGAACCAGGAGCACCTTCCCCTGTCGGATAGTTGATGTTTCCCGTACGTGCTGAAGCTCCTTGCGCGGAACAGCTCTGGCTGTCTAGAATCGGATTTGACGTGGCTGTGCTTGAGCTACTTGAACGTTGGCCCAAAAGATCGATCCTGCCACTACCCTCAGCTGACGACTGGTCAGTTCCAACAGCAACGCCACAACCCGAATCACTACTCGCAGCCGTCGTGGACTGTAGTTCTGCACTGTCGGACGTGCCTGTGCGCGGTCGCATTTGCGCCGTGTCTGTTCCGTCTTGCTGCGGCAACACCTCCTGCTGTGCAACACTTGATGTGGCAGCAGAGTGGAGAAGTTCTTGGTCTTGCTGCAGTTCGAGATCCTGATCATGAAGGCTGGTAGTTCCCGGCGACTGGTTGCCTTCCTCGCCTTCTCTTGTCCTTTGCTGTGCCCCCGCTGCGGGGTTTTGTTCAGCACTGCTCATCGTTTGCTCGGTGCTGGGACTACAACCACTCGTACTATCCGTCTGATCAGCACTTTCCGGAGGATCAGGCGGTGACGCGGACGGAGCAGATGATGGTGGCTCACGGCTACCCGCTGCTGGTACTTCACCTGCTTGAGCTTCTACAGCATCCGGGTCAGCTGCAGGACTGGTTGCAGTTGCCGGACTTGCAGTCGAAGCCGCGGTGGTCGGTTCAGCAGGTACTGCCGGCTGAGCCGGCACCGCAGCAGCAGGAACCACTACTGGCGCAGTGGCGGAAACGGGCCCTGCAACGTGCGCAGCAGGCCCGGGTGGACCGGCCGGTGCTGGTGCCGGTACTGCTGCAACACCAGGGGTCGGACCTGCAGGTTTTGGCTTTGGTTTCGCCGGCGCTAGAAACTCCGCTCCATAAACAGGTCCCGGGGGGAACAAGGTTGACAACACTGACGACGGTGAGCTCTGAGAAGGAGGAGAAAGCGGTTGGAGGTGCTGCGGAGGTGGAGCTGTTGTGTCTGCGTGCCCACCTCCCTGAGGACCATCATTGCCGAGGGCTGTTGGTGGGCCGCTAGGGTTTCCTCCATGTGGATCACCACCGCCACCACCACCTCCATCCCCGTTGAAAATTCTTGTCGGGACCAAAATATTCGGCTTATACCCGCCGCCGAAGCCGCCAAACGGATTATACGCATCACCGTCCCCAGACCCCAGCTCTGCTTTCTGTTTGTTCCCCTCGCTAACGTTGCCCATATGCACTGCTAAGCCGGTAGCACCAGCGAGAAGACAAACGGCGATGATAGTGATAATGATGGTTGAGAGCGAGGAGGCTAAAAAAGCGCCACAGGGGCCCGCGGAGGATGCTGAGGATGAGGAGGGGTCCTCTGTCAGGGGGAGAAATTTGTCTTGCGAAAGGTCGTCGGGGTCAACAACATCTTCACATGCAAATAGAGTTGGTGTCCTCGTCGTGTCACTTCGCGCTTCCTCGTCGAAAGTTCGTGTCGCAGATACCGAGCATGCGGTTTTGTTCCCGGAAGCACGAGCAAAGTCTCCTCCTGTGTCATCTTCCGCCTTCTGAGGCTGCTGATGTGGCAGAGAGGAATTTTTATCTGCTTCCCTTTCAGGAAGTTCCTGAGCATTTATTCCATCTATCTCCTCCTCAGAGGATGACACCAGCTCTGGCTCGTGCTCTTCTGGCGGTTCGTTTCCACAATCTCGCTTTATGCCGGTTTTCAACATTTTCGCCCCTTCGCAAGCCGACTTTCCGTTGACGTTCTCCTTTTGATCCGCATCGCCGCCGTGATTTTCATCCTGCGCAGCGCCGTCGTCCTGTCGTCGTTTCAAGGGCTCCACTTGTTCCTCACCATCGGTTGCAGTGCCCTCGAGAGCAGTCGAGTTGTAGGAGTAGCTCTCTTGTTTCGCCAAAAGCGGTAAAAACGCCGTTTGATCGATGTATTCCTCTTCGTAAATGTCCGACAGCCGGCGGCCCTTCCATTTCGTCGTCTTCCCTTTGATGTCTTCTTCATTGACCAAATTTTTCGGCGTTTTCAGTAGTAGCTTTTGCTGTCTCTTCTTGCTGGTTCCTTCACGACCTACGTCGCCTGGCTGCAAACTCGCAAAATCATTCTGAAGATCGTCATCTCCCGGTGCTGGCGCCTCCAAATACTTCAGCACCGTCTGCGCGTCCCACCGCCTTTCCCACCGCCACCGCAGCGTGACCTGCAGTAGTGATACCAGATGGCCGAAGAGCGCGGCGTCTTGCTCTTCCCACCTGCGGGATTTCGAATACAGAATCCGGACCCGGGAATCTGCCACCGCGAACTGCGCCCGCATCCCGCAGCCCTCTAAGTGCTCGTACGGCGCCCGCCCGTACAGCAATTGGTAGAGGATGATCCCCAAGGCCCAAACATCAGCCGCCGGCCGCATCTTCAAACTCGCCGACCCCTCGTCGGGTTGGTAAAACGCCTCGGGCGGCATGTAGCGCGGCGTGCCGCACTGGCGGTCGCGGGAAACGTGGATTATACCCTCATCCTTGTTGATCCCCCGCGCGTATCAAATGTAAAAATGTCCGGGTCTGGAAGAATTCACGTTTGTCATGCTTGTCTGGCATGACTCTTAAATCTGTCATGCACGTTACCCAAGAGCTCCGCGTTTCTGTGATGCAGACGCGCAGTTTGTCATGCAGAATAGGCAACACCAAGGAGCTCAGAAACTTGTCATGCTGAGCCAGCACTTGTGGCCGCCTCATGATACGCCAACCAGCATCACAAGTTTCCAGACCCAGACATTTTTACATTTGATAGCGCGAGGCCGAAGTCAGAGACCTTCACGATGTTGTCCACGATGAGGAAATTCGCGGGTTTCAGGTCAAAGTGGATCAACTATCAAAGTGAAAAAAGCCCCCACCCCATATCGGAAACGGGAGATGCGCGAATTTGTGATGCTGTATCTGAGTACACAAATCGACTTGTATTGCTAGAATGCCAAGAGACGAAGCTGCGGCCGAAATTGCAGGCAATCTGTCATGCTGTTTCCCACTTCCAGTTGCCTCCTGTCATCCTGGAGCTGCAAGGCTTTCCCACGCTAGACAGCACTCCAGTCCGCATCTTTTCCCTTCTAGCATCACAAAGCTGATTTGTGGCCCCAAATCTGCATCACAGATTTCCGTTTTGATATGGGGATGGGGTATTTTTCATTGTAATATCAACCCGAGGCTGTGGATGGCCGCGACGCCCGCGACCATGTCCCGCCAGAGGTTGCGGATGTCGTAGATAGAAAAGATCTCGTAGTTTTTCCGAAGAAAGGAATGCAGGTTGGGTATCGGAGGGGAAAGGAGGTCCTTTGGTTGTCCAATGGAGAGGATATTTTGTCATGCTCATCAATCACGTGGTACAAAATGGCAATGACAAATTGCATGCGCCTGCGGCTGCACGACTCGTCCTACGAGTCAATGAATATGCACAAGCTGCTTCTTGCCGCACGCATCATGCATGCCATCTTCTTAATCGCGGTGTAGAATCAGAGAAAGTTTCTCTTTCAAACAAACCAACACAATCCTTTCCATCCCATACCACAGTCCGCGAATTCCAGCAAAATGTGGATCACCAAATCTTTTGAAAAAAATTTCGCTTCGCCGATCATCTTCACTACCCGCAGCTCGTCCGCATTGTGTTTACCATTCGGGGTAGTTCCGGCATTCGCGGCCCGATTTTTGTCCCGCAAAGCCCGCAGCCAGTTGACCTCCATGGCGAACGAGCGCATTTGCCTCGCGTCCCGAGCATAGACGACTTTGAGTGCGTAGCGGGTGGCACATAACTGAGAACCTTGCTCCTTGGTTCGACTTGCACTGCTGCTTGTTCCATTGTGCTGACCACTTCGCGACGCGTTATGGTTGGAGCTATAGTTGCCCCCACGACTGCCCGATCCCGAGGTCGTAGTAGTTGATCCTGTATCTCCCACACAGGTTCGCAGATCAACGCACTCGAACACCTCCGCTGATCCGCCCTTCCCGATCCGCTTCACAACTTCGAGCAATAAAGTCGGTTTGTTGAAGTCCACGTGATGGTTGTCAACCACCTGTTCGCCCATGCAGATGACCATGCCAGGGCCAACGCGGGCGGTGGCGGTCACAGCGATGTTTTTCCGCTGGATAAACGCAGCCGTGGAGAGTAGCGAGTCGTTTTCCCGGTACGAAGTCCGGCAGTCCTCGTCGTTGAAATACTCCGGTAGGTCGCTCGGGGAATTGAGAAAAGGGGCGTTGTGGCGCCCGTAGACAGGGATCGTGCTGCAGCCCGCGGAGGGGGGGTGTAGAGGGTCTTTTTGAGGGGAAAAACCATTCGCCGCTTCTGCCTTCGCAGGACACGTCACTTCCACATTGGGGAGATCGGCGCTGGGTCCACTAGCATGATCCCGGGGAACACGATCGGTGTCCTTCTGGATGTCTTTGCCATCAGGCACAGGAGAAGTATCGACCTTTTCTGCGCACCGTGGTGATATCGGCGCAGAGTCCTCCGGGACGATAGGCGCGTGGCGGTTGTCGGCCTTGATGTCGTTGCTGTACCCTTCAGAGCTGGTGGTGTCACGAGGATTTCTGATATAAAAGCCGCGACGTCCATTTCCATATTTCTCCCCTTCAGCTACAGGCTGAGCCTCTTCTTGATTCTGGTGAAGCACTGACTCCACATTTCGTTGTAGCTCGTTCTTACCGTTGGATGTACCAACCACAGGAGCAACCTTTCGCAAATCCGCCTGGTAGACGAAGTCTTGCAGTCCTTGAGGCTGCTGGTCGTTCTGGCCAGCATTTTGGTGTCGCTCCTGCGGTGCGGCGGGCTGTGTGTCACCGTTTTCGCAGTCGGCATTGCTTTCGAAACTGGTTTCTCTGTTTTCCAGCCGCCCTGTGGCTGTGTGGGAGTTCTTGTGCTTGTTGTCGCGATAGGCATCAGTGAGGCCCGCATGGTCCTCAACATCATGTCTGACCCTGGGAGCAGCCACGGAATAAGATCTCTCGGAGGTGGTCTCTCTGTTCGGATTGTAGGACGAATATTGGTCAAGGTCATCTCGTGTCGCCGCAGGCCGTATTTCCACTTGGCCGCGGCCAGGGCGCCGGGCAGGAGGAGCTCCACCACCTACATCGGTTCTTAATATCACATCATCCTCAATCGTACTTGTCGCTGCCGGTCTCCTGACATCGTTTTGGTCTTGGTAATACGAGCTTCCATAATTACCGGTGGGCAAAGTGGTGTTCACTATGCCGTCGTACGACGTCGCGTTATTTCGTTCATGGGCGCGAGGGTCACGTGGGCCGCCAACCACATCCCGTGCAGCTTGTTGCCACTCATACGCTGCCTCTTCTCGAACACCTTCTCCCGGTGCATGTTGTCCCACGTCGGCTCCAGCATTTGCGGCCTGTGCATGACAAACTTTCGGCTCGAAATCGAGTGTGGTCGCAGTATGCAACGCCGACGTTGCTTGCGTGGGAACTGGGGCGACAGGTAAAGGGTAGCTGGGTACGTCATGCTCTTCTTGGACAAAGCGCGCACGGTTATTTTCGAAGCGTCTATTCGTGTTACCCGGCACTGCTAAGTCGCGGCCGGCGTTAGAAGTAGCTCCACATGGAGGCTGTATGCAACCGTGCGGATCTGGATGGTGAGGGTTCAAATTTTTACATTGGTCAGATGGAATCGCGGGTCGTGCGGGATTGTCGTTGAAATGGTGGCTGCGCCGGTCGCTCATAGGGTACAGGTCCAGGTTGCGCCACAGTCTGAGGGAACGCCAGTCACTGGCTTTTAGGCAAAAATAAAGGGGTGTTGCTCCGTTTGTCGATGTCGATATCCTTGGGCGGGTGTTGCTCCATAACTTATTGTACAACTTTTACTCGAATAAACAAATAGTCACGATCAACCCTTTTCGGCGGATGAGGTACTACAACTGCTGCATGCGCAAAAATCCGATCCTCGTGAAGAGGACTGCTCGTCCCGAATGCGTCTTTCAGCCTGTTCTTGCGCCCTTCGGATCTTCTCCACCCGCGACTACGAGATTGTAAGAACGCCTTCAGATGAGCAACAAGCTTGTGCTCCGTGCGGGTTTGGCGTTGGCGTCTCCTCGAATTGAAGGTAGATACAACTGCTCCATGCGCCGTGTCCGTGGGTTCAATTGTACAAATAAACTCCTTTCTAAAGATGAAAAGTCGCAGAGTTTTTATCTATGAATTTGCGTGCTGCTGAAACTGAAACCGGTGGGGTGAATGCTGAGTGTCTTACAAAATTTTTTGTGCTCCGGCATCTACTTATCATACGTGGAAAAATGAAACAGTTGAAAGTGAAAGCGGTTCTTTTTCTCTACATTCTCGTCCCGTATATCGATAAAACAATGTTGAGTAACTACAAAAGAGCTTCCAAGCTGTGCTAGTCATCATACACTAAACTACTAAATTCCAGAGACGTTGCCGGCTTTCAAAGGCAGTCTCATGGAGGAATTGAATCTAGGGCTATGTCTACGTACTGAAACAATGGTCGCCAATATACCGCAACCACAACTGGAACTGCCCGTGCCTGAAGCGATGTCGAAAAAACGATTGTTATTATTGAAACACATAGAGTCGTGCTGAGACGATGCCACGACGACGAGAGGCGATCCGACAGAACGACTAAATGCGATTAGATTTATTTCCATAAAGCGATTTTAATTTCAGGTTGCGAGAAGAAGCAGATGATTTTCACAAGCAAGATCAGTTTGGGCGATGAGAAGTAAAAAAGGGGTTTTCGATTTTGACTTTTGCGAATTAGTGTTCATCTTGAGAGCATCGCACTACTAGTGCCATTTCTGCAGGCACTATGTTGGAACTGGATCACGGTGATGAACTATGTTGGAAATGGATTGTATATGCGTATCGTATTTTTATTTTTTCAGTTGTTTTTTGCAAATTAGTCGTGCCTTGAGGCACATGCCCAATAACTGCGGAGGGGTAGCGGAGGGTGTAGGCGGCACATGCAGAATCGCAGTGCCGTCCTGGTAGCAGAAGTGTAATAATAGATGGTATCTGCTTTCAAAAAGTAAGCGCTTTGCACTTTTAGTACTATCCGCAGCTAATGCTGCGTCTAATCGACTGCAACTTGCCCTCCGCCCCCCCTCCGCTAGGCGAGTGTCAAGAGGTGATACCATGCTGAAAAGCTTTTTATTCGTTTTTACTTTTGTTTTTCGCTTTTTTTCCCGCTTTTGCAAGTTTTCAAAATTCAGCATGCTATGGGGCACATGCCCAGCAACTGCGGAGGGGTAGCGGAGGGTGTAGACGGCACATGCAGAATCGCAGTGCCGTCCTGGTAAGAGAAGTTCAATAATAAATGCCATCTGTTGTCAAAAAGTAAGCAATTTACACTTTTCATACTATCCGCAGCTAATTCTGGGTCTAATCGACTGCAACTTGCCCTCCGCCACCCCTCCGCTGGGCGAGTGTCAAGAGGTGTTACCATGCTTAAAAGCTTTTTATGCGTTTTCACTTTTGTTTTTAGCTTTTTTTGTCGGTTTTGCAAGTTTTCAAAATTCAGCATGCTATGAGGAACATGCCCAGCAACTGCGGAGGGGTAGCGGAGGGTGTAGACGGCACATGCAGAAGCGCAGTGCCGTCCTGGTAGCAGAAGTGTAATAATAAATGGCATCTGCTTTCAAAAAGTAAGCACTTTGCACTTTTAGTACTATCCCCAGCTAATTCTGGGTATAATCGACTGCAACTTGCCCTCCGCCCCCCCTCCGCTAGGCGAGTGTCAAGACGTGACACCATGCTGAAAAGCTTTTTATGCGTTTTTGCTTTTGTTTCTCGTTTTTCGTTTTTTTTGTCGGTTTCGCAAACTTTTAAACTTCAAAATGCTATACGTATCCTATACGGATTCAAAATCATATACACGCCATTTCCAACACGCATATACGTGAGTCTGGTGATTCACCAGACTCACTGACATTGACCTTGACGTAGTAGTTGATCTCATCGCAAGTGAACGTTAGCGGAGCAGCAGGTAGTATTTTGAGAATAGGACTGTGCAGCACATCATGTCCATCTTCCTCCCGCATGCTTCAACGTCGTCGATTTCAAGGGAGGTTCTTTGGGCTATTCATACATGGAGTGCTGCAACGATCATGATCATGTTGATCCTGCATCCGTAGCCGGAATAAACCGTGTTGCCCTTCTTCGAGCGGACGAAGCTGTGGTGGGAAGGAGAAGAATTACAGTAGAGGCGCGTTTATGTCGCAGCTCACAATGGATCATTATCACCTGCTCTTCGGATCAGCACAACTACTCCAAGCGCATTTTGGTTGAACCGTCGAGAAGTAGTTTTTTTGGCATCCTCCACAAGAAGTGGCCGATTCGCAGGTCTCGTTGTCTTCGCCCGTTACGTCTATTGATTTTTCGCCAAACTCCACCTCCCGCATCAGCCTAGCCTAGTACAACAACGTCATTTTCTTATTTTTGGGAAAAGGTAGAAGAACTAACTCGTGCTCCGACAAGGTCTAAGACTTGCACTTCTACTCCACTTCAGGCCTAAATACTAAGCGTCAACCACAAATTCAGCAACGCTGCGCTTGTTCCAACAACATGTTCCAACAGAAAACGAACTTGTTCTACACGCAATTATCAAACAAGGACAAGGAGAAGAACGGCACAACCCGCGGACGACGCAAGGAACAGAGCGAGATTTTAGCTTTCGCATCGCAATCATTTTTGTGCACTGGTCGTTAAAAAGTAGAGCAGCCGGCCGCAGTTGCAGCCACGCTAGGCGACCTAGCCTGCATAGCCACTGCCGCTGGAGGTTAGGTATAGCGTAGCTGCAACGGCGGCTGGCTGCTGTCAGCACTGCAGACGAGACAGCTGCTAATTCTTTATAGCAACTGTCTCGTCTGCATGGTATGTATATTTTTTTTGTCATCATAAGCTTTTGGTACAAGGGATAGAAATTCATTTTCAACTACTGCTTCCGAGTTTCTTTTTCATCCTCGATCGACTTTTTTTCCACAACGCAATTGATCGACATAATTGTTTCTTCTGTCGTGATACGGTGGCTACTGACTTGCTAACTTTCAAGTCAAATAAAACTCTCATCGACCACCTACGTGTAATACTGGATCATGATCGGGGATCAGAATTTGTAATGCTAATTTCGAATATCATAAATAGTTTGTAATGCTAATTTCGAATAGTAATTGACTAGTTTTGAGATGGACAAAAACCACAAATCTTCGTAGTTCGCGTTTCGTGTTTGTCAGCTTGTAATGCCAATTCTGCATCTGTCATGCTACGCACGCGCATCCCGCGACATAGACCACAATTGTAGTTGCGTCACACAGCCGCGGCATGACAGGGCTTGTGAATATCCTGTCCACATAACGGCACAGAAATATTTTGGTTACACAGGTGAAACACGCAAAAAATCTTCCTATGAATGTGAGACAGGATTCATCGATTGGTGTGGAATAAAAGGTTTCAATTCACAACTTGAATACTTACATTTTGGATCGTCTATAAGTGTACATCAAAAACCGGAATTTCGTCCTTATTGACTTCTGACAAACATCGACAATTCTATACTAGCTGGTGAGCACATTTCGATTTTTTCCTATACCGTTCTTTAAGTGAGTGCTCAGAGTCGTGAGACTTATTTCTTCCCCTCTCCCGAAGTAGACTTACTCGAAAAGGAGAGAGGGTCGTCCATCTGATGAATGATTTGTGACTAAAGTAGTGCTGGTAGGCCGCTTTATGATGACAGTCATCTTACGTTAAAAATAGAAAAACAAAACAAGTACAGAACTGGCTGAGAAGAAGTTTGTTCACGGAAATAAAGTAAAGTCACTCCTGGTAGGAGGCATTCAGCTAGAATTTCAAACATTTGCATTTCAGAAAAAATATTAGTAGAGAGAAACCTATTGTACAATTTTGGAGGAAGAACAGAAGAATAAAAGAAGACCACTACTACATTTTTCCGCAACTATACTACAGCGGTTAACGAAATAAGACGCCCTACTTTACTTCACCTCCTTCGAAAAGCGGAAATAGAGTTTCTTGGCCAGCAGCCGGTGCTTCTTTGACTTCGCATACCAGGCAGCGTCATGACCGTGGTGACACTATGCATTGCAAATATCCAGGGTGGCTGGATTTGTGATGCGAAATTTGAAGGACAGCTGGATCTGTGATGCATGAAGAGGATTGGCACGTTTTTTTGTCCCATGCTGGAAGACAGTTTGTCATGCTATTCACGAATGAAAATGAATGCACAAGAAGCCGAGGAAAAGAACTTCTCATGCTGTTATGCCGTACAAGCGGCCACCCTGTGTTGCAAGTATCAGCACCACAAGTTTCCAGACCGAGACATACTTGCATTTGATAGGCACTTCTGCTCCGGGTCCGCTCCGTAGTGCAGGATTAAGAAGTATCAAGTGCAAAAATGTCTGGGTCTGGAAGAGTGTAGACTTGTCATGCAGATTTTCCATGACCCATGAGGTCAGGAATGCGGGACTGAGCATGACAGACTCTGCGAGGTCTCTGCCATGCCTAAGTATTCTGCATGAGAAAGTCCGTTCCAACTTGGTCAAAAGTGGACAGCTTTTGGCATTCATGCAACACAGATTTTTGCATGCTTCAGATTTGTCATGACAAGTTACCATCTTCCAGACCCAGATATTTTTGCAATTCATAAGAAATGGCACAGGTCTTCCTTCCCCGTTTTCGCGGCGTAGTGCAAAATGGTCTGTCCGTTGTTGGGCCACTTGTTGTCGAGTGCTTTCCAGCCCTATCAAAATGAAAAATCCCCCCTCCCCATATCAGAATGGGGATTTGTGTAGCCTAGCATGATTTGTGAACACAAATCATTTTGTCATGCTAGAAGGCAAAAGATAGATGCAGACCCTGTAGTTCTGGCTGGCGTGGGAAGGCTTTGCATCTTCAGCATGACAGGAGGCAACTGGAAATGGAAAACAGCATGAAAAATCTCCTACAATTCAGGCCACAACTACTTCCAACGGCCTTCTCGCAATACAAGTCTATTTGTGTACGCAACTCCGGCATCACAGATGTCCTTTTCGATATGGGGCGGGGAGAATTTCCCTTACGATAAGCCCTGGTTGTTGAGCATCTTGAAGCACTTCTTGTACTCCGCCGGCACCGATTCCTCAGCTTATCCTGTGCAAAAGTATCGTACTCGGAGTATAATTGCATTTATGCATTACAAATCTCTTTCTCAAGGTAAATCCGCATTACAAATTGAATTTGTAAAATGCTGGGCTAATTTGTGATGCAATTGATACTACACTAGTACGATGCTTTTGCATTGCATACGGCTTCGTACGGGGACATGATGTCACTCGCTTTGATCACTTTCTCCTGTATGAGAGTGCACAACTCACCCTCCCTTTATCTGTATTTTATTTGCATGAACAGCAATACAAACACTTGCACGAGTGCAGCCTGTGCATGACAAATTCAGGCACCTAGTTTAGTACTGCTTGGTCGCTGTCCGGAATCTGTGATGCATGCTAGTGCCGCAGGGAAGCACTTGGATTCTGGATTTTGCATGAGAAATGAGAACGAGGGGGGAGTTGTGCAGTTTCATATCCTGGCCGGCCACGTTAGAAGGCATACCGGATTTATCAAATGTAAAAATGTCTGGGTCTGGAAGATTCTGAGACTTGTCATGCATGTTTTGCATGACCCAGGACGTCTGTAATGCACGCCCTAGCATCACAGATTTTTAGACGGCTTCCTGATGCCTACTCCGCATGACAAACGCCCTCCCCGCGTAGCACAAACTAGACCCCTGCTCTTGCTGGTCATGCAATACAGAGTTTTTTAGAGACCGAAGTTAGCATCACAAGTTCCAACCTTCCAGACCCCGACATTTTTGCGTTTGATAGGATTTCTCATCCAGCAAATCGTTGCTGTTCGCGCCGTCATCCAGCTTGCTCTGGGCCTGCGCCTTCTTAGCCGCTTCCAGCTTCTTGCGCAACTATCGTGAGATAAAATCCCCCCTCCCCATATTGGAAAGGACATTTGTGATGTCGGATTTGCGTACACAAATCGACTTGTTATGCTAGAAGGCCAAGCGACGCAATTGTGGCCGGAATTGCAAGCAGTTTGTCATGCTGTTTGCCACTTCCAGTTGCCTCCTGTCACGCTGAAGATGCAAGGCCTTCCCACGCCGGCCAGCACTACAGTCCGCATCTTTTGCCCTCTAGCGTGACAACGTGAATTGTGCTAGCAAATCATGCTACACAAATCTCCGTTTTAGTATGGGGAGGAGGGATTTTTCCTTTTGATAACTGCTCCGGATTCTTCTGCAGCTGGTACTTCCACTCCTTCTATGAGAGTGCACAACTCCCCCTCCCCCTCATTTGTCATGGAAAATACCAATTCCAAGCGCTGCTGCGTGGTACTGTTTGCATGACAGATTCCGGAAGCCCAAACAGTACTGCACTGAGCGCATGAACTTGTCATGAACAGGCTCCACAGGTGGGGGTGTCTGTATTGCTGTTCATGCGATACAAATGAGGGGGAGGGGGGTTGTGCACTGTCATACCTTCGCGAAAACCTGTTCGTTCGCCGGATTCGAAAAGTCGATCTCCTCCGCCGGAAAACTGACCATCAGCGCCGGGATATCCAGAGGAAAAACGTCTTCAAACCTGAGTCAAGATGGGAACTCCACATCGGTGCCGTAATTGCAACCCATTTTTTGCCCAAGAGCAAGAATTATGTTCCCTGATTCCAGGAAAAAAATCATTTTTCCCAGGATCTAAAACTGCGCTTTTGGCTTTGCAATTCGGTACCTGAATTGCAAGCCACTTTTTACCCGAGCGCGATAATTCGGGACCCTAATTCCGGGAAAAAAATCATTTTTCCCAGGATCTAAAACTGCGCTTTTGGCTTTGCAATTCGGTACCTTAATTGCAAGCCACTTTTTGCCCGAGCGCGATAATTCGGGACCCTAATTCCGGGAAAAAAATCATTTTTCCCAGGATCTAAAACTGCGCTTTTGGCTTTGCAATTCGGTACCTTAATTGCAAGCCACTTTTTGCCCGAGCGCGATAATTCGGGACCCTAATTCCGGGAAAAAAATCATTTTTCCCAGGATCTAAAACTGCGCTTTTGGCTTTGCAATTCGGTGCCTTAATTGCAACCCACTTTTTGCCCGACCGCACGAATCATGTTCTGTGCATGGCAAATTCTGTTGCAAGCCACTTTCTGCCCGACGTGCATGACAACTCTGGAATGGGGACGTTTTTGACTCCGGGTACGAGAACTCTTCGAAGAGCGAGTTTTTCTTCTTCGGGTTCGCCAAATCAATGGCCTTCTTGCCGAAATCGTCGATCACGTGCACCTGCTGCTTGATAATCGTTTCGTCCAGGTTCAGCACCAGGTAGTCGAAGAGAGGCTATCAAGTGCAAATATGTCTGGGTCTGGAAGATTGCCAGGCTTGTCATGCATGTCTTGCATGACCCATGACGCCTGGAATGCATGGCCGAGCATCACAGATTTTTAAAGGGCTTTCTGATGCATATTCCGCATGAGCAATGCCGTCTCCGCGTAGCACAAACTGGGCTCCTTTTGTTGGTCATGCAATACAGATTTGTCTAGAATCCAAAGATAGCATCACAAGTTGCAACAGTCCAGACCCAGACATCTTTGCATTTGATAGGGGCTTGTTATTCTTTTTCGCCGCGTAGTGGAAGAAAGTGCCACCGCCGGTCTTGTGGGCCAATATGCATTGCGAATATGTTTGGGTCTGGAAACTTGTGATGCAAGGACGGGAAAAATAGTGATTACACTTTA
This sequence comes from Amoebophrya sp. A120, assembly GCA_905178155.1. Lineage (NCBI taxonomy): Eukaryota > Dinophyceae > Syndiniales > Amoebophryaceae > Amoebophrya > Amoebophrya sp. A120. The sequence goes on from CAJINV010000024.1 coordinate 47,287, forward strand.
ATGCGCTGCCAAGCATGACAAGTTTTTCCGTGGTTCTGAGTAGCGTACTCCGCATGTCATGCGGAGTACGCTACTCAGAACCACGGAAAAACTTGTCATGCTTGGCAGAGAAACTGCGTTTTTGCATGACAGGCGAGCGGAGCTCTTCGCGGCCACGCAATACAGAGTTCAGAGTGATGCCAGACTAGCACGACAAATCTCGCAATCAATCTCCCAGACCCAGACATATTTGTATTTGATAGCCAGCTGCTGCTGGCAATTCTCGTTGTCGAACCCGAGTTCCTTGCACATCCGAAACATCTTCCCGTAAAAGTCGCACAGCCCAAAGTCGTGTTATGCAATGCAAAAGCATGATCCTACTAGTAGAAATTGCATTACAAATTCCCACAGCATTACAAATTGAATTTGTAATGCTGATTTACCTTGGTTGATGTAATGCATAAATGCAATTACTACGAGTACGATACTTTTACACGGGATACGTGCTCCTCGTCGTAGATCTTCGTGCCGTCCGACCGGCCCGATTTGTTGGACGCCATGGACTATGCAATGCAAAAGCATCGTACTCGTATAAAATAAATGCATTACAAATTTTCTCAGCAAGACGAGAGAAAATTTGTAATGCGGATTTTCCTTGAGGAAAAGATTTGTAATGCATGATTGCAATACGAGTACGATACATTTGCACAGGATATGGACTCTTTGCTCATCATAGACTGCCGCAGCTGGTCCTTGTTCGGGACCAATTGGATCATGATCTGCCCGTTGCTGAATATGCATTGCAAACACGTCTGGGTCCTCTGGAAGGATGCAACTTGTCATGCTAAATCCGAACCGTGCAAAAATCTGTGTTGCATGAGTGGCAAAAGCTGTCCACTTTCGACGAAGTTGGGAGGGAGCTTCTCATGCAGGACATTAGGCATGACAGAGACCTCACAGAGTCTGTCATGCTAGGTCCCGCATTCCGGACCTCGTTGGTCATGGAGAGCCTGCACTCTTGGAAATTCCCTACTACCGCTCGGGGGAGCTGGAACTTTCGCGAGACCAAACGAGATGGCAAGCGAGGTCCGCGCGCCCCCCCTGGAGGTGAGATACGAGGGTGGCCCTGTGTTGTGATCTGCAATCTGCATTAGACCACACAGGAAATGAGGAAGTTGGAGAAGGATCAGAAATGATCTGGAGCGACACTATGGAACGCTCCAACAACCTCAGCCAACCACTGCCCTCGCATTCACAAGAGACCTGCCGAAACAGACTCAACTCCGGGAAGCCTTCCCGAAGCCGACCTCTAAGTTCGGCCTGGTCGGCCACGAGGCAATGTCCTCAGGGGCCGTTAGGAACCTCCCGAAACAATCGTCAACGAGCTTCAGCGCCAAGAAGCCGCTGACGAAAGAAACGCACAGACTGTTCCCAGTGGCAAGAACAGAAAGGCAGGGACATAGGTGAACCGACAGTGACACCAACTCGACCAAGGTAACCCAGAGTTCCGGACCCGGGGAAAACTGGGGACCACGCGGCAGAAGCACAGCACAAAGACGCCTGAAGTGTTCCCAACCGCCAGTCAAGCAGCAGCCAAAAGTCAACGGAGGCAGCAGCAGAAGCCACTCAGGTACTCCACCGAAGACAAGAGGAGCCGCAAGACCCAGAGCAAGCTCCGACGGCCACAACAGACGCTTCTACTGTCGCAACACCACTGGGGACGAAGACAGAGGGCAAGGCAAGAGCCTCGCGCAACGGGAATTTCCCACCAAGCCATGTCAACGACCTCACATGAGAAGGCGCACCAGAACGGCCACGAGAGGGGTAGACATAGGACATCCAGCATCCAGACACGTCGCCAAGACCGAAGGCGGTGAGCAACACCCATCATCTCGTTTGCGGGATCCGTCGCCATGCGTTCATGTTGGTCGGCACTGGCCTCCACTCGTATCTCGTCCCCGTGGTGAACCCAGACATGGCTACTACCTCGAACGAGGGAGCTGGAAATGCCGCGCGCGCTCGCATACGCATCTGGGGCGCGGAACTCAAGATACGTCCAGCAGCCCGCCGACTCCACTACCGTAAGCCATTTAGGAGTACCCGCGCCGCCTCGCGAAGCTCCTATGGTCCCGCGCTGGCCTGCGTTGCTGGGCCACTGTCCTGTGCGCAAATGCCCAGAATCCAAACACGCTCTATCAGGGGTGCCGCTAGAGTCACAGCAGGGACTTTACGCGCACAGACTATCAGGTCTGCCCTGGATTCTGGGGGTGGGAGAGATGCGGCGACAGCGCAGGCGAATCTTGGTCGAGCGACAGCATCATCTTCCAGGGTCCACAGGAAGAGCGGGCACCTGTGATTCAATTGAGGCAACGGCGGGGACGGACATGTTCCGCCCCCGTGCACACAACAACAGAGTAGCAGACCGGCCAAATGATTGAAAGAGAGAAGGAGACAAAACGAAGCTACTTCACATGCAAGGACTTAAGAGGAGGAAACCAAAAAGCACAATAAAAATAGCTCTATACTACTTTGCTCCCCCCAAAAGATCGCCGTCGCATGGCCGTGGCTCCAGCGCACGCTCGCGTCCCGTGATGCGCCACACGGCATCTGCTGATGCGCGGACCCTGCGCGGAAGATGTCTTCCCGAAAGCGTCCGACTCCACCCATGCTGGGGATTGTGCGGGGCCGCGTGTGGTGACCAGCCTTCTCATCGAAGACAGTAACGAAGCCCCCTTTTCCGCTCGTGTTGTGCTTTATACCGAGGTCCATGCTATGCTTGTCATGGCGCCTGCCAAATCCACCGGCAGTCATTGTCGGCGTGGCGGTCCTTTACCGTGCTTCTGGGCGTGGGCAAGACGGTAAGTCGATGGCTGTCGTCGGAGGAGAGGCCATGTACGATTTCAGTGTGCGCACGGACGCTCGGGGCGCCGATGCTCTAGCTAGTACTACTGTAAAGGGGCACAGAGGACCCGCCACGTACGGGTGTTTATCTACTTTCGTTTCGAAACTCCACTGCAGGGAGTCGGGGGAGGTACCGACGTGGCGTCAGTGGTAGTTGTAAAACAATTTAGAAGATGAGCAACAGAATGGTCCTACTCTACGGCATAGCTCCCCCTGTTCTACATTGATGGATCTCAGGCAACAAGACAAAGTCTTGAGCCAAAATGGCTACGGGTTTACATTCTTGGAGAGCCTGCATGGAGAGCCTGCATGACAGGTTTACATTCTTCCAGATGTATAGACGTATTTGCATTTGATACTGAAGGGGTTGTCGCTAAACATGGAGGTGTTCACATTGTCGTCCCACGAAATGGATCCTGTGCAAAAGTATCGCACTCGTAGTAGTAATCGCAGTAATGCATTACAAATTTCTTTCTTAAGTTAAATCCGCATTACAAATTTTATTTCTCAAACTGAGGAAATTTGTCATGCGATTTATACTAGTAAGTACGATGCTTTGCATTTGATAAAATGGAGCGGTTGTTGAGGAAGGCATTGTTCGTCCCATTCATCGGACTGTCGTCGTCGAAATTTCGAGTGAAGCCGCCCTGGGAATTTGTGAAAGTGCTTATCCTCCTGGTCCTTGCCATCCTCGCCCGGCGAGGGGGGAAGGCGAAACCTCGCAACGTCGGGTTGCATCACCCCTTTCTCGTACCACTCGTTGCAGGTATTCAAAAGTGGCTGAAGTACGTTAGCCGAAGCATCTCTTCTTCCCGTCTGGTCGTGGAGGAAGCCCACACGAGAGACCAACGCCGGCAGATACACGTATTTGATCAGCAGGTACTGCTCCGAGAATTTGAATACGTTTAACGCATCCGGCGGCAGGCCTGGGAGACCGGACTTTACGCGCTCATCTTCCTGCCTGGCTGCCATGTCCGCATCTCGGATGGCGATTTGAAAAAGGGACTCGTACTTCTGCGCTGTTTTGGAAGATGCGGAGGAACTTCTCTGTGAGGCCGACGGCCCCTTGTGATCTCCGTTGAAATTGAAGCCTATGCATTGCAAAAATGTCTGGGGCTGGAACGAAGCAACTTGTCATGCTAAATCTGAATCATGTGAAAATCTGTGTTGCATGATTCCCAAAAGCCATCCACTTTTGACCTAATCGAGAGACAATTTCTTATGCAGGATAGACATGATAGAACTTCCACAGAATCTGTCATGCTATGTCCTACCTACCTGACCGCACGGGCCATGGAAAACCTGCATGACAAGTCTGGCATTCTTCCAGACCCAGACATTTTTGCATTTGATAAAACCGATTCCCGCACGATTTGGGTTCTCCGTTTCCTGCTCGAAGGCCGATTTGTACCGGTTCACGAGCATATGGATTGTAAAAGTGTCTGGGTCTGGAAGGTTGCAACTTGTCATGCTAATTCTGGATCATGCAAAAATCTGTGTTGCATGAGTGCCAACAGCTGTCCACTTTCGACCAAGTTGGCAGGGAGTTTCTCATGCAGGATAGGCATGGTAGGGATCTCACAGAATCTGTCATGCTGGGTCTCGCATTCCAGACCTCATGGCTCATGGAAAATATGCATGACAATGCTAGAAATCTTCCAGACCCAGACATTTTTGCATTCGATAGAGCACGATTAGCTGCGAAGCCCAGTTGTGAAAATCCTGGGCCAGGAGGTGGTGGACCTCGCGCCAGTCTTGTTGGCCCCAAAAATTGACGATTGTAGATTCGCGAGTTCTACAACTACTTCCGTGGTTGGCGTGGGCGGCGAGAGCAGCAAACACTTTTTGTGCAACGGGAAGTGCGCAGATGGTTCCCGACCAGTCGTGCAAAAGCATTGCTAGCACGTCGACCAGCGATTGCTGGGCCAGCCTGCCGACCGTCTCGTACATAACGCGCGTGATGGTGTCTATCTTCGCGCAGCTCTCCTCGGTGCCGGAATCATCGCGCCTGAAGAGGAGAGTTGCAAGCTCGTCCATTTTCGCTAGGTAAATATCCAGAATTTCTCGAAGCTCGTCGTCATGCGCAACGACCGGCTGTCGCTCAATCTCGGTCTCGGCAACACCACGATACGAGCGGGAGAGTATCTTCGCGGAGGCGCGATCAGGACTGCGGCCTTGCAATTTTTGAATGCAGCCTCCAACCATGAGAGGGGAGCCAGACCGCTCCACGCACGCCAGATTCGTAAGCATTGCAATGCTAGATCGCCGAACCAAGTGCAAGCACGCGGGCTTCAGCTTGAGCTGAGCGCTTTCTTTCTTCTCGCCGTAGTAAGGCAACAAATTTACCACGTAGCGCTTGCAGGCTTCCCGCTCCCCCGCTGACAGAGTTGTGTCCGATACTTCTCCAACAACCTCTGCATACCGGCCATTCAACTCTGGACGCGACTGTAGATCCTGTACCAAAATTAGGTCACCTTTGAAAAAAAGCGACGACGCTAACATTTTTGCGTGGTCTTGTTCAGCGGTCTTCTTTTTGATTCGCAGAAAACGGTGCGAGCCACGTTCACTTATCGGACACTGCTCGCACTTCGTTAGCATGTACTGGTAGACCGGGGTGATCGAGACCAGAAACCAGGCACTCACCGTGAACAGTTCTATTTGTTGAAGCAGCGCGACGCCGGTTTCCTTGTCGAGCGCACGCAGGTCCAAGACCTTTGTGTCGGTGTCGTCCGGAACATCAGCCGTGCTCCGGTTTCGCTGAATTTCTGCCAGGAGTTTGTACGGGTCGTCTTTCTGCTCAGCCGCAAATTTCTTCACGACTCGATCCACTTTATCATAGAGTTTGTCCAAGCGCTCCTCGTCCTTAATGTCATCGAAGTCATCGGGGTCATCACCCCATTCTTGTTTCATCTGCCTGCGCACCATCTTTTCTGTGAGAATTTCTCCGTACTGCAATTCCTGTTGGCGTTCTGGGACCCCCCTCGCGAACTCGACCAACAAACGGCGGACTGCTCCATACAGGTTCCGTAACGCAAAGCCCCGAAGTTGCCGCGGATCGTCCTCTTCCTCCAGCGGATCCTGAAGAACGGTAATGCAGGACATCATCATGTTGTCAACATGCACGCTCATCTCCCCAACTGCGTTCAGTGGAATCACGCCAGACATTGTTCCGCGAAGTATGTAATCGGAAATACTCCTGTTGGCCGGGTCTGCTGTCCCTGTAAAAAGTACGTAAGAGGCGCCGAAAGCCCCTTGCGCTGCAACCTGTCGGTCCTGCAACTCCCTTTGCAATCTGAGTTTCGCGTCCTCGGATGCGTTCGCGGCCTGCTGTCGTAAAAAGAAGCTCGCCACGCCATCCCTACTTGCGATTTTTGCTTTGGCCGAAACAATCTTCTCGTTACACCGCACTGTCCGTCCGTCTGCTGTTGACGTGCCAAGAACCTTCCACGAGTCGGGTGAGATTTCTCTCAGTGGTACTCCGAAAGCCGCTACGAGAACTTCCAGTGTCTTCTTCGTTTCCTCAAATTTGCAGTAGGTAAAAAACTCCTCTCGGAGCCGAGAGATGATCAAAACCGCACACAGCGCGAATCCGGCGGCGAAATTCTTCACGACATAATCGCGCGGCAAAAACTTCTTTTCCGTCGCTTCCGCGATGAACTTGTAGGCATCTATGATTGAATCCAGGTACACGTTGGCTGCGTGCAGCTTTTGCGTGAGGTCCCGGTTCTCCTCAATTGAAGCAGGCACGGTGTTTGCCTCGCCATAGCGATCCACCGCGACGACTCTTTCTACTTCTGCAGTTGAATCGCCCGCGCTGCAATCTTGATCCACATGTCCTCCTGTCGCTCCCGCACTTGCCCGGTCTTTGTCCAGTACCTGCTGTGCATTTCCCCTAGCAGGTACAAGATCTGCCACAGGCCGTTCGTTTCGTTCTGCGACACGTAGTATGGATTGCAAAAGTGTCTGCGTCTGGAACAATGCAGGAATTTGTCATGCAGATTTTGCATGACCGATGAGGTCTGTGATGCATGCCCTAGCATCAGAGATTTTGCGAGGGCTTTCATCACATGCTCATACCGCATGAGAAATGCCCTCTCCACGTAGCACAAATTACACCTCTTTTGCTGTTCATGCAATACAGATTTTATGTAGATTCCAAAAGTAGCATCACAAGTTGCATTCTTCCAGACCCAGACACTTTTGCATTTGATGCGTAGCCGCTGTCAACGACACGAAAAACCCGCGCGTCAAGTACCGTTACCAGCAAGAAGTCTAGCGTTTCCTTGGTTTCTTCCGAAAGCAGGTCGAAAGAAACGGCAGTCTGTGGTGCAGCTCGCGAAGAACCAGACTGGCTGCCAGACGAGGTGGACTGCTTGGCCGATGGAAGTGGAGGATTTTTCGCGTCTGAAGATTCAATATTCGACAAAAAAGCCTGGTTGCCGTTCGTTTCTTGCGTCGTCGTCGTCGCGCCAGGTGTTGTTCCTGACGCAGAAGGAGGTCGCGGTTGTGCAACAAGCACCAAATGATAATTACCGGGTAAATCTCTTGACTTCATGTCCTTCAGCAGGCGACCGCTGAAGCGCTTGTGTTCGTACAGGAACTGCTTCAGGACGCGCTCTGCCAGCTCATGCTGCGCATCCCCGAGCAGGTCGTACACATGGGAAATGATTCCTGCAGCGATTTGCTCCGCTACCTCAGACTGGCTTTTGCAGCTGGCCTTCCCATCCGACGGAGCTGCTTCTGCGTCCTCGCCCAGTCGCGTCTCAGTGACCAAGATCGGATGCTCTTGCCAGGCCAGCTTTCTGTTCGCACGCAGGTCTGCTGGTGCTTGTTCGTCAGTATTCGTAACACCCTTCCTCGCCCGGAGGGCGGGCCCAGCTTCCGCCTGTCTGGCGGCTGCGGCGTCGTTTGCGTTCTGCAGTTCCGCCTCGCGACGAGTTTTCTTCAGGTCGAGCTCTTGCCGTTCTAGCTCGCGTTTCCGGACTTGCAACATGGTGAGACGCCACGTCTCCTGACTTACCAAATTTTTGGAGTGCACCGAAACCGGAATGACCTTGTATCCTTCCCGCTTGAAAATGCGGCCTGTGACAGTGCACAACTTGTTCCCCTCCCTTTCATCTGAAAGGCGTGACCAGCAAAAGAAACGCAACCGAATATATTTATAAGCCTGCGCATGTGCATGACAAGTTGCTGCCCGGTACATAAACTGCATCAGCATAATGTGAATCCGCTTCTGGGATTTGTCATGCAGACAGGGCCAAACGGAAACGGCATTTGCATGACAAGTGAGGGGAAACCGGAATTGTGCATTCTCATACGATGGCTGCCGCATGTGTGATCCTTCACCCAGCCTTTCTCTCGCAAAATTTTCTCCAGGTCGACCAGCCTGTACGTAGGGGGAGTGTCGGATTCCTCCTGGCGCGCAACAGCCATCTTGCTCTGCCTTCGATTTATAGATATACGGATGGAAAAAAAGAGGCTGTCGGAACGACTATTGTCGAAAAAACGCGAGAAACATCAAAGCAAAGTGCGAAATCAGGAAAGCTCCATTATTCGATGCACAGAGGTCAACTCTAAAAATCGCTACCACTAGAAGAGAAGTACATAACGTAAGTCTTTAAAACCCGATCATGCTATTGCTTACATATTGAAAGGCCACATCGGGCATCGTTTCGTTTGAAAACGTACATACTGCAAGTACAGAAGTAAAGAATAATCACCACCATGATCCAGCTTGTCTTCTGTCGGTTACGGGAGCTCAAGAGGGTACGAAAATGGAGCCTTGTTGAAATTCTAGCGCACTTTTCAGACGATGGGGTACGCGATTCTGTTCAGCGTCGAACCGTTTCTGATGCGTTTTTGTTCTTCTTTGAATCCTTTTTGATGAAGGGACGATGGGCCGCTATCTATCACACGACCACAGGTATTAAAAGCAGCCGAGCTGAACGAAGGTGACGTCGTGACTAAGTGCGCACGAAGCTTTTCCGAACGACAGATTACTCGCACATCGGGATACGAAGACTACGGCTTTCGGAGCACGATTGCAACACACGAGCTACTTGTTCAGATCTGTACGTATTCCCTGTCGGAGTCCCTTTTTCTACAGAAATAAACCGTGTCACCAACCCTGACAATAAGACTGGGGCTATCTATTCACAATTGTACTGGACGAGGAAGCACAGACAATTTGTTCTACAGCTATTGGATGCAGTGGATCGGTAACTGTACGAAGCGGATCGGTAGCTATTGGCACGAGTATGACTTGCCCCACCTCGAATACGATGAGCCTTCTTTCGTCGAGGAACAGAAAACGATACCGAATCGAAACAACGAACACAAAGCACCAAAAAAAACATCCCCATATCGAAAAGGAAACTTGTGATGCTGGTACGCACTCTCTTCAAGGTTTTTGCGTATTTCGGTCCTGGTAAATGTTTTAACATCCGGGGAAATTACTCGTCGCTACTGCTTCTGCATGTTGCAAGCGGTACGCATTTTCCTTGATCTTTCTTCGTAGTCCGCCCCGGGAGAGAAAGAAATCTTCTGGGCTAATTACTTCCTCTGACTGCTTCCCGCTATCTTGTTCTGGTACGCATTTTCTTCAAGGTTTTTGCGTAGTCCGCTCCTGGTAAAGGTTGCAGCTGCCGGGGAAATTAGTCGTAGCTATTGCTTCTGCATGTTGCAAGCGGTACGCATTTTCCTGGGTCTTTCTTCGTAGTCCGCCCCGGGAGAGAAAGAAATCTTCTGGGCTAATTACTTGCTCTGACTGCTTCCCGCTATCTTGTTCTGGTACGCATTTTCTTCAAGGTTTTTGCGTAGTCCGCTCCTGGTAAAGGTTGCAGCTGCCGGGGAAATTAGTCGTAGCTATTGCTTCTGCATGTTGCAAGCGGTACGCATTTTCCTGGGTCTTTCTTCGTAGTCCGCCCCGGGAGAGAAAGAAATCTTCTGGGCTAATTACTTGCTCTGACTGCTTCCCGCTATCTTGTTCTGGTACGCATTTTCTTCAAGGTTTTTGCGTAGTCCGCTCCTGGTAAAGGTTGCAGCTGCCGGGGAAATTAGTCGTAGCTATTGCTTCTGCATGTTGCAAGCGGTACGCATTTTCCTGGGTCTTTCTTCGTAGTCCGCCCCGGGAGAGAAAGAAATCTTCTGGGCTAATTACTTGCTCTGACTGCTTCCCGCTATCTTGTTCTGGTACGCATTTTCTTCAAGGTTTTTGCGTAGTCCGCTCCTGGTAAAGGTTGCAGCTGCCGGGGAAATTAGTCGTAGCTATTGCTTCTGCATGTTGCAAGCGGTACGCATTTTCCTGGGTCTTTCTTCGTAGTCCGCCCCGGGAGAGAAAGAAATCTTCTGGGCTAATTACTTGCTCTGGCTGCTTCCTGCTGTCTTCTTCTGGTACGCATTTTCTTCAAGGTTTTTGCGTAGTCCGCCCCTGGTAAGTGTTGCAGCTTCCGGGGAAATTACTCGTCGCTACTGCTTCTGCATGTTGCATGTGGTGCGCTTTATTCTTTATCTTCCTTCGCAGTCCGCTCCGGGAGAGAAAGAAGTCTTCTGGGCTAATTACTTGCTTTGACTGCTTCCCGCTATCTTCTTCCGGTACGCATTTTCTTCAAGGTTTTTGCGTAGTCCGCTCCTGGTAAAAGTTGCAGCTGCCGGGCAAATTACTCGTAGCGACTGCTTTTGCATATCGCCTGTGGTGCGCATTATTCTTGACCTTCCTTCGCAGTCCGCTCCGGGAGAGAAAGAAACCTTCTGGGCTAATTACTTGCTCTGACTGGTTCCCGCTATCTTCTTCCGGTACGCATTTTCTTCAAGGTTTTTGCGTAGTCCGCTCCTGGTAAAAGTTGCAGCTGCCGGGCAAATTACTCGTAGGGACTGCTTCTGCATGTTGCCTGTGGTGCGCATTATTCTTGATCTCCCTCCGCAGTCCGCTCCGGGAGAGAAAGAAATCCTCTGGGCTAATTACTTGCTTTGACTGCTTCCCGCTATCTTCTTCCGGTACACATTTTCTTCAAGGTTTCTGCGTAGTCCGTTCCTGGTAAAAGTTGCAGCTGCCGGGCAAATTACTCGTAGCGACTGCTTCTGCATGTTGCATGTGGTGCGCATTATTCTTGATCTTCCTTCGCAGTCCGCTCCGGGAGACAAAGAAATCTTCTGGGCTAATTTATTACTTGCTTTGACTGCTTCCCGCTATCTTGTTCCGGTACGCATTTTCTTCAAACTTTTTGCGTAGTCCGCTCCTGGTAAAGGTTGCAGCTGTCGGGCAAATTACTCGTAGAGACTGCTTCTGCATGTTGGATGTGGTGCGCATTATTCTTGATCTTCCTCCGCAATCCGCCCCGGGAGAGAAAGAAACCCTCTTGGCTAATTACTTGCTTTGACTGCTTCCCGCTATCTTCTCCTGGTGCGCATTTTCTTCAATAATTCGCTCAACATCGCACTGCCCCGCTATCTTTTGCAGGTACGTACTTACCGGTAGCTTCTGGAACTATCAATATGCGGAGAGCCACTTCTCGGACGCAGCAACTAACGTGCCTCACAACTCGGAATTCGTGCGTATCGGTTTCAAATAGAATCACAAGTAAATTCGTTGTACAACACTGATTCTCTTTGACACGCAGCCGTGCTTTAGAAGTGAACAAACGCTTGACGAGGTACTATATTAAGTTCGTTCAACAGATGCCGGCCAACACAGATCTTTCGTGCGCATAAGAGCTTCATCATGCTCGTCGATTGACGAAGGACGAAGAACACGGGACACAGAAGTAAAGGAAATTTCTTCCTTCCAACTGCGGTGGTGTTGGGAGGAAGTCGGCTATCGCTCTATGCATGTTGATGCACGTTCTGTCTCTGTGCAATTTGAATGTGATCAACGTTTGGACGTACACGGAGCACAACATTCATGAACCAACCTTGATTATGTGCAAAGCTCCTAGGACAAGAAGAGCATGGTCAAAACAATCTCCACCATATTCGTTAGATGTGGGCCTTCTGCAGGGCCTGAGAGAAGCTCATCACTTGCAGCTCGAATTTGAATATACCATAGACCACGGCGAGTGGGTACTACTACTCGCGCAAAATAATTTGTAAGTAAAGACTATTTCTTTTCGGACTTTAAACAATACTTAGCATGGCCACGGATGGTCTAAGTGACCAGCAGCAGCTGAGTAGAAACGTCTCGCGTTCGTGAGGACTACTGGATGGAGCACATCATTATCCGAGATTGAAACATGAGTGATTATTATCTTACAGTGGCACTATGGTGGTCCAATAGTTGTGCTGTCAGTGAGCTTTGATCTGTAGTACGAAAAAGGCGCTTTCGTGCTTGTCTTTTCTGGCCCTTTCCTCCCGGACACGCAGGTGGTATCGTACGGAAAAAACATCCTGGTCAAGGTCGGCTAACTAACGGCAGCATCCGTTTTTTTGTTTTATTTTTCTTTCCCAAGCACAGCGATTTTCGTGTGAAGCCCTTAATTATGAACGATGTTGGTACGTTTGTGAGGTCGACGACGCGCCACCAACACACGATAAATGATGCATCGGCTTTTCTCTCTCGACTTGACCATGGATATTTCAATCCTCTTCGCCTTCCTTGTCCGCCTCGCCGCCCACCTCCTCCGGTTCCGTTTTTTCGGAATCCTCCAGTTCCTGCTATCACACGCAAACCTACTCGTGCCGTGCAATCAAATCTTTTGGTCACAGTCACAACAGAAAGCAAAATTTAAATTACGGTCTAGAAATATGAAACAAAATCCTACTGCGGAGTCATTGCAAACTCTCACCTTGTATGGTTGTACTGCATTATTTACGTACGATAGCTCTTCGTGTTCGTCTGCGCCGTCCTCTGGTTTGGCATCCAGCCACCTGCTCACCTCCTTATTTGCCTTCGGAAGAGAATCCAGGAACTACAAAAAAGGGTTTGCTAGCTTCCGAGGATGCAACTATTACTTCCACACGAAAACTGCCTGTCGCGCAACGGCACCTGCGTTTGCCGTTCAAAGCTGAACAAACAGACAAAGACGCAGTTGTTTTACATGCAACTATTGTAGTTCTGCTATGGTATCCATATCCTACCATCAACCTACGAGTACACCCTGGATACACTTGGAAATTCTGCCGTGCAGCGGCTTCTGCTCCGTTCCCTTTTCCCGGACCTTAAGAATTTGAGGCAGATCAAAGTCGTGTAATTGTTGCATGAAAAAGGAAACCATACGAGCCACAATAGCAAAAGGAAATTTTTGATGAGCGCTTTTATGTAATTGCGCTGCTACAGATTCTAGTACGAACGTTGTCGGTGGCGGAGAATGTTGCTACATTGATTGTAACAAGGAAAGGTGCGGAGCACAATTTTTGGTTCTTGTAAAGTGCGCCACGAAACCAGTATCTATCAGAACTTGCTCCAAAGAAACAAAAGCCAGTGAACTTCTATGAGACCCCGTTCTAAATTGCACCCAGGCCACAATTATCAACTGCAAAAATGTCTGGGTCTGGAAGAATTCATGTTTGTCATGCTTGTCTGGCATGGCTCTTTAAATCTGTCATGCACGTTACCCAAGAGCTCCGTTTTTCTGTAATGCAGAAGCGCAGTTTGTCATGCAGAATAGGCAACACCTAGGAGCTCAGAAACTTGTCATGCTGAGCCAGCATTTGTAGCCTCATCATGAGAGGCCACCCAGCATCACAAGTTTCCAGACCCAGACATTTTTACTTTTGATAGCAATCAGTTCTAGTCGAAGAAGACCACGATATGGAAAATATGCAAAGACGACCCTGGATCAATTGCAAACATGTCTGGGTCTGAAAACTTTGATGCTGAATTGCGGATGATTGAAGCCCGTGCCCTGTGAGCCAGGCGTGCCAAGTTTTCGAGACGCCCTCTTATGCCTAGCACGCACTACAAATTGTGTTTTTGCATGACAAAGGAATTTCGGAATTTCTGCTTTGCTGGACATTTCGGTTCCAGGAATACAACAAACGCATTTGCAAATTCCATTCTTCCACCAGACCCAGACATGTGTGCAACGCATACCGTGGATCATCTATCAGGCTGCATCACAGAATGGCATCAGCCACAAGCGAAACTGTGAACTCCTTCGTGCACCCGTTGATACACATGGCACCGGCTCCTACGATGAAAACCGCGATGGCAGCGATTGCGAGGTGGTACGCACTGCACGTGATGTTGGTGTCAGCACCTTTGTTGTAATTTATGTAATTTATTCGTTTTTGCCGAGTTCGCATAAGCACAACGCCTCACGACTTGGCGCCGTAGCCTTGATACCATGTTGAAGACACTACATGTTGTTAGTTTAGAACAGAAGAGGAAAACAGTGATGCGTATTTTTGGTTTTGATTCTGACCTGTTTGTGCTTCCAGGTCGTCGTCCCCGAGTTCCTTGGCCTCGATGCCATGGTTGTCGTTGCTACCCGTGGCGGACTGGTTGCGCTTTTTTGAGATAGCCTTGTCGGTACTACCCTTTGATGTGGATGTCGATTTCTTCATGGAAGTACTCTTCGCACCCCCTGACTGCTCTGAAACCGCTACTATACCGTTCTGGATTTTCGCCGCTGTCGTGGGAGCAGTTACTTGCCTCGCGGCTGCTTTCATCGCAGTTGTGACTTTCGTAGCCGTGTTCTTTATTGCTGCTATTGCCGGGGCAGATATTTTTGTACCGGCTGTTTTCATCGCGGCCGTGACCTTCGTGGCCGTCTTCTTCATAGTTTCTTTTGCGGGGGCAGTTACTTGTTTCGCAGCCTTCTTCACCTCATCCGCCCCGCGTTTGATTGCTTTTGCGAGGGTCTCCTTCGCTGTAGCTGCTTTGACGCCCGGCGACATTTTCATCACGACGGCTTTCATCATTTCTATCCAATGGAAAAATGAAAATCTTGCGGCAAGTGAAAACAAGCATGTCCACATAAAACCCGAAGCAGGCGAATCATGGGTCGGCTGCAGTGTAGTTGGGTGACTAAGCATGCGTATTGGCTAACACGACGTTCGCGAAACAAGTCGGTTTGGTATATCTTTAAGACACGGCAAACAGAGTTTTTTTCATTGGATAACTTTCTTCATGGCTGTTGTAGCTTGTGCTCCTTTTACTTTCATCGGCGTTTTTTTTCCGGCATCGGAGGTTGCGCTGCGGTCTTTCTTCGCGGCACGACGTTCTCTGTCTCGCTTCTGTTCTGCCGTTGGGCGACCTTTGCTTCGCGGCCGACCGGGACCTTTACCGGACCGCGCCATCTTGATCAATGCTACTGTCGGATATGGAGGCTCAGCTCACTATATTAGAACTACTGTGGGCTTGCGTGCGTCCTCTAGTAGAGGTTTAGGTTCTGCTTTTGCACACATGCTCACACACTACTTTTTGTTTCCACTCTCCAAGCAAGTAAGCTTCATCCCTCCCGTTTACAATTTCGTTTGCGCTGACAGACTCTCTCATGCTGCCACATCATCTCTACTAGAAGCGCTGCCAAAGCAAAACGAAAGCCCTGGAGGCCTCACAAAAGAGTCGCACTTCAGGAGAAAATCGGCTTCTTCATCCTCGGGGACCGCAGGAAGGCGCACGAACAACATTGAACCATCGTTCCTCTTCGAACAGGGGTGCTTCGCACGAGAGATGCGCGTTCGCGAGCCCAGGCAGAAAGTCGCAGTTGCTTTTTCTTTTTGTCAGAAGTTTTAGCAAATTTTACCGTTGAATACAGTCAAAGTTCGTTTCAGAAAATCCAAATTTGTAGTAACACCCATCACTCGGTATCTTTGTCAACGGTATTGCGGAGTTTGTTAAGCGACTACGCTGGTTGAGTCGTGGCATTTTTATTTTTTTCCCCGAGATTTAAAAGTGAACCTGAACGCCTAAGCAGAAAACATTACAAATAAAATTACACCTAATCATACAATAAGGTCGTAAAGCTACTTCGGGTTTGATCCAGAGGCAGACCTCCTCCGACAAGGACTCGATACTTATTGATTGAGATGAAGTTTAGGTTTGTTTCCCGTGACAGTTTCACCACACACTGCCGCGACCGTGTTGAGAAGTACTGCTTCACCACTACGCCTCGCCTCCCGGCGAGCTCGATCCTTGCAGACCCGCTGTGCTTTTCGGCGGCGTTCGATGTTCGGACTCTTCGGACGTAGAAACCTCCTCGACGCGGGGGGCGGAGAACTCATTTTCGATCGCTGCTACCAGCGCCAGCTTGCCGACGTCGTCGCCGGCTAGTCCCCGTGCCAAAGCGTACATCTGCTTTTTTAATTCCTGCATGGCGAGGCGCTGCATATTCACGGGCGGCTTTTTCGACGATGTTTTTCTCTTGCGCTTGCTCGGCGTGACGCTAGGGTTGTCCTCACGCTGGGCAGTAGTATTGGCAGCGGGGCGGGTTTTAGCTGCGTGGTCAGTGGTGTTGCCGTGCTGCAGTGGGCTTGCAGTCGTGTTCCCTCCGCCCAAGCTTGTGTTCACTCCAGTGGCCCAATTTTCACAGCGGCTTCGGCTGGGCGCGTCGCAGGCGGCGAACCCGTACTGGGATCCGGGGACGCCGAAATCGCACACCGTCCCTGCTGCGAACTTGATTGCCAGGCCGTACAGCAGGGTCGATAGGACAACACCGAGCAAGCCTCCGCAGAGGACGAGACAACAGTCTTTTCCGTTCCATCCTGTTCGCCCGACCGTTCTCCGGCAGGGAACTTCATCTAGGGAAGCGGGAGTAGTTCTCGTTGCGCTGCGCAGCTCGTACTTGTTGTCGTCGCGTGGTGGTTTCGCTGCGATCGCAGTTGTTTTTGAGTTGCTCGGCTTCGTCGTCGCGGCCTCGATCCATTCTCCCGCTTCCTTCTCCGTGCCGCCAGATGCGAGATTTTTCACACCCTGCTCCATCCTCTCGAGAGGGCCAAGCTTGGGTCGCTGGGCTTTCGGGACTTCCGCTGTGTTCGCCTTCAAATCTTTCGAGATCTCGCCCAAGTCCGCTTCCAAGCTGGATCGATGATGTACTCTCCGGTGCTTTTCTTCCCCCAGCTCCGCTGCTGCTTTTATCCGGCTGTCAACAAAAGCCCGAAGCTGTTCGTCGCACTTGTCTATCTCCTCCCGTGCGTACTTCTTCGTTTGGGACCCAAACTGCTCGAGGTCGGCTTTGGACGCGAACTTCTTTGCAAGATCTTCTGAGAAGGCAGCGTTTTTCTGGTCCATCTCCGACCGCAGTGTGGTAGAACTCTGCTCGTGTCGTTTGGAGATTTCTTCGAACTTTTTCGTGGTGTTGCTTTCGACCTCATCAACCTTCGCTTCAGTTGCTGTGTTTCTACTTTGGATGTCATCGCGAAGCTCGGCCGCTGCTTCGTCTATTTTTTTGTCCAGGGCCTTCAACTTTTCTTTGCAATAGCTCTTCACCGTGCCTTCCTCGTCAGAGGTCGACGAAGTTTTATTTTTCTTGCTTGTCTTCGTCGTGTCAGCTGCCGTTGGTGGCGGAGGCGCGGTGGAGGGGGCCTTCCCGCCGCTAGAAGTGGAGGACGACATCCTGTTGTTTCGCTGACTCGCAAGCACAAAATCAGGCTCAGGTGTCCCAGCCGACGGCCGCTCGGAGGTAGAAGACGAGAAAACTGTCAAGGAGCACACGTCGATGGCGCGTCATGTTGCTGATCTTTAAGAAACTGTAAGTTCCAATCATATTTGCTGCTAATTAGGTAGATGCGCGCTTCTTACTCGAGATGCTGTGGTTAGGAAAAAAAACACATCGTATGGAATTTTCATCAACTTGTGGTAGGTACTTGTAACGTTGGGCATTACTAGCACTAGCTGCAGAAGCAGAAAACGAAGTACTGTTCTGACGAAAAGATTTGAACCCGATCTGATTCAGACCATCGAAAAGCAGATATGCTTTATCGCTCACGATCACGAATCACGACAAAGAGGGTCTTGATAAATCTAGATCGCGGGGGCCGATTTCGAGATAAACGGCACACAAGGAAATGACTCTGAAAGCATTGGGACATCGAAGATCGACAAAAGTTGCAATACACGGCCCATCTTTATCTCACACGAAAATACACCTCATCGATGAACCTATCCTTGTTTAAGATCCACCCATGACAAACGTGTCAATCCAAGGACATCACCAAAGACTTCGATGCACGAATACCGCACGGGCCCTGCGAGTGGACGAAAAAGAACACACGTGTAACTACTAAGTATCAATCGTCATTGATAATATTGCTAGAAGACATTGGCAATCCTGTATAGAGAGGAGTTCTTTTGCGAAGAAACAACCACCTGTGCACGAGTGCATGAGAGCTCATCAACGCGGCGTGCCGTATTCTGCTAGCACAGCTACTGTGTCATTATAGTCATACTTCCGTCCATTTTTCGCGTTTTTCAAGTATTCAGATCGGGGGGCGTACAGCTCAAGGATTTTTGGTACAGAGAGTCAGTTTTTTTTTTTTTTCATTTCATTCAAGATCAAGCTTCGAACTCACAACGAGTTGGAGTCATTGTCAACATCGTCACCGTCGTCCGAAGGAGTAATCGTTGGTTGTTTGTCTGTATGCGTTGCAAATATATCTGGGTCTGGAAAAATAGAACTTGCATGTAATCCCACTGCTGCAATCCTGTAAAATCTGTATATGCATATCGGCTGTACAAAAAGACGCCTTCTTTTGTCATGCAGAAGCGTGGTTACAGATATGGACTGCGCATGCGAAGGTGTTCGGAAAACTTGTCATGCTTGGCTGCAGTGGGAAGTATTTCAATCATCCACAGATCAGCATCACAAGTTTTCAGACCCAGACAGATTATTTGCATTCGATAGCTGCTGCTCTGCTTGACCCTCCGCTTGGAGAGGATCACTTGGTACGGATATCAGATGGAGAAAATTTCGCTTTCCCCACTCACAAATCCGGTTCTTTTTCTGCGGGCGACGCGCAGAGTCTGAATCGCTAAAAGATTATGTCAAAGGAGAATAGGGCTAGCTCGCGCTGCTCTGTCCAAGTGGTGGTAGGACAAGCAACAGCAGGCTCAGCTAGATCTAGAACCTCAAACCTAAACTCGGCATTTGTGCATAGATCATGTTGACTGCAAAGCAAAAAACGGGCTACTTACGAGTCAAGGGGAAGACGAAATATTTCTCCAACGATAACTGATTGCGCAGCGTGGCTACTTCTTTTATGATTTCTCCGATTTCAGTGGTTGGTGCGTGCTTCTGGATATGTTCCAGTCGTAGCCGTGTCTTGACGACGGTAGGGTGTGTTGCCTAGTGTTTCATCATAATGAAATTTACCTTGTTTGGTCTTTGACCGCACTGAAGACCAATGTTCTCCATCGTGCTTACACTATCACTACTGCGCCCAAATTACCGGCTGGCGCCTTTACTGTCATCACACTTTTTCTAACGTTGTGAAGAGACATTCACATTGCTCTACTAGTACTACCACTATTCATTGCGTTCCTAATGAAAGTAAAAACTTCAGTACGTCCTCCTGCATCAGAAATTCCCGCATTTCCTCCCATCCCGGAATGACGTGCCCGGACCATAATCGCAAGACGGTCAACGAGTCCTTCACGCGTTGTTCCAATATGCATCTCAAACTGCTCACTTCTCATTTTTCGACCCAATTTAGTGTATCTATCAACAACGCTCGACGCGAGTCGTGAAGTGTCATTCAGACAGTTGCTCAGTGGATCTGCATAAGTACTATGCTCAGACGTTGTGAAGTGCAATGTACTATATCAAGCAAAAGTGGCAGTAAACAGGATAAGGAGCTGCTTGCGCGATCGTATCCACCTGCGAGAGCCTGTTCTCCCGTAATTCTCGGCTGAAGTTCATCTGCGTGTCGCTCCACTTTTGCAGAATAACCTGAGTGTTGATTTGGAGAATTGTTCGATGCGGAGCGAATTGTTTGCTTCTTTCATGCTTGTATTGGCTGCGCGTATACTTCTACCAAATGCAAGCAACATCCTTGTTCAGTGTGCGGGGTCTTCACAAACACATGTTACAAGCAATCGCAGCATCTTCCGACCACGATCACCCGCTCAAAATGTTTTGCCCACCTGCGCGTTTTTCTGGATCTCGGCTTTGGTAGTGTCGTTGACGTCGTTTAGTTGTTTCTGCACGTCAGCCACGAATTCCGTCCGCCAGTTCCATACCTCCATCGCGATTTTCATCGCCTGCTTCGCGACACTTGCATCTTGGTCGCCCTGACGGACGAGGTGGTGCAACTGGCTGCAGATTTTGCCGATGTCCTTCTGCGTGTCCTGCGTGTGGTGCAACTGCTTCACTTTTACCTGGTGTATCTCCCGCTATCAGATCCAAAAGTGCACCCATCTCAGCTATGATGGAAATACTACTCGCCCACCTGAGCAAGAGCAGGGCCCTTGATTACAAACCATCCAAGCACTCGCCATGCCGCTCGTTGCGAATCGAAAATATTAGTCTAATGTCATGCAGAAGTATAATTTCTAGCTCGATTTCTTGCATGTGGTTCGGGACGCATTCTAAATATGATAGCCCTCCCTGCTTGTCGATCGCGTCTTCCAGGGTCTGTAGCTCGTGTATGCAAGGACAATCGTCAAACAGATCATCCTCGAGGTGATTGTAGTAGAGTTTGTGACTACTTGAATTGCTATAGTAGATGAGTACATGCAATGACTACTCTTCACCCTTCTTCACTGTTTTCTCTAGAAAGCTTCAATAGAACTCGCGAGGACGTGACACCCTAGTACATAAAGAACAACATTTCATCGCCTCGAGCTCTTTCAGTAGATACGAATGCGATCTGTTTGGAAGCAAATATTCGGGATATTCGTGTTCAACGGGGCAGTGATGTTGTACGTCCTCTCGATGAAGTTCTCCCACATCTCAGCATCGGTTTGGATTCTCCCAAGTACGTTCTTGATCTCGTCTCCGCACTTTCCCAGCTCCGTGAAGAACTGCTCCCCGTCGACCTTCAGTTGCTCGCGTAGCTTCTCTTGCTAGCTTATGGAGTCAAAAACAGTTTGCCAGCAGACACGACAGAACGTTCTTGTTTTCGAGGTCGTTCTGGGGGTTTTGTACTAGCACTTACTTCAGGTTCAGGACAGCAGGAGCTAGAGTGTTGTTAATCTATGCAGCCAGGAGAATATATGCTTTTTTTGCCACTGGTGAAGATACATATATGCAAAAAAGAGTCGTGACCTCATATCGTGTGCGTCGTCCGATATCTGTGCTGGCACCATTTTCACTCAGATAAGTACCCTCCTTGAGCTCTCTGATCTGGTGGTCCACCTCCGTGAACCCGTCTTCCGTGCGTTTCTCCAGCGCAGTCTGCCTGCTGGTGATGCGCTGCTCGAACTCCTGGCGGTTGTGTTCGTTCTTGAGGGCCCGTTCGTTGGCAACGTTGGCCACCAGTTCTGTCGTCGCCAGGCGAAAGGTAGTTCGACTCTGCTCTATCTGGAGGTCGGATTGCTTTTGTCCCAGGTTTATCGTAAGAAGAAACTCCCCCTCCCCATACTCTCGAAAGGGAAATTTGCGTTGCTGATTTGCGTACACAATTTGTATTGCATGGAGGATGGAATCAATCAAGAGACAGCACTGTGCGGCATTTTCTAAAGCGGTTTCTGTAGTGATTGTCTAAGCAGCAGAAAAGGTGTTTGTGATGTCGAGCAGCTAGTTCGCACCTCCGTAAAGCAACTTGAGATACTACATGGCTCAGATGCAGCGCTACAATATTTTTTGTGTACGCAAATCATGCGTAGGTACACAAACCAATCTCTGGTGGAGTAAAGGTAGGGGGGATTGTTCATCTCGATAAAGTCCTGCTGCTTGTCACGCGACTGCTGTCGGTACTTCCGTTCTTGTTCTTGAATTTCGGCCTCGATGCCTGCGAGTACCTTCTTCTCGTTTATTGTGCGGAAAAGAGTAATATCAGTATCTTTACCTTACGAAGGAAATGTTTTTATAAAAGTGATCGGAATTCGGATTGCAGATATCGGCACGACAAGTTTCATGGCATCACAGAAATCTGCACGACAAAATCTGCCTCGCACAAGATCATGAAGTCGTGTCCAGGAGGCTCGGTTGTTAGGCTATGCATGGAACGCAAGACAAAGTAGAGGCATCTTTTCGCTTTGGTAACTTCTATCTCTGCCGCTCTTCTCTGGTCTTCCAATTGCAGCTTTTGACGCTCCAGGTCCCGTATTTGCTCGTCGAATTCCTTGTACTTGGTCTCGTAGAATATTCTCGTCTGGTTTTGTTTGCATTTTGCAGTTTCTCATGCGGGTTGTAAAATCACAGCTATAGGGGTGTGGAAGTTCTTCTGGATTAATGAAACGCATTCTTCAAAGAAAGACGAAAATCTAATCATGCGCAATGTCTAAGTGTTTTAAGTGTTACATTAACTGATGTACCGACGCGTGTCGTTTTTGCAGCTCCGTAATAGGTGTTGAGGCTTGTGCGACAGCAGCTCCCACCAGCGCGTGCTGCTGAGCGGCAAACGATCGCCGCACAGAGTCGGGCGTCGGCACTGTGGACAACGCGCCGCCGGGAGGTGGCGATTCCCGCAAATTTTGGTTCTCGTTCACGAGATCGGATGTCAGGAGGGGTAATCTTGATGGGAGCATGTCTACTGGCGGCTGCGGTTGCTCTTGTGGGCTTGATGCTGCCGGGGACGGCGAGGGAGAACTACTCAAAGTAAACGATGCGGCATCTCCATCGTTGGGCTGATGCTGCGTTGCGTTCCGCCCAGGCGGGGAGCCTGAAGCCACTACAGGTGGAATGGCATCTTCGGGGGAACTGAGGGTCACTTCATTTTCTTTACGTGACGACGTCATTTTCACGATACTTGCCGCAAGCGGCTGTCAACGAAAGAAAAAATCAAGCGTACGACTCCTATGTGTATGAAGCACTTGTTATATATAGAGAGTGCTGCTGTGACGTTCAACTTGCAAACCGTTTTTCGCGACGATGGAGCACTGTGTTTGCGACTGCTCTACCAGGAACGCAACAAGTGGGAGGAACCATTGAGGAAAGACGAACCCTATCGCTATCGAATGAAAAAAAGCAAGCCAAGCGATCGCACTGCTTCACGAGGCTCTCTGTTTCACACTACGTAGCTCTTTTTCGAACCAAGGCGGTCATCGTCTTGCATCAGAAGAAATTCGTCTGACGCAGGTAGGTGCCCTGTTGTTCTTTAGCACTGCTACGTCGATGCTGCGGGACGCTCCACGTTTTCGAGAACTACAGCGCTATTGATTTTCACGAAAAACGGAAAAGCTAAGGCCTCGAGGGCTTCATCTTTACACCAGGCATACACGACAACTTGATGAACCCTTGCTGTGGGACGCATTGAAGTCTGTTTCTCCCTCGTCTGTATTTACTTTTCGAGACATTCCCGGGTAAGCCTTGATGTATGTGAGCTGTGTTGACCGCGCGCACTGACTGCTTCACAGGCACGCGCGTCTCTCTTGGTGTCGACCTGTCTTGGTGTCGGCCTGTAAAGACTCGCCTCACCTTCTGGGCCATTGAAACAGGCACAGCGGGCACCCGCGCAGCCCTGCCGGAACGCATTTTCTGGGGCCTTTTGGCGCAACCGCTCCGGGAGGGGTGCAACGCCTCGCAGCCCGCTCCGGGAGAGTATATGTCAAACGTTCCGGGGAAGGTGCTTGCTCTCGCTGCTTCCCGCTATCTTCTGCTGGTACGCATTTTCTCCAAGGTTTTTGCGTAGTCCGCTCCTTGTAAATATTGCAGCTTCCGGGGAAATTGCTGGCAAATACTGCCTCTGCATGCTGCAAGTGGTACGCATTATCCTGGTTTTTTCTCCGCAGTCCGCCCCGGGAGAGAAAGAAGTCTTCTGGGGAAGTTGCTTGCTCTGACGGCTTCCGGCTATCTTCTGCTGGTGCGCATTTTCTCCAAGGTTTTTGCGTATTCCGCTCCTGGTAAAAGTTGCAGCCGCCGGAGAAATTGCGCGTAGCTACTGCTTCTGCATGTTGCAAGCGGTACGCATTATCTTGGGTTTTTTATCGCAGTCCGCTCCTGGAGGGAAAGAAATCTTCTGGGCTGGTTACTTGCTGTGACTGCTTCCCGCTATCTTCTTCTGGTACGCATTTTCTCCAAGGTTTTTGCGTATTCCGCTCCTGGTAAATACTGCAGCTTCCGGGGAAGGATTAGCGGTTCGTGCGGATTAAAAGAGTGTCTATAATGGCGTCTGACCTCGACGACAAGGATGGCTGTGTGAGCAGTCACGGTTCGATGGTAAAGGAGTCGGCGAGGGGTGGGTACGACTAGACAAGGAATACGTAGAACCGCCTGCCTTCGCAGTAGAGTTGTTGTTCTACACCTGGGATAATTCTACTGCGGTGTTCGGCTCATCTTCAAGCTGTAAGTAAACTTGAAACGCGGTTCAGCTCTTACACCGAATTCAAGGGATTTTCATCTTCTTTGTCGTCTGAGGGTGTGATGGTAGTCTGCTTGCTCAGGTGCTCCCTGGCCCGTTTCACCGCTTCCTCTTGCGCCGTCAGCAGAATTTGATACTGGCCGCGGAGGGGGAGCAAGTCGCTTATAATGTCGGCCACATTTTTCTGGTGCCCGTTTTTCTTTGCGACGAAGTTGTGGGCCCGTTCCAACACCAGGCGGACCTTCACGACGTCGGGGTGGGCGTCGTGATTGCATCGAGGTTGTATTTTTGTCGATTTTCGAAACGATGGAAGCGACCTTTCCAACTTTCGGTCGAACGGACCTACCTACCACGTCGATAAATGCTGTACGGATGGAAAAGTGGATCCGAAAAAGAAGAAGTACTTATGCAGTACTCGAGTGGCCTTTGGCTTTGCTTCGTTGATCATGATGTTCATCAGGCCTGTGTTTTTCACGATACTTCCACTAGCGAGGATCTTCTATGTACGATCGAGATAAAGACGAAAACCAAGCGAGCGAATCGTTTCATAGTCTGACGTGGAAACTCCTCCACGTCCAACAAGCTCCGTTCGATCACGATCGCAAAATGAGTCTATATCTACTTTGACCAAAAAATAAACGGAAGACAACCACGCCGGCACGATGGATTTTCCCTTCCATCCCCCTTCCAACTCCCTTCCATGGATCTTTTGCTTGGTCAGCAAAAATGTCTGCATTTGGAAGACCTAAGCGGGACCTAAGCGGGAGCTACACTAAGACAACCACGGCGGCACGATGGATTTTCCCT
>CAJINV010000024.1:75493-139518 GCA_905178155.1 Amoebophrya sp. A120
AAGCGAAAAGAGGCACTGGGCTTTTCAATTTGTGCAAGACACGAGCAAAAAATAGGGAAGCAAAAGCACGCGCGGTCTTTTCCCAGGGGCGGTTTCTATTGAGTGCAGGCACTACCCCTAGATGAAAAAGTCTGCGCATGTGGGTTCCCTAGATTCCCTAGATTTCCAAAATGCCCTCCCTAGATTTTCGCTAGATCGTCACAACATCGCTGTGAAAAAAGAGGCCGTCACTAAAACCACGGCGGCATGACGGATTTTCCCTTCCACCCCCCTTCCATCGATCTTTTCCTTGGCCAGCAAAAATGTTTGCGCTTGGCAGACCCAAACGGGACCGTCATTGAGCCAAACACGGCCGTTTTGATGGATTTTCCATGGCCCCTCCACAGCTGACAAACCCAAACATTTTTGCAATACCCTTCGCGCATAGTATCTGCCTCTCGCGGTAAAAAATAAAAATGCCATTTGTCGTATAGCATTACAAACTCAAAGTTTTCCAGACCCACCAGGGATCTTTGCAACGCGCAGTGGCTTGATTTGATCACCCAATCAGCCTAAGATCTAAGCATCTACAAATGCATGAACAGCTCCGCTCGCCAGAGTCATGAGAGCGCTACTGCCGAAAAACTCCTGAGAATGGAGAACAGAGATGCTCGCGTCTCTTTTGATCTTTGTTCCAGGACGTCGAGCACGTCAATGCCAGTACGTGCTGCTAGATGTCGGCAGAGTTTTTTTCTTTTTTCTTTTGTGTGAGAAAAAAGCAAAAAACTCCAATCGTTTCGTCAGGAACTACTTGATAATCCGGAGGTGTCGCATGGTTCAGTCGTACAGCGTATTACTTTACAGGACAAAGAAGCAAACGCAAGAACAAGTGACATCTGTATATGTCATTTTCCTCGTACGAAGGGACGAAAGGCTAAGTGAAAGTAAAAAGGCACATGGCATTAAACGTCGTAAGGATGAGGAAGCTAAAAATGCGATAGTAAGAACCGTTCCACTATAATCGGTTTCACTACGGTTTGTTTGTGTCGCTTTGTGTCGCCGCGGCTACCCAAGTTTAGGATCAGGTCTACTAGAAGTGTACCACGAGAAATAACTCTTGAGTACTCGCATGTTGTACTTTCATCCCGCCTATCATTGTTCTCACCTCTTCCGCCCACTCGCCGCGCTCCTCCCCCCGCCGCCACCTTTCCGGACCGTTGCCTTTGCGTTCCTGGCTGCCTGTGCCTTCGCTTTCGCTTTGGCCGCGGCCGCCGCGGCTTTCGCCCGGGCTTTCTATCGCGAGAAAAAGGTGTTTACAGATACACATTGTGTTGCAGGCGAAGCAAGACAGACAAGTTCTGTCATGCGGGAAATGCTTGCCAGCCTCATTTCATTCGTGATTTGCCTTATAGTCTGCGCATCACAGGTTTTCTTTGCCATGTCGAGCAACTTTGTGATGCAGAAACTCCAACAAATGTGAAACTGTAAAACACTTTTATCCTGTGATACTTTCTGCTGCTGTGCCAGTAACTTCGCCTGCTTCTCTCGGGCCTCCCTTTCCAAGCGAATCGCCCGGGCCTTGTTCTTTTCCCTCTTCTATCAAATGCAAAAATGTCTGGGTCTGGAAGAACGCATGTTTGTCATGCTTGTCTGGCATGAGTCTTAAATCTGTAATGCACGTTATCCAAGAGCCCTGTTTTTCTGTGATGCAGAAACGCAGTTTGTCATGCAGAATAGGCAACACCTAGAAGCTCAGAAACTTGTAATGCTACGCCAGCATTTGTGGCCTCATCATGAGACGCCACCCAGCATCACAAGTTTCCAGACCGAGACATTTTTACATTTGATATCTTCCTCCGCTGCAGTTCCTTCTGGTACGGCCTCTTCAAGTATCAAATGTAAAAATGTCTGGGTCTGGAAAGTTGGGACTTGTGATGCTAACTTTGGATTCTAAAAAAAATCTGTATTGCATGACCAGCAAGAGGAGCCACATTGGTGCCGCGCGAGGAGGGCATTTGTCATGCGGAAATGGCATCAGGAAGCGTTCCAAAAATCTGTGATGCTGGGTCATGCATTACAAGCATCATGGGTCATGCCAGACAAGCATGACAAGCCTTCCATTCTTCCAGACCCAGACATTTTTACATTTGATATCAAGCGGACGTAATCGGCCGTGCCGCGCTTAGACAGCGTCGTTGGGAGAAGGAGCATGTTTTCGAGATGTAGATCGAACTCGGGATCTTCCGGCTCCTCTTCCACTAGCAATTGATGTTGCTGGGCTGCCTGCCGCTGTCTCATCACCTCCTGGGCATCTTGCGCTGCTTTATTTCCCAGCCCGACAAAACCTTGCTGCCGCGACGTGCCGCTCTGATGGTTCAAAATTCCAGGTTTAATATTCTGTCGTTGCAGATTGATTTTATGAACTGCCGAAGATGAGGATGAGGACGAAGAAGACTGGTTGAGGACTACAGGTCTTTGGGGAAGACCGCTAGTACTTGGTGGAAGTTTATTCGCATTGGAACTCGGCAAGGAACTACTTGCACTGGAGTCGTAGTTCTGCAACCCCATAGTAGCGCTCTTTCCGCTTTTGCCGTGTAGTTCCACCCTCTTCGCAACTGTGCCATGCGCAGCTGCCCTCTTCATGATCCCAGCGCCGTGTAGTTGAAGTTGTTTTCCTGCCGCACCGGTTCTGGCGACTTTCCCTTGTCGCGCGGGCCCACTTCCAGGCGGCAGCATCGTCTTTTTCAGGTGTTTCTGCTGCTCCGCAAGTCGAGCTTGCTGTTCTCGAAGTTTTCTTGCCTGCTCCTCCTGTTCCTTCTCCGCCGCTTCTTTCGCTTCCTTTTCAGCCTTCTCCCGGTAGAATTTGTTTCGGTTGAAAATCTCGTGTAATAGCGAGGTATCCAGTGCAAAAGTATCGTACTCGTAGTGATTGCAGTTATGCATTACAAACGCAGGTATTAGTGTCCATCCGCATTACAAATTTTATTTCTCATGCTGAGGAAATTTGTAATGCAATTACTAGTACGATACTTTTGCAGTTCATACTGGTTCTTCTTGGGCAATAGGTTCCCCTGCCGGTCCTTGGCTTCCTTTTCCTATGGAGAGCAAAAAGTTTGTCACAGTCACATCACTAACTTGCGGCCTTTGCATTACAAATTTTTTTAGCATCACAGCTTGTCCTTGTATTGCAGAAATGCTAGGAAAATCCCTCATGAGGTTTGGCTGTGATGCATTTTTACGCATGACATAAAGTTTTGTATTGCAGAAATGCGCATGAGTGATCGTGACGAACTGTTTTTTTTTTTTGGATATTTCCAAAAGGGGCTGCACGGTGAACATCGTCATCAGCTCCGGCCTATGCTGTGCAAAAGTATCGTACTCGTATAAATGCAAGTCTTGCATTACAAATCTTGTCCCTAAGGCAAATCTGCATTAGAAATTTCATTTATCATGCTGATAAATAAATTTGTAATGCATTTATACGAGTACGATACTTTTGCAGTTCATACGGCTTCATGTGCACTCGCACGAGTGCTTGATTCAGTGATTCTTGCTGCGGTTCGCCCAGTATGGATTGTAAAAATGTCTGGGTCTGGAAGGTTGGGACTTGTAAAGCTAGCGTTCCATACCTAGAAAATCTGTATTGCATAACCAACAAAAGTCGCAGTCTCTTTTGTCATGCAAAAACGCAGTTTCTCATGCGGATTTCCTACGAGAAAGCGTTTTGGGAAGTTGTCATGCCGGACTGCATTCGGAAGCGTTTTCATCATGCACATTTTGGCATCACAAGTTTCCAGACCCAGACACTTTTGCATTTCGTACCCAGCGCCGGCAGTGGGCCCGGAAGCTGGTGGGCCGGCATGCTCAAAGCTTCATCCAGGGTCGCGGTTCTTTTACCCCCGAGAGGGAATTTCTTGCCCGGTGGGTCCTCCGTTGCCACCGACTTCAGCCGGTTGTTTTCGATCTTCAGCTGCGTCACCGCGTCTGTTATGCACTGCAGATATGCCTGGGTCCGGAAGTTGCTAAACTTGTCATGTTGGGAAACTAAGGGCAGGGCGTCCCTTTGTAAAATACGAAACTTGCAGAAATCTGTGTTGCATGACTGCCAAAAACTGTCCACTTTCGACCAAGTTGGAGGGGAGTTTCTCATGCAAGATATGCATGACAGAGACCCCACAGTCTCTGTCATGCTAGGTCCCGCATTCCAGACCTCATGGCTCATGGAAAACCTGCATAACAAGTTTAGAAGACTCTTCCAGACCCAGACACTTTTGCATTTCATATCTTTCGGCTTGGACACAATTTTCACGTTCGGGGGCAACGACCGCGGGTTCACGCTGGTCACCGGGAAATTTTCTTCGACCCACTGCGTTTGGCGCGTCACCGCCTCGCGGATATCGCGCTCATTTGTCTCCGCTTCACCGTTATGCAGTGCAAATAAGTCTGGGTCCTCTGGAAGGTTGTAATGCGTACCTTGCATTCCTGGAAAATCTGTGTTGCATGAGCAGCAAATAAGCAGCGTTCCTTATTATGCAATAAGGCAATTTGTATTGCGTGTCACGCAGAGGGAAACGCTCCGAAAGGTTGGCATGCTTGGCTGCCGTTGCAAGCGTTGCAGTCATGCGCAATTCAGCATCACAGGTTTCCAGACATCCAGGGATATTTGCAATGCATAACCGTGCTGCTTTTCGAGATAGTCGCGCAGTGTCTTCTCGTAGACGAACTGCAGTTCGCCACTGAACCCGGACGCGAGGGAGATCAGGTCTCTCGCCAAGTGGGGCCGCTCGGTCTTGTCGGCGCGAACGAACTTGATTTGCATCTCCAAGACGGAGAAAAACGTGTTGTAACTGCCAGAGATCTATGCATTGCAAAAATGTCTGGGTCTGGAAGGATGCAACTTGTAATGCTAATTCTGGATCGTGCAAAAATCTGTGTTGCACAAATGCCAAAAGTTGTCCACTTTTGACCAAGTTAGTACGTAGCAGCACCATTTAGTTAACTCCTGACGGGTCGGCGTTAGAACAGATTTAACCTCTGCCAATACCTGGGCGCTAGAACAGATTTAGCCTCTGCCGATACCCCTAGGTGGATACACGATCCACTTCCTAGCTACCACCCGGCTGCACCCGCAAAACCGCTATCGATTGCTTACGCGTAGCTACAACCAGTGGGCGGGCGCTATGTGTGGCTGACCTGCCTCACCATCCAAGCCCGCGAGCAGGGTGGAGCTCCAGCATTGCCCTAATGGGTTAGTCGTACAAGCTTGCGCATGCAAAGTCTTACTTTTGTGGCCGGTTGCGCGCTAAAAAATACACTGGGGGTCTAATGATCACACACGATGACCCTATCGCGATGGGTGGCAG
This sequence comes from Amoebophrya sp. A120, assembly GCA_905178155.1. Lineage (NCBI taxonomy): Eukaryota > Dinophyceae > Syndiniales > Amoebophryaceae > Amoebophrya > Amoebophrya sp. A120. The sequence goes on from CAJINV010000024.1 coordinate 80,836, forward strand.
ACGACCCCACGGCGTGTCCCTTTCCGACACTTTGCGCCGACCTGTTTCCCGCGCCCTTTTCTATGCGTTTCCGGAGAATCGGCCCGCAGGGCTCCGCATTTGCAGAGCCGCCACCGCGCCCGCCCCGGGGGACCCCTTGGGGAAGGGGGGCGCTGCTTTCGCGCAGTCTTTAAACTAGCAACCCTGCCCGCCGCCACTTCTTTAATCTATTCCTTTGTTTCTTTTTCTCTCCTTTTTCTTTTTGTACAGTTAGAAGCGCCTTGCTACATGGAGTCAGCTGGCGGGGGCGGGATGAAAAGCAGCGCCGTGCCTCGGGGGCTGGCGAGAGCGATACGATTAGCATCGTCGCACCCCGTAGCAGGGCTGGCGGGGGCGTGTCGAGACGGGGTCCGCGCGCTGCCGTCTTTCTTGGAGAGGGCATTTGTCACGCGGAGTATGTAGGCGTCAGGAATCCGTCCAAAAATCTGTGACGCTAGGTCGTGCATTGCAGGCATCTCGGGCCAACAGGCCCCGCCGTCGTGGTACTTGCGCCAGGCCCGCCGCCGCGCCGGCTTTCCCAGCCCGACACGCTTCCAGCTGGTTCCCGCGGACGACAACACCGCGCCCGCGCCCTGCTTCCAGTAGCCCCGCACGAACTTCGTAACGCCCTCGGACTTTGCGGCCGCGGCCGCCCGGCGCAGCGCCGGCGCAAGGCGGTCCGCCAGTCGCTCGGCGAAAAGTAGGCGCCGCGCCGCAATGGACTCCCGCCGTCCGACTCCAGCAAGCCGCTACCACCGTAATCGGCCACGATCGCCGTGAACGTCAGCCACCCGCGAAGGCTCTCGGCCACGCTTTTCGAAGCTGCCCCGCCATGCTGCTGCTGGTCCTCCGGGTGTCCGATAAGAAGCGCGGGGTCTTCTGCGAATGTCAAGGAGCCCGCGACCGCCACATCCAGCACAAGCCGGCGACGCAGCTCGCTGCCCGCGTCACCCACCCCACGCAAATCATCGAGCCACTTGACTGCCGTCGTCCGCACCAGCATGAGAAGCTTTGCCGCGTCCGTTTTCCGGGAGACCGGGCTGCGGGTGTGCATGCTCAAACAAGTGGAGGCCGACGAAACCGGACACATAGAGCAGCGCCGTTTGTCCCCCGCGTTTTCCGAACTTCCCAGGCGCTTCCGCACCTCTCCAACGAGGTCGCGCCGCCGGGTGCTTTCCGGGTTCACCAGGTCGCGCGACATGGCGCGAGCCCGCCGCAAATCCTTCTCGAAGTTCTCCCGGTCCTCCGCGCCGGTTCTTACTTTGTTTTCCCGCTCCCGCCGGTGGCAAACTGCACGCCATCGAGAAGTCCCCCCGTCTTCTTCTCCGAGGCCGCCTCTGGCTGCGGAGCTTGCGTCTGCTGCCGGAATAGCTGGGCACCGCGAGGGCCGACAGGGTCCCCAACCTGCCACAGGACCAAGCAGAGAGACGAAATGCGCAACGGTCTCGCTGTTAGGGTTGACATCGCCCCGGCCGATCATCCCACACAACGGCGCCAGCTGGTGCTTCGAACCGGCGCGAAGCCTGCCGAGCTGCTCCAGCGCCCTCTCCTGCGTCCGTGCCACTACTGGAGGCAATTCGCGCAGCGCGGGCCTGGTTCTCATTGTGGTCGACACCTGCGAACCCCGGCAAGCTCTTGCAACTCTCCTCGCTGGTGGATCACGTACTGCAGCAGCGACACAGCTGGACCCAGGTCCCAGCTGGCGCGGGGCTTCCTTCCACTTTCGTCGGCCGGCGCGCGCGTGCCCCGCGCCCATCTTCCTCGCGAATGTTTCGCCCGCCATGGCCCCCCGAATCTTCGGAGGCAGGTAGAGGAGGCCGAGGCCCATGCGGCTCTCCCGTATGATCTGGCCGGCCTTCAGCTTCTCCCACTGCACTGCTTTGGCCTCTGTAGCCTTGCCGCTGAGCGTCCCGAGCCGGCAAAACAGCGGGGCCCCGGCCGGTCGTAGCGTCACACCTGTGGCCCACATCTTCAAGAGCCTGGCGGGGGGGCTCGAAGTCGTCCCATGCCTGCGTCCTGCAAAGGGTGTGCGCTGCAACATTTGCGGCCAGGCAGTTCCGCCGGGATCGGCTTCCCGGCGGACTGTAGCAGACTGCAGGCGAAGACCGCGAGCGCCTCCCTTTGCTGCGCCAAAGCCGCGCCCTTTGCCGACTCAAATACTGCGACGCGCTGACTGTCGGGATTCTCGGGTAGGATCTTGGTGCACGGAGTGAAGGCCAGCGAACGCATTACGCGCCTCGGCGATAGTGGAGCCGGCGCCCGCCTTCGCGGATGAGCTGCTAGCGCCAGCAGCCGCTCCGGGGGCCCCCGCGCTTTTTCCTGCTTGCATAGCTTTGCCTATCGCCTTGCCACGTGCATCGACTTCCTTCCCGGCTTCGCTCGTCTTCTTCTGCGAGTCCTTGCGTGCCTTCTGCAGCTTCTTGCGCAAGGCCTCCGCTTTTGGGTCGGACTTGGCCAGGGCGAGCATTGCAGCCTTCTCGCTCCGGGCCGCCGCCGTTGCTGCCCACGCGTCGCTGGTCAAGATATACCCCGAGGGAATGCAGGCGCTTCGTCTGGTCCGAGGGAGAGCGGGAGGCATAGGCCCCCGAGAAAGGCCGCCACATCGAACGCCAGGGGGAACACTCTCAGAGCCGGGCGAAGTTCGCCCGCGCACCGGTCCAAAATCAGGCAGCAGGTGGGGCCGCAGAGAATGCCTGCGCTTGGCCCGAGTGGATCGCTCTGCTGTGCGGAGTCACCAGCGCCGCCGGCTAGGTCGCCACCGCCTGCGCCGCACAGGCCCCGGCCCAACTGTGTAGAGCGCCGCAGCAGCTCAGCCATTGGCCCACGAAGCAGCCGCCGCCCGCCCTCGTTCACGGCTGTGAAACCATCGGGCGCCTTAGCAGCTGCCCGCCCGGAGTCGAGGCAACCCCACGGGGCCGCGATGTTTTCCTGCACATCCAGAAGCGTCTCGGCAAAGCCTTCGCGCCCTTGCTGCATCCGGGTGCGGGTGCCTTGGGTCCCGAGAAGTCGACAAAAGCCCAGGGGGTTGCGGAGGTTCGTCACGGCGCGCGCGACGTCGTCGCCTACTTTCGAGGCCTTGGATGCTTTCCCGCCTGCCTTCGCCGGCGGCGCGGAAGAATCAGCGGGCAGCAATCGCCACCGCGCGAAGTCGGGCTGCGGTTCCGGAGCAGTGAGCACATCTGAAGACGCGATCTCCGATGGCTTTGCAGTGGCTTCTAGCTGCATCTTCCGCGATTCAATGCTGGAGACCGAAAGCGGCCACTTCTCATCCACATCCTCTCGCGTTAGGGACGCGGCGCGATCCGGCTGTCGGGGGTCCAGGGAGCTCTCGGCCGTTCTGACCAAGTCGGTGGCCGCGTCGGCGCCCTCGTTTGTCGCTACGCGCTCTGGGTCAAGCGACGCGCTGGCGCCTGCGTGTCTTTTCTGTAATTTCAACAGTCGCCGCGCCAGCTTTCGACTGCCCTCAATAAACGCTGGTAGCCTGGTCACCTTCGCCAAGTTGGGAGGAGGCTTCTCATGCAGGATAGGCATGATAGGGGTCTCACAGAATCTGTCATGCAGGGTCCTGCATATCAGACGGCATGGATCATGGAAAATCTGCATGACAAATCTCGCAATTTCCCAGACTCAAACATTTTTGCATTTGATAAGATCGAGGAGGTCGACAGACTGTCGATCTTGTTTTCGTTCAGAATTTTCGACCACATCGTCAAAAGCTTGCAGTTATCCACGAGCAAAATCTCCAGCAGTTCTATCAAAATTAAAAATCGCCCCGCGGCCCCATAGCAAAGTGGAAATCTCTTATGCGGGATTTGTGTACACAAATCAGCTCTGTCTTGCAGTGAGACACTGCAGGCAAAGCCTAAGTCTGCGTAGGGGTGTTGTTATTTGGTGTAGGTGCTTACTGCTTAGCATAGCAGAGGCCTGCCATGCAAGCGTAACAGCATTACTTACAAACCGCCTGCATCAGGCGGCGGATAATTCTTTGGCTTTGATGCCCTCTTGCACGAGAGACAGGATTTGTGGTCACAAATCAGCATGACAAACTTTTAGAAGAAGACCTTTTCAACAGGAGTGTGGGGAGGTGGGGGGATTTTTCCTCGCAATAAGTTCCACCGCGACCGGGTAGTCGAGAAAGATTTTGTAATATCGCAAGAAAAAAGTGTTACAGTTACACACTGTCTTGCAAGCCCAGCATGACAGACAACCTCGGTCATGCCGGATAAGCATAGGAGCCTTGTTTCATACGTGTTCTCCCGTAGGGTTTCTGCAGTGCAAGTTTTCTCTCTCATGCAGAGGAATCTGTGTTGCTGCATTGACAACAGATGTGTAACTGTAATTTTTTTTTCGTTGGATATGTATGTCGGGTTTCGGAAGTACAGGAGATACCGCAGAAACCAGCGGAAATCCGGATCGTCGACGTGTCTTTTTACAACGTGCTGTAGATACCGGGGGTTCAGCAGTGATTGCAGGAACTGGCTTTCCCACGTGAACCGCTGCACATCGCTTATCGTGAGAAAAAACTGCTTCACTGTGAACTTGTGATGCAGAAAATGAAACACGGAACTCTTTGTCTTCCTACACCTGCAAGGCATTGGATTTACAAGCGTGTTTTGCCTTGGGAAGCGCGCATGACAAATTTTCAGTGTCATGTGTAGCAAACTCGTGATGCAGATCTTGCACCTTATAATTCCCTATTTCCGCTCGGGAGGGTTTTTTTTCTGGCTTGAGGACCCCCTCCCACCCCCCCCGATCTCGGATGTGCGTGGGCCCATGAAAGTCCAAGGACTTGAAACATGCAAACATTTATGCTTGGGGGCTGCAGAGTCGCATGAAAAACAAAAGACTCTGAGCGGGCTGCACCGCACATGCGCGACCGAACGAGCGAGAAGTAATCAACAAGAAACTAGAGATAGAGGTGTGCGGCACCTCAAGATACTTATGATGGCGACGAAAAGATGAAATAATTTTGTTTTTTTGAAATGTCAGACCATTGCGTATTACGGTACAAAACAGGTCAGCACTACCTCGATTGCGGTGTTTGCAAAGCGAAGCGGTAGCTGTAAAATGGAGTTTTTGCTTGTCATCATGAAGAATTAGTATGTCCGCATGAGTGTCGCCGGATCTAAGGGCCCATCTATGCACTCGCCTCATGGAGCACGCTGTGTGTCAGGAACGGTGCCGGGCATAAAAAGCGGGGTGCGGCCCCTTGAAATAGGTGGACTTTTTTTCTTCAATTATGCAGCCAAAAGAGAGCACATATGCGCGCGGTGAGTGGGTGGACTCTTTGGGTGCGGCCCGACCGAAACCACCACTGCACCCGCCTAGCGATAGCAAGAAGAAACTGGATGCTTCCGGGTGCGGCCCATCAGCGAGTAAATAGAGTGGCTGCCTCTAAGAGCGGTAAAACGTAGAAGCTAAAGGCTAAAAAGTATCTATCAACAACCGACCCCGATCAGCCCGTTGGCAAAACGGAAAAAAAAAACATCTGCCCCTGCAACAAATGCGGGGTCCGCCACCTAGCGCTACAAGGATTCCAGAAGTAAGCAAGACGACGAAAAAGAAGTAAAAGGGTAGAGACCTACATCTACGTGGGAACGCGGGGAAAGCAGGGAAGATCCGGCATTTCAGCATGAGGAGCGTACGAATTTGCGATCTAGCTCCATCGGGGGCGATAGGTACTCACGAACGAAGAGCAATGGCAACGAAGTGCAGACGACAGCAACGAAGGGCTGGAACTTTCGCGAGACCAAACTAGATGGCAAGCGAGGTCCCCGCGCCCCCCCTGGATGCAGATCTTGCAAAGTCATCACAGTGAAACACTTTTTTCGTACGATATTGCTGTACGGAAGTTTAGCAGCCTGGAGCGCTTTTTCGGCGCGGGTGGCTTGATACTGTTCCTTTTTCTCTTTCTCCCGTTCGTCGTGCCGTTTTCTTTTGAAGGAAGGCGGCGAAGCACAAAAACTGCTCGCCTCGAGGGTCGTGTCCTGTTGCGCCGGCGTCGTGGTGTCTACAACTTCCTGGGCGGGATTCTTTACATCTCTTTCAACATCATCTTCTTTCTTGCAGTACAGCCGTCTCACATTTTTCTCGTAGATCCCGGCCACCTCCTCGAGCATGCAGTCCTGGATGCGCTTCGCCCCTTTCGCCAAGGTCTCGAGCTGCTTCTCCTGCTTTTCCAAAACGTACGCGAACCGCAGGAACCGGTTGCGGAAATACCGGTTGTCTTCTAGCCGGACGTCCACGAAATAGTTCTCCAACGAGTACCATCGCAAGGAAAAAGTGTCTCAGTCTCAACTTGTAATGCGGAATCAATGTCCTGCAGAGCGTTTTTTTGTCATGCTCGACAGGCAAGAAATAAAGGGCACAACGAACTTCTTCAAGCGTGTTTTCTCTTGCATAAGACGACGCGTGACAGATAATCTTTCATGTCATCATGCTCGCTGAGGGCATTTGTAATGCTGAAACTACTAGTTATTAGGTTTGACATGGAGACGGGGACAGTTTCTTCGCACGATAAGTACTCAAAGTCGTCCATGATTTCCGCGACCTGCCCCACTCTCAACTGTAAAAATGTCTGGGTCTGGAAGAATTCATGTTTGTCATGCTTGTCTGGCATGACTCTTAAATCTGTCATGCACGTTACCCAAGAGTTCCGTTTTTCTGTGATGCAGCGCCGCAGTTTGTCATGCGGAATAGGCAACACCTAGGAGCTCAGAAACTTGTCATGCTGAGCTAGTAGTCGTAGCCTCATCATGAGACGCCACCCAGCATCACAAGTTTCCAGACCCAGACACTTTTACTTTTGATACCCGCGTCCTGCTTGCACTTTTCCGCAACCACCGCTGCGGGCGAGGCCGGGTGCAGTTTGTGCACTGCAAAAGTGTTTGGGTCTGGAAGGTCGGGACTTGTCATGCTAAATCTGAATCATGCAAAAATCTGTGTTGCATGATTCCCAAACGCTGTCCAATTTTGATCAAGTTGAGAGGCAGTTTCTCATGCAGGATAGGCATGACAGTGATCTCACGGAATCTGTCATGCTAGGTCCTCCATGTCAGATCACATGGGTCATGCAAAACGTGCATGACAAGTCTCAGAAATGTCCAGACCCGGACATTTATACATTTGATACAGTTTGGTCAGCGTCCACTTCCCGCTCAGCCGTTTCGCGTTCTCGAGGACCAGGCTGTTGATGCGGTTCAATCCTGTGCAAAAGTATCGCACTCGTATAAATGCAAGTCTTGCATTACAAATCTTGTTCCCAAGGCAAATCTGCATTACAAATTCAGTACAAATTTTATTTCTCATGCTGAAGAAATTTGTAATGCATTTAGATTTATACGAGTACGATACTTTTGCAATTCATAGGTTCAGCTGGTCCACCATGTTGCTGATCACCGACTGCCCCGGCGAAGTGCCGATCGGCAGGCCGGGTCCCGGCCGTTTGAATGGCTGGCTGAAGTACGTCGGCTGCGCAAACTCGCGTTGGTGATAGGGTGAACGTCGGGGCTTGTATCAAAAGGAAAAATCCCCCCTCCCCATATTGAAAAAGTACGTTTTCGAAAATTTGTGTTGCTGATTTGTGACCAAAAATCGTCTCTGTGTCGCATGAAGGCAACTGCACAGGCTTCGCCGCATTCTAAAGGCGGTTTGTCATGCTCATGCGCCTACAGCGTACATGGCTGTCATGCTAAGCGCCTAGGCCAATGCCTGTCTTCTCAGGCTTGATATGGGCCTGCAGTCCTTGCCAGCAAGACAAATCTGATTGGTGTACGCAAATCCAGCGTGAGAAACTTCGTTTTGATATGGGGAGGGGGATTTTTCATTCTGATAGCTTGGCGGTGCTGCTGCTACTGCTGCTCGTCTTTGGCGAAGGGACAACGGGAGGTGCTGCGCCAGTTGTAGTACTAGTGGTCCCCGCACCTCCTCCGTTCACTGCTGCCGCCGCCGCCGCGCGGGATTTCTCCCCCGCGGCTATCATCGCCCGCAGATCCGTATGAATTGCAAATATGTCTGGGTCTGGAAGGATGCAGCTTGTGATGCTGCGTCTGAATTCTACAAAAATCTGTATTGCATGAACAGCAAATAAAGACTTCCAGTTTTTGCCAGGGCGAGAGGGCATATCTCATGCGATATAGGCATCAGCAAGCCCTCACAAAATCTGTCATGCTAGGGCATGCATCACAGACATTAAGAGTCATGCAGACTGTGCATGACAAACCTTGCATCCTTCCAGACCCAGACATTTTTGCAATTCATAATCCGGGGAACCGAGGTCCTCCGTGAGCACCGTCATCTTTTTTCTTTTTCCGTGAATCACGGGCGTTGCGTATCCTGTGTAAAAACGCCCCCACCCGCCCATAGTCAAGTTGGTAAATCTGCAACACAAATCTCCAAGTTTTGGGAGTTTTGCATGACAAGTTTCCATCTGTAGCGTAGGGCTGTTTAACGAGGGCAGCCGCATGAGAAACCGAGCTTCTCATCCTGTTTACGGCATTACAAAGTCCAAAACACGATTGGAAATGCCTCTCATGGAGATGTGCATTACAAATCTTCTTGTCATTTTACATCTGCATGACAACTACGGGGTGGGGACGTTTTTACTCAGGATATTGCGTCCCCGTCTTCGCTTTCCTCCGGCCAATGCTCGCTTGGTGGCGTGAGGAAAAGGAGTCTTGTCACGAGGGACCGCATATGGATTGCAAAAATGTCTGGGTCTGGAAGGTTGGAACTTAACATGCTAGATCTAAATGATGCAAAAATCTGTGTTGCGTGAGTGCCAAAAGCTGTCCGCTTTTGACCAAGTTGAGAGGGGGTTTCTCATGCAGGAAAGGCATGATAGAGCCCTCAAAGGATCTGTCATGCTGAGTCTCGCATTCCAGACCTCATGGGTCATGGAAACCCTGCATCACAAATCTTGCATTCTTCCAGACCCAGACATTTTTACATTTGATACCGCAGCTTGCCCTCGTCATCCAGGTCCGCGAAGTACTGAATGTCATCATCCACGTGCGTTTCCACGTATGCAATGCAAAAGCATCGTACAACTCGTAGTAATCGCAGTTTTATGCATTACAAATCTCCATCAAAAGGTAAAACAGCATGACAAATCCTATTTCTCATGCTGAGCAAATTTGTAATCGTAATGCAATTCATACTAGATGAACTAGTGCGATGCTTTTGCAATGCATACCACGGGTCTCCCGCGCTCCTCGGGGCTCGGACCTTCCGGCATCGTCAGCTCGTGGTACACGGCCCGCGGCCACTCCTGAATGTCACCGCTCAAGCATTTGTCGCAGAAGTCGTCGTCGTACGCACAGCTTTGCACCTCCTCAAACATTTCGTTCTCGGCGACCAGGCCCATTTCTTCCACTGGGTCAGCATGTGTATCATCTACCACGTGCATGACTGCCTCGCCTTTGTGGTCAGCAGACTTCGCACCATCCGTGTTCATCGTAGTGCCACTACGGTAAGAACCACTGCCATCTCCACCCAGTACTAACGCCCGGATTTGCTTGACCGCAGAACAATAGTCGTACAGCTTCCTACATCGTACGAAAAAAGAGTTTCACTGTAAGGATTTTGCAAGTTTTACGTCACAAGTTCGTTACATATGACCAAGAAAACTTGCCATGCGTGCTTCCTAAGGCAAAACACGTTGAAAAGCCCAGCGTCTTGCATGTGTAGCAAGACAAATAGTTGTGTGCTCCATTCTATGCGTCACAAGTTCACAGTGAAACAGTTTTTTCGTGCGATATCCTATCTGCCACTTCGTTGTTCACCATGGCCAGCCGTTGCATCTCCCGCATGAGAAGCTCCCTTTGCTCCACCCGGCGGCACCGGCCGTTCAGGAGCAGTAGCATCAGCTTCACGCAGATCTCGTGCCGGTCAAAGATGGCCGCGCCGCATCTGGGAGGGAGGAATGTATTTAAAGTATCCTCGAGATTATATGAATTTAGAAGTTGTTATACCGGTAGTTGTACGCTTGCAGTCTCGCTGACAAAGCGCGCTCGCCATGAGCAAAGTTGTGCATCATGACAAAGCGAAATTGATGATATAAACAAAATTTATAGTAGTACTTGGGTTCCCGGGGGATGCACTTGAACATGTTCGGAAAGATGTCGTCTCTCAACTCCTTAAACAGCTGCCGGATCGTATCCTGAGCAAAAAAAAAGTCCCCACCCCAGAGTCAAGTGGGTAAATCTGCAACACAAATCTCCAAGTTTTGGGACTTATGCATGACAAGTTTTCATCCGTACAGTAGTGCTGTTTAGCAAGGACAGCCGCATCACAAAGACAGTTCTGCTCATCCTGTTTACAGCATTATATATAAACACCAGAACACGACTATAAATGCCTCTCTTGCGGATGTGCATTACAGATTTTTCTGTAGATGCAAATTTGCATGACAACTATGGGGTGGGGACGTTTTTCCATGGGATAGATCGTTTTCCGCAGGGGGCAAAAGAGTTGGAAGTCCTGCGTGAATTCGGCCCCGATGTACTCCCCGGTCGCCAGTAGCTGCAAGTTTGTGTGCGTGTGCATGTTATCCAGGTTTTCGTCTTTTAAAGCGATGCTCGGGAGTTTTGGCGGCTCGCAGTACGGGGAGTCGCGTTTTCCGCATTGCCGGTAGTACGCCGGGAGAATGTAGTGACCGGTAGTTGTTGGTGTACTACCGGTCGAGAGGAGTGCGGCGGACATGGTGATCACGGGGTTCGGGTTTTGGCTTAGTTGGTTTCTATACAATTCCTCTTCGTTCTTGTAAAAATTTGAAATTTCTACCAACTACGGAAGGAGTGTAAGTTCTAGGTGTGAGATCGACATGATTTCACGAAGTAGATGTTGTAAGTGCTTCTAAGTTCGTCCGTAGAATAGATTGGCGCCGCTGTGGAAGATAGTAGAGTAGGAGTAGAAGAGAAGTGCCAAAATCTATCGACATTATATTATAATCTTCAATGAAGGAGCCAAAGTTGCTTTGTTTGCATTTCAATTTCTGTCGTCGTAGCAAGAATCTTGGTCTATGTTGGAGTGTGTATTGGAAATCCAAGGTGTAGCTTCGTCGTCCAACAACGAGATACTTCCTAGCGCGACTGCCTCGAAGTCCAATCGAAACCTAGTCTCGATTTGCGTATTGTACTGCGTTAACCTGCATTTTCCATCTGGTCGCCCATGCGTTAAATCAATACATTCCCATCACTATCATCGTACTTTACAGAGTTACAACAAGACTCAGATCGCACTGATCATCACTCGCTCCTTCTGGTGCCTGACGGATCCCTATTGGGTCCTGTGCTGGATAAGAATGATCAGAACGACAGGGAGTAGCAGCACTTTTACCCCGGTTTGACGAAAACCGGAAAGAAAGCGTCGCCATCGACATATCTCTGAAAGAGGAAGACCTCGTCCTTCAAACGCGAAACTCAACGACAGGTGGAACAAGTAGCCGCTCCTCGCCTTTCCGATCTTCCGGAAGTTCAAGCTGGGAGGTGGCAGGTGCTCGGCTACCGGGGCTGTTGATGTTGCCCCACCTTGCCTCGCCGTAGCGGGTTGTCACTCTTGATCATGGAAACTGAAATCGTACATACCACACGAACTAGGTTCTTCACTGCCGGAGGACATTGCTCAGCACTTCCTTCTGAACAAAAACGGAGCTGTCTTTAGATTTGTAGCATAAGTGTTAGCCTTGGTTATTGACCAGTTCCATTGCGCCGGCAAGACTATACCACGACGGAAACCTACATCTACAAAGGCGCACTCTGCTAAAAAAATCGGATATTTTTCATCGTGCATTCCATATCGTATTCAAGCCTGTACCCCACATCAGCTTTGTTCCTGAGACTCGCTTCCGCTGTAGATTTTGGAAGGATAAAAGACCAGATAGCTTTTCGGACTGTTAGTGAGCCTTTTCGGCACAAGTGGCGCGCGTTTATCGAGAAGCTTCTCGTATGATCCACGATCTCGCAGGCGCTGTGCATGGAAGCTTCGCCAGTCCCACTGAAGTTGGTCGTACGACCAACGGAGCCCTACACCATCGGAGCCACTCCGCCACTTCTTTGCAAATTTCCGAAACATTTTTCGGAAAAATGGGTACCAGTTTTCGTCTAGCGGTTCCCTTCTAACTGGCGTTACCCAGAGACGTGGGTCGGTAGCATTTATCAATTCTGGGTTCAGGCAGTAACCTGTATTGTTTATGGATATGTTGCCCTTCGAATTAGTTTTAGACACAAATAAAGGTCTACCTCGTCGAGGTAGACCAGTCGAACAAGAATAGCACGGCTCGCACCATCGCTCGGCCAGGTGCTCACGCCACAGCGATTCAGAACCAAAACGAAGCCAGGCATAGTCGGAGAGGAGGAGCAAATAAGATAAGCCTCAAGGGGAAGGGTTGGGTACACAGGATAGCTAGTTTCACATGGGAATATGTGCGCGGCCTGCTGTAGTGTGGGTATATCGATATCCACGTACGTCCAGTAGGCAGCCGTAACGGACACATTCCCATCACTCAACGAAGACACACGCATTTATCGACTTACCGTGCTTCACCGGAAATGGCAGCGAGTTGTACACAAGATCATAGTTCTGAAACAGAAACTCCGTTGCCATAGCCACACGGCACCTTCGATCCAAAATCAACGGATTTGGATTCCGCGCCATGTTCACTTTCCTAGCGAAGTCAGACGGAGAAACAGGGAGGCCTTCCGACGCCTTCCAGCTCTTCCTGTAAAAAGCGTGCGCGACCGGTGGGTTCCAAACTACCACATGTCGCACCGAAACAGCTGCAGTCTGAGTTTTTTTGCTTCTATCCACCGTTGCACTTCGGGTCGCAGATGATTCTTCGTGGAAAAAATCCAGAACCTCGCGAAAAAATGCCTTGTCGCTTTTGTGGCACCCTTTTCGAAGCTTGTCCGAGTCGTAGGTCGGCAAGATGGAAAAGCCCACACTGCCTGCAGTTTCGTACAACGTGGCCGGATTGCACGTCTCCCTAACCATGGTCATCAGAAATCGTACCTGAAACAGAAGGTTAGAGTTGAAATTTTACAGATGCATAGATAGTATCTATTCAAAGGGCAAGCGCTAGTAACGCACAGGCAGTGGCAGCCAGTGAAGTGAGTCTGAGTGCATTGCCGACACGATCGCACCACCTTCGCCTTGCGTTGAGAATAATCGCGCGCAAGTGGCAACGGCAGGCGAGCGAAAAAAAACGGAGCTGAAGGGAAACATATCAATAAATGTGCTGGCTCTACAAAAGGGCAGTACACTCCAATCCGTAGCGGCCGCAGAAGTTCGTTTGCCACCCTCTGCTCGAGATACTTCAACTTCAGATTGGTATTTTTGTAAATAATCCCTGCCCAAGTCCACAGTGTCGCTCCAATAGTCAATAGGCATTTTTGTGCCCAATCGCTCCCGCAAAACCTCTATGTAGAGGTCTTCACAGCTATCCGTTCGGTCTTCTAGTGCTCTACCCAGAGTCTTCTGGGCGCGGGCGGCGGCAGCAAGTTGCGCACCGGTTGCGTCTGCTTCCGAATTCGGCTTGGCAGTTCCCAACAATGCAGCTGCGTCCCCAGCGGATAAGAAGCTCAAAATGCCGTTCTGCTCATTCAAAAAACCCGTTGGTCCAGAGAGAAGTAGCCCCGGCTGTACGCGTTTGATATCGGTCAAAAGATCCCTACGCACTTCCGGTACGGCAACGGGTTGCTCCATTCTGACGGGCCTGTCCTCCCGTTGTAAGGCCTCTACCTGCATTCCAGCGTAATTTTGTTTTTCCTTCGGTAATGAATCGGCTCTGTTCAGCTTTATCTTCACCCCCGCCCGGCTTCCTACGTTAGCAGCACGGCTTGCCGACTCGCTGTCGCTCTCTTGCCCCGTCCGGATCTCCGTGCCTCCACTCGTAGTCCCTCTTGACGAGGCGCCATCGCTTCCGAATGTCGAAACGAAATCTCCACGCTGGGTACCTGGCGGCGGGCCCGGTATCATCCGAATAAAGCTGTCACCGGTGGAAGCCTGAATCGCAATATTTTTCGCGCCCCTGCGATAAGATGTGCCCGTTCTGTCCTCGACAATGCCCTCGTCGATCGCTTGGTCGGGCTCCGGGCGACGTTGCTCTCGCAGTCCATCCTCTTTTTGCAGCTCACTCGGCTGTGGCGTTCGTCGTCGCCCTCCTGCAGAAATATTTGGGCTTGTAGAAGATATCGCCGCCCCTCGCCCTCGGTCCTGCTGCGGCCTCAAGCGCCCGGCGCAGGTTTTTCTCAGTACGTGTCGCACTGTTTGAACCAGGCGGGCTCTTGTAGAACAAATTTCAACTTTCTCAGCAGCAGATGGAGCTGGAACAGCTGTATCGGACGTTTCGGAAGCTGCAGCCGCTGCTCGTACTCCTCTACTCTTTGTACTAGCGTGGGAAAGGGAAAACCAAGAGAACAGCAAGAACTGCTGCAGGTGTTGACGATGCCGCATTGTGCTTTCGACAGTGTAACTTTTCCTTCTCCCACCTTCTCGTAGGCTGATGGGGAAGCAAGAACTCACTCGCGCTTCCTAGTGACGTAAGTACTCAGGGGCACCACTTCTACCGTGAAAAAAAACGCTCTAGTATCACAACATCAATCATACAATTTGTCTACTAGCCGCGAGAAATTAATGCGTCGGCGCCGCTGGTGGACAAGAAAAGGGGGTGATAAACAATGAAGGAGCTCATATCTCCTGTGGATACCTATACCAGAATCTTCAACATCAAGTGAGATCGCACACTGCTCAGAGGTTGCACTTCTTAATGAACGAGCCAAAGTTGCTTTGTTCGTATTGATTTCCATCTTTGTCTAACTTTGGTCTAATATTATGGCTGTGTGTGCATAATTAGAAATCCAAGACGAGGCTTCGTCATCCGAGAAACCTATATTAGTAATCTTTTGACCTGCTTATGTGTTAAAGTAATGCTGGATCCCATCACTTTGGTGTGGTCATCACACTTACAAGGCTTAGATCCGACTAACCATTTTTCAAGTAGTGGCCCCTTCTGGTGAGTGACAGGTCTCTACTGGGTACTGTGGATAATGATCAACAACACTTCTGCTCCGGTTAGACGAGAACTAAAAGGACGACGGACTTTTGAACAACAAAAACGTCTCCAGGCGTGAAACTCAACGACAGCTGGAACAAGCCGCTCCTCGCCTTTATTTCGATCACCCGGGAGTCCAAGCTGGGAGGCGGCAGGTGTTCGGCTACTGGGGCTTTTGACGTTGTCTTACCTTGCCTCGCAGTGGCGGGTTTTCATGCTGCTCTTGGTCATGGAAATTGAAATCGTACATACCCTTCGACCATTTGGGCGCCAACTACGCTCTTTCCACCTTTCAAAACAACAACAAGATCAGCTATATGTGCTACTTGGTTTACCAAACTTCATATGTTCTTTTTTACTTTTGTTCGTTAACTTGTACTCTTAATCCACCTTTTTTACTTTTACTCAACTTTTACTCTTTCAGGAGGAAAGAACTGCACCACCACGTGGATACAGTTGTACTGCTACATGTAAATCTTACAAATCTTCACTCTACAACGCTGGAGGTGTAGTGTCCTTGAAGTACAGACCTTTTCAGATGTGCCATAGTGCTTGATGCGAGTACTCCATGTATAAATAAGGTTGTGGCTACTTCTACTTGAAAAAAACATATTCTTTTCGTCGCAAAATCTTTCTGCTAGTCCCAAAAAATACGCCAGTCAAGGACTGGATCCCACCGTTTCCGTTCCACACAGCTTTTTTACATCAGTCGGCATGGTGCTAGATCTCGTCGAACTAAGTACTCGTTTCAAACTTCAATAGGTAAACAGATACTTCTTCATCAGGTGCGGCGCGCGTGTCTCGGATGTCCCTCCCAGTAACAAAACAAGACAGCAATGGACATCATCTGGACAGCACTACTTTACTCGTTAAACCAAACGCACGGGATCACAGTCATATTTTCATACATCATATCAGCCCACTTCTACAGGTCTGATTTTGTTTTTGAGCCATAGTGGCGGCTTAAAATGTTGAAAAAGAGACAATACATAGCCCATCACTAAACCCAACCTAAGGACGAAGGCTTCACTGTGTGTCTCAAAAAATTTGAACTGATACTACTTCTTTACTGTAATGATCAGGCTACTTCTTACTTTACTGTAACTCGTCTGCTGCTTTACATACAGCAGTTCCTCTAGATGCACTTGCATTTCCAAGCAGGTTTGTTGCGCTGCGAGACTACGCGCAGCAACAACGAGACTCGCGCAAAGATCGTTCGTTAGCATTTTCCATACAGCCGAGAACTTTTCTTTTTAATACTCAAGTCGGAGCCCGACCTCATCAATCTTTCCGTCGTCTACTGCCACTCCTCACCAATTCTTGAGCTCCTTCGTTACGTCGCCTTCTCTTTCCGCGCAAGCGTCATGTGCACGCCGCGCTTTCGGACATCGGCAGACGCGGGCAGTTTTCCGCCGTAAACCAACGGCGCGACGTAGTGGTGGTAGATGTCTTCCACCACTCCCCGAAACATTTTCAGTGCTCGCTTGCGCATTTTCTCGTCGGGCTTTGGTTCCCCCTCGTCTACTGCATGCAGCAGCCCGTCCGGCGAGCATGTTTTTGGTCTGTCGATGGACAAACGCGAGAGCCCGGCCACCAAATTGCTCATCTCTCTGGTACGGCAGTTGCGGGTGAGTTTTTCATCGACCTCCCACTTATCCCCGGCCCCGCGGCGCTGCACGCAGGCCGCTTCGCCGTGCCCTGGATCTGGGCACAACACGACCTGGCGGTGGCCCTCTGGTGAACAGAACTCGGCCTCCAGGACATAATGCTCTCCTTCAACCCGTATCTCGCAGGGTGAGAGCCCGTAGAGCCCCACGCCGTTCGTAATGGCGCGCTCGGTTCCCGCATCGGCTGCTTTCCGCTGCACCTCCTCTGTGATTACGTCCACGAGGTGCGACCAGATCCCCGGTTCGCACGAGGTAGGGACCACCATCGTCATATTGTGGGACTGCTGAAGATCAGTTTCCGACAAACTGCAGCACGAAGGCTGCCGCTTTCCGAAAGTGGTACAATGGCGCGCAGCCGCAGCTCCGTTACTGAGGCAGTAGTGCGCCATACTGGATGTGGATGCGGTTTGTGGGCCGTGGTCTTGCTGCACCCGTATGTGGCTTGTCTCGCTTTCAGGAGTCCGTGCGGCCGAATCGGTACCAAGACTCAGATTTCGCATGGCGGGGTATCGAAATGAAACACCGTTTCCTCTCGCGGAATCATTCAAAGCCGAATCGGAAAAATTTTTCGGGTCGTGCCTGGTCTGGCTAGATGAACATTCTTCGGAAGATAGAAGTTAATGCAAAAGACAATTCTTGGCCAAAGAAGTACGATGCACATGCATGTGCAAACAAGAAGGTCTTCAATGCAAAACTAGGTCCAGCAACTTGGTTCACAGAGCCGGCTTTAAAATCCGCGGGAAACAGCACACAATTATTTCATTTGAATACGGACCCAAGACCGTGCATTGCGGTAATCTGCGTCTGCGCCATTGCGAACGCGGCGATGACAGCCAGAAGTGCTACAGCGGCAAGGAACTTTTGCGGCGCCGCCCGTCTTTCCCACAGCCCTGCGAAATTCTGCGCGACCAGGTCTTTGATCTCTTGAAACTGTCCACGCCGAATGATTTGCGCCGGTGGCTCGTGGGTGATAAGGCACGTTTCTTCCGTCGGAGCAGCTTCCGCGGCCGGGGCTACAGGCAGACCAGGCGCAGGCTCGCTCTGGGTCTGAGCATCAATGCGAGTGGACAGCCCAGACGAACCTGGGGCAGCTGAATCACTTTGCGTTTCGGCGTCAATACAGTGCGGTGACCCAGGCGCAGCTAGTGCGAGTTCGCTCTGGGTCTCTGCGTCAATGCCCGTAGCTGTTGGCTCGCTCTGGGTATGTGCATGGACGCAGTGCGGAGCGTGGGTGCGCGAGCGTCGCTGTACAACCTCTTCCTTCGGCAGAGGTGGACCTGCAGGCAAGCCATACCGTCCTAGTACGGTGTCCCGTGTCAGGCCGCGTCTTTTTACTTTTTTCTCCCGAACGTCGTCGTGCTGACCACGATGTTGCCGCACTGAAAGCCTCCGCTGCCCAGATTCACTGCTTGTGGCGGCCGATCCAGTCCGCGTCGCGCGCGCCGATGGCCGTCGTGGTGGCGAAGGGGAGCGGGGGGCAGGCAATCCAGCCCGCGTCACGCGCGCCGATGGCCGTGGTGGTGGCGAAGGGGAGCGGGGCCGCCCGGAGAGCGGGGCCGCCGGGATCGGGAGGCGCAGAGGGGGAAAGGGGAGGCGGACCTTTTCTGGCAGATCGATTAGACGTGAAGACGGGCTGGTCGAGGCCACGCGACGAGCAGGCAAGTCCTCGTCTGAAGTGCCCGATCTAGGAGTGGACTTCCGAGCGGCCGTTCGGCTACGACGGTACACCGGCCCAGTCCATAGCGACTGGTCCCGCAAGAGCTGTTGCATCCAGTCCTCAGACCCCGAAGAATCAGCATCACTGCTGTCGCCGTCGTGCCCACCGTCGGAGCGAAAAGGGTGACCACCTGCAAAGGCATTTTATATCATTGTCACTGCCTCACCACTGCACTATGTTGAATTAGGTCCTACAATCTAATAGCATTTTTCCATCTCGGCCGGGGAACGTGGTGTACCAACCAGATATTCACGACAAGACACCACGGGCTGGCAGAGATCATGCATTGGTCAATAAACTTCCCACGACATACAACAAAGATCAGCGAAAGTGTCAGTTCTTACCTCGGCAAAACTGCCCAGGCTTCAGCGGAAAGCGAACCAACTCTAGTTCGGCTTTGTAGACAGGGAAAGGTGGATTTGGATATGGGGCCTCGTCTTCTGCTCCTGCTTGCTCCTCATCAAAAGGCCTCCACCCGGGCCTCAGGCGCGTCGGCAGAGTGCTCCTCAGCAAAACTTCCACAAGCAATCGCCCCTGGTCTCGGAAAGCAAAAGTACCGGAGAGGTACTCGTACTCCTTTCCGCGCTGCTCGCGCAAGACTTCTCCCCGCTTCTCTGCTTCAATGACTCGGCGTAGATCACGTCGCGAGACTTCTTCCCACGAAAGGTCCTGCTCCTGCTGACCGGGAGCTACTTGGTCGCGCAACCTGTCCCACCGTTTCCAAAGTTTCCCACGTCTAGGGCCGTTGCTGCCATGCTGGGGTTCACGAACCTCCTCCCACAGCAACACCCGAAAAGCATCTGCCGGTTTGCTTCTCAATATCTTCACGTGGTCAGACCACGCGGTCATACCACGTGACAAGACCAGGTCTGCCCAAACCTCGCCGCCCGTGCGGTTGGCATGCTGGACGTACCCTTCCAACGCGGCCGCACACCGCTTCTGCAGGTCCCCTACGGTGTCGTCACGCAGAACTGGAAACGCTCGGGACACCTCCATCATGGGGCCATTCGCATGCAGCTGCGTTTTCAGGGTCGCGTAGAAAAGCTTGCCGTTTTCTCGATGAGGAAGGTCCAGCCGGACTGTAGATGTTTTCGGAGAAGAAATTATACACATGACGAGTACTATAGGTACAAACTGATATTTAGTTCCCAGACTCGAGAACGAAATACAATTGGTGCTAGTAATTCTAATTCAAAACATGCCTGTTGTAATGCAAATCTGGCGGCATTTGGAGATTCGTGAGAACAGAGCAGGAATTATCCACACGTCCAGAAAGAACGCGGATAACGTTTTGGAAACCTTTTATGCAAAAACTTACACAAAACCCAAACAATGATGGTACCAGGTGGGGTGCAAACATCTGCCGCGTCTCGAAACGCCTCGTCGATGTATATCGCCGGAAAGACAAAACGCTTCCCTGGAGCTCTGTACGCATTTTCATACGCCGTCGAGTACATGACGTGGAGCAACCGACAATAGCGACTCTTCTTCTCGTCAAGGGAGGCTGCGTCTCCGGGGAGGTAGGTTTTTTCCCACTTTTCGATTTCAGCTGCGGGGTTTTAGATCATCATGAAATGTTTATCGAAAAGAATTGAGGCGGCTGCAGCATGGGGCCTGGCCGTCTATGTTGGGTACCGACCTACTTGCCCAAGCACGAAAACTCAAAAAAAATTGAAGTTGACGTGTCTACAGTGCACGCGGAGCAACTGAAGCAGGGCTACTTGTCAAGGGTGTCCGAATGCGAGAAAAATGGCGCCTCGCAAAGAAATCTACGCTAATATTTTTTTCCAAAATATATTTATACCGACGCAGGCTGGTATCAGAACCATCTGTCTGGTTTCCACATAGATGTGCTGGTCTGGGCCCGTGTCGAAACCAAAGATCATCTCGGTGCAGCGGGCGACGCGGTTCTTCCACTCGTCCATCGGAAGTTCTTGTTGTCACACGGAAAGCTCCCGCCTGACACCACTCATTTCACTTTTGCTGATCGGAGACATTCTTAAATTACACCGCATTCCATCTTCCACAGTGCTGTGGCGAGGATCAATATATTTATATTCCTAAAGTTTGGTGTTGTTCGCAATGCAAACCCCGTCTCTTTTCCTCATGAGCGCGGCTCTCGGTTGATTAGCTTTAGCCGTATTATCAGGCGCGTATCATCTTGTACAGCTGCATTCGTTTGGGTATGGGAGTGACAAACAATAGATGGCGTCCCAGCGGGTACATTTTTCCGTGTGATAAATATGCGAGATAAGCAATTTCCCGGAGCACCTTTGTCGGACTGAATCCTTGGGCGTGGGTGAACCCTCCATTGTGCAAGGGCAAGTCCTGAAGGCGGGGACCCAGTTTGAAAATCAAGTGTCGCAAAATGTGTTCCGCGTCTATATCGTATCTGCCGCTCCGCCTGCGGATGTGGTTCATAAAGGACAAGAAAAAATTGTCGTACAGGTTTGTGCCGAGCTCCTGTTGCAGGTGCTCCAAAGATGCGTTGGCTCTAGCGTGCGTCTTCTTCTGTTGTTCCTCGGATTCGGTACTAGATGAACTACTGCTAGAACTGGTGGACGCGGAGCCAGAGTCTTCTTCATCACCGGACACCTCCGCAAGCTCCTCTGCGTCGAGCTCATCTGTTTTAGGCTCTGAAAAGCTAATCTGCACGCTGCTGGCGTCCAATTTCTTTTCAGGAATTTCACGGTAACCCCCGATTGTCAATACGTCCGCTCGCTGCTCCCATTTTGTTTTGTCTGTAGAGTGTAGCCGAAGCCTGCTACCGCTCCGAACGGAGGGAGGGTCGAGCACCAGCGCCTTCTTCGCCCCGTCGCTTCCGGGCGATTTTGTTCGAGATCGCCGCGCGGCCCTGCCAGAGTCGCGCTGGCTGACATTACTTAAGGTGGCTTTACTAGCACCACTGCGACCGGAAGACATTCCTGTCCTTGGCGGGCCTCCCGAACTGCGGCCCGCGGTCCCTGTACTTCCTTGGGCTGCCTTTGGGAAAAGGGAGGCTGGAGGCTTGGTCAGCTGCCCAACCACCATGGTGGGGGCATTAGCAGTCTCCGCTGGTGTAGTGAGAGCTCGTTCCCGATTAAGAATGTCGGTTGTGCCGGCGAACATTTCTGCGATGCTTCCAATCGTGTCTCTTTCAGCTGCGACGCGCCCGCCAACATCCTCTGACGCAGGGGATTTCCTCCACGCCAAGATATTTTCAAACACGGCAGCAACGTGCATAGCCACGCCTCCGCCGATAGTGCCTTGTACACTCTCACCCGCGAGTCGCGCAAGCTGCTGAAGCAGGACACCGGCGACAAAAATTTGTCCGGAAGAAAGCTCTGCCTCGCAGCGTTTCCAGGTTGCAATCGTCAAAACGCCATCGTTTCTAGCACCGCGGGCAATCAGCGCCAGCTGTTTTCGTATTTCAGCCAATATGTCAGATCATGAGCAGTACTACTACACGCAAACAATTAGAAAGCCCATGTCCTTGTTTTCCCCATTATATCAACTTGGTGCTTACGAGGAACTAGTGCTGACAACATGGAGACATCACCAAACAAAAAATCTCCTAACACTGTAAAACCATAGGCCTACTCCTCGCCTCCGTAGCCATATACATGAGTCTGGGTCTACGATATACTGCGTAATTCTGAAAAAAGACGTGCAAAGCTGCAGGCCCGAGAAAATAAAATCGGATGATACCTGGCTCGCATCCTGCTCTTCCTGCTCCTTTGACGACAGTGTCTTCCCTGCAAATCGGTCCAGCCCACGAACGAACAGGTAGCTGTCCGCGAATAGGAGCCCCAGCCTCGGCGCTGCGTTCGCAACGGCCATTCGGAGGGTTTCTCCAAAGTCAAGCCTCTGCTGCCTTCGTGTCAGCTGTTCTTTGTTCCACCATCCTACCGCTGATCCAGGTTTATCACTCCCAAGTACCACGACGCCCAAAAAGGTGAGCGATGCATTCCCTTCAGGTCCCTGGCGCCGTCCGGCTGTGGTCGATGGCGACGCAACGTCGCGACTACCCGTCCCTGTCCCACCACGGGATGTCTTTGTTGGAGGCTTTCTTTTCACATCTGCGGGCCCCGGTTTTCTCTTGCCCCCAGGCTGATCACCATCGTCATCATCGCCGGGCGGAAAAAAGTCGCCTCTGCCATCATTACCACTTCCTGGCGGCGGATGGCCTGTATCGATTGCATAATTGGTATCCATCTTAGCCGTCTTGTCCTGCCGAAGACGAGATTCCATGTGATGCCATTCATCATAGCATACGTAGATTTACCTCCCGGCAAATAGAAGTCACATTCTTTGCCATTTCTGCCCTACAAGTCCCGTTTATTGCAGGCAGCCGCAAGTTGATCCTTTGTCTAAATGAAAAGTAGAGTCAAGCTAGAACTACAAGTACCTGGACGCGGCGGCGTGCCAAACCCAAGTCGAAGGCCCAAGTTGGCGGGCAGAGCAGGGCCGGCTTGGATGCTCAGTGTTTGGAATGCTTCGCTTATCCCACTGTGGATGATGCCCATACTAATTACGTTGCCGGCCAATGTATTCGTAATAGCTGGCTCGAAGAACGAAAAGTGGTGCATGGTGTTGTTGATTCGAGGATCAGGCTCAGGTGCCGCGATCTGTCCTCCTGGTTGCAGAGAATGCTCTGCGAGACTCTCAAAGCGCGCTCTTGTAAGACTGCCATTCTCCGGAAGCGGTGTGTATCCCGGAAGCCGATCAGCGTTTTCCTTATACGCACGAAGCGCGCCGAGCACTGGCCAAAACGCATGTTTAAGTCTGCGGCCCATGAAAACCGGAAAGGTTGGCGCGACAACCAAAAAGTCCGGCTCTCTACCAGCTGTTCGAGGACGTGTACGGCCACCGCCCCATGTTGAGACACCAAGCTGCACAAACTTTGCGTACGACGCTGTAGCATCAGGACCTGACGTTTTTGTTTTTCGTCATTGAGCGCGTGCAGTCGCAACTTCGTACAGTGCCAGACTAGGACGGACCGCGACTTTGAGATCTAGCAGGACAGGACAGGAGTTAGGTGGTGATTGGCGGAGCCTCTTACTCAGTCCCTCGATAGACAGGAGCGGGCTTACATCTGTTCGCAGCCTGGCACACGACTAGGAAAGAGCAGCGTGGACGCCTCTCTGGCCTGAACAAAAGCCGGAACCCTAAACCCGTTTATGTACTGGGTCGTCTTACAAGGACGGTACTTATTCGTGCACAGATATTCAGGACGGTGCTTATTCGTGCAAACGAGCGAGCTGCCCATCTTCCAAAAATGACCAACCACCCAGACAAGCGCAACATAGTACTCTCGCGAAATACACAAGATCATAGTTCTACCTGGCATCTCCCTGCAGTCATTTTTTGCATGGTCCAATTGCGTCCTCACGAAGAAATCGTCGTCGAGCATATCCTTTCCGCGATTTCTCTGGTACACAACTACGCCCTGGTCGGCGCCACCGCTCGGGCCGTCTTTGCCGACGTACATCACATACATCAAGCGACAATACCGCTCTCTCTTTTTTCTTGCTTGCTCCGCTGGTGAGTCAGCTTCCGTAAACTCCAACATCTCTGTGCGTTTCCACATTTCAAACTGCCTCGGATCTGCCGCTTGAGCTTCCCCTGTGATGCATTGATGTGTACAGAAAAAATCAAAATTCAGAACTATGGGCTCTAGAACCACCAAACAATATCAATATGAATATCGGTGTATTAAAGACCTGCAGATAATTGCTACCGTAGGGAAACGACCCGAATAGACGGATTTTTTCCCAGATTTCATGTAACATGATCAGCTTCGTGAAGTTAACAAGATCGCAAAAGATAGAAGCAAGCAGCGCTGGTTGATGTGACTGTGAATCTGAAAATAAACGTCAACTTGCGCTAAACAATAAAGCTGAAAATCAATTATACGCATGCAGGCAGGGAGCAAAATCATCTGTGGCGATTCAATGAGAATGCTCTCGTCGAATCTAAAAACCATCTGGTGGCATGTTGTCAGGGCTGCCTTCCATGTCTGATGATCCGATAATCCACGCAAGCGCAGGATGTGTCGGAGCACCCGTTCCGGTTGCACATCAAGCCCATTGCCCCAAGGAACCAGGGCGTTCTCGATGCTCTGTCCCTGCAGCAACGCCAATTCGCGGCCCAAGATCTCGAACAAATCGGCCATAACTCTGTCGGATTCAGTAGTAGAGAGGCCCAAGCCATTATGGTTGCGAGAAGCCCGCAGGGTCCCTTTCCTCAGCTCCTCGAAAGCATTCATGTAGATTTCGCAATTTTCACACTTCCCACAATGATTCCTCCGTGCAGTAAGTCTCCAAGATGATGCCGCGCTGGCCGATCCTCCCGCGGACTGTGGACCGCTACCATGAGCCGAAGACAGCGCACGCGCAAGTACACAAGTTAGCACCAAAGAAACCAAAATGGAACACACCGATAGGGGCCGCAAGAGGCCACCAACGGAGGCGCGCCGATGCCGATAACGAGAAGACGTCATATTCCAAACAGGGACGGCTCAACGCGGTCTCACGATGTCTAGATCTACCTGCTAGTGCTATTTACTTATGGAAACCAGATCCGCAAGGAATAGACAACTACGAAAGCCTATCAAAATCTCGCGAAAGCCAAAGCCTTGGCTGTATTTTTAACGAAAACCCTAGCAGCAGTATTGATCAAATTCAAATCTGAAAATAGGTTAATACATTAGATTACCTACCCCGCCTGCGGTTCCGATCAAAAGAAAATACTGCACAGGGCAGTTGAGGTTGTAAAAACTTTGTTGCTCCTTGAAAATTCCCGGATGATTACTTAGCCATTGATCTTGACGAGACACGCTTCTCCTGCATTGAAATTTCATAGAAAGACAGGAACTCATCTTTTTGAAAGCCTTTCAATGCATACAGTATGTGAGAACATCCATGTGCTTCGTTCGGATTTCAATTTTCTTCTAAGATCAATGAGCGTCCGAGATCCGATTGTCTAATATGCAGGGAGACCAGGTCTTCTTGACTAGGGAGCAACAGAATGCGGACTAGACCGCGGGAAATGCTCTTGCTCATTTTGATCCTCCATTTGCATTTGTGGGAACCAAATACAAGGTAAACGTAAAACCGAATTTCACCTTCAATGGCGTCGGTGGTGGAGTGGCTCATACATAAATCGATACAGACTCAAAGGAGCGAAGAGTTTGAATTTCAATTTTGGTCTTTTGAGCTAGCGTGACGACGTTATAATCGGAACGTGGATTTCGGATCCTGAATTTGAAACGAACACTGCTCCAAAGCGGCTGCAACAGTGACCTGAGCCCAGCACAGTCGCTCTGCTTCCTGCAGGCAGTTATCTATATGGCGCTCCATTAAATAAGCCATACGTGATTCAGGCCGACCCGTGCGATCATACAATGCACTCATTCTGCGTGCGCGCACAACCACTTCCTTTTGAGGAAATCAATTATGCCCCCTTGGGTGCCATCAACGCTGACGCCAGCCCGGCGGTTGTGGAGCGGAAACAATCGCAATCGAGTAAAATACGTATCTTCAAATAGGCACGTCGCTGAGGACGGACGACTTCATCATACGGACTTGTTTTTATTATTTGCAATGCTTAATCTGCGACCAGAGTGAATATCTTTTACAAGAAAAAGTCAAATTTTGGCAGGCGCAGGTATACGACCACAATATGAATATTTTACAAAAAAAGTTAGTTCTTGTCAAAAAAAAACGTTCAAAAGGGTGAGCGCTATGGAAATGAATGGCAGCGGCAGCACCCCAAAATTATCCTACAACAATTGTAAAAGGCCGAGTTTGACCTCTGTGACAAGCTGGCCAAGACCGTAGCTTAAAATTCGTCATCGATCCTCGTTGGCCGAAACACGAGGTACCTTTCCGGGTTCTCCGCTAGCATCTTTGGGAACGGCTCTGCCCGGCGGCCAGGGCGTTTTTGGTACTTGAAGATATTTCGAAGGCGCTTTGCGTGGAAACTTCTCCAATCCCACTGAAATTGGTCATAGGACCAGCGCAGGCTCTTTCCATCGGAACCTCTGCGCCACTCGCGAGCGAATTGGCGGAACATTTTCCGGAAAAGTGGATACCAATCCTCGTTTAAGGGGTCACGGCTGACAAACAGGTTCCGTCTGTAGTCTTCCTGCAACTCCGGACTTAGGCAATAACCTGAAGCAAATTTTTTTTGCTCTGAATGACCCTTACTGCCGCTTAACTTTATGATCACGAGCGCTAAAGAACATTCATAGAGTGTGTGGATGTAATCGGACTGCAAATAGAGAGCGCTTCACCTATCAATCGCGGGATGCGAGCTGTGCAGCAAAACCCGAATGGCGTAATATGAACATGACAGGCACACAAGATTCCACTAGTCGTATGTGTCAAAAAAATACAACACATCAACAGAAACAGAGACAGATTCAAATTGACCACGGTATAAAACAGCCATCCACCACACTAGACGTACCATGCTTAATCGGAAAACTCAGCGAACTGTAAAGTCTTGACGAGTTCTGGAAGAGCAGTTCCGTTGCCATACCCAGACGGCACCTCGCTTCCAACACGTTGCGGTGTCGCCGATTCCGCGCCATGTTCACAGGCCTCGCAAAGTCCGCAGGGGCCACTGAAGCTGTATCATCCTCCGTCTTCCCATTGTACTGGAAAAATGCATGGGCCACTGGCGGGTTCCAAATTACAACATTTCGGGTCTTCGTGGCGGATTGTTGACTCTTACTTTGCTTCCGTGGTTTTCCTCTCACAGAATGTTCGTGGAAAAAATCCAGCACTTCTCGAAAAAACGCTTTGTCGCTTTTGTGACATCCAGTCTTGAGCTTATCAGCGTCATACAGGGCGGGAATTGTCAGAGAAACACTGCCAGACGTCTCGTACACCGTAGCAGGATTGCACGTTTCTCTCACCATGGTCATGAGAAGTCGTACCTGGGGTAAGTAATATCCAGTTGATGTCAAAATTAAAGGCCCTTGCTGCCGCCTTCGTTGTGCATATCATCAACAGGCTAATACATTATATCGACGTAGCTTCTGCTTTTTCTCCTCCTGATACTAGACGCGTAGATCATAACTTGCCGTCAAAATCAAACGTAGAAGCCACGCCAGTATTTGATTTTATATCCTAGTGTGTTTCGAAAAAAAATGCACCCACGAGCATGACTACAAAGTATCTATCTTTAATACGCTCCAGTCCGTTGCGGCCGGCGCAACCCGTTTCCCGCCCTCTTCTCGCGGTCTCTCGACCTTTTCTTGGAATTTTTGCAAATAGTCTGCTCCCAAATCAACCGTTGTATTCCAGTACTCGTGGGGCATCTTTTGGCCCACTCTTTCGCGAAGAACTTCCAAGTACAGGTCTTCGCAACTGTCCGTGCGGCTTTCAAGGGACCTGCCTTCTTCTTGTTGCGCCTGCGCAGTGGTAGCAATCCTTGCGCCAAGTGCGTCTGCTTGGGATTTCCCCTTGCTCGTTTGCAGAATCGCGGCTGCATCGCTTGTAGACAAGAAACTGAGAATTCCGTTGTTCTCGTTTAAGAGGCCCGTATGCCCAGAAAGTAGCAGACCAGGTTCAATGTCCTTGATGTCGCCTAAAAGGTTTCTTGTGCGGTGTGACGACTCGGCGCTACCCCGGCACGCGCTACCCGAGTGCGTTCGTCCGCGTTCGCACTGACCTCCTGCTGATGTCTCCACATGACTGCGCGTCCTCCGGGAAGAGGAGGACGAGTTGGCTTGCAGCCTATCTTTCTTGTGAGTGTTTTCGTCGTGGACTGGAACTGCTCCCACGCAGGTCAACAACCCACATGCCAGGAGGCCCGACGGCCCCACGATTTTGCGTAGGACATTCATTTTCAGTAGTGAGAGTTGCGTCTTCGCGACGTCCACTTCAGGTTCAGACGGGTCGGACACAAATATATCTCAATGCTTCGGAGTGACTTTCTTCTTCATACCGGGCAACGTTTTGATGATGTTCTCTAGCAAAATCTTGAGTGAATTCTAACAATCATGACACAACTGAACCAATGACGAAATATGCTATAGCTATTCTCTTACCAATTTATTAGGTACCATTATTGATTCGCAAATACACATCATTCAATTTGAGACTCAGCTCCACTTAGACGGCAACACGACACACTTCCAAAGAAAATCAAATTCATCTATTACATCGGATCATACAAAATAATGGGTATCTAAAATATGTATTCTGCAAAAGAAGGATTATACAGGGTTGTGAACTTCTGGATTGATCTATGTATGCTATCCAGCTAGGTACAAGCTCAGGCGATTTCCGCTAAAATATGGATTCCTTTCCGTATGCCATAGAAAAATGTCGCTGCTTCCTGGGGACGTTAAAAATGATGAATTGTTGTGCGGTAATTGTTCAGTGTAGCAAAGAGGCCGCTTCCAAAACTTCAATGATGTTGATCTTTCCTCCGACCGCACATAGCGATTATTCAATTTCAAGAGCTAGTGTTGGTGCCTCAAACAAATTATTTGAACCATCTTGAATTTGGTCTTCGAGCGCGCATTCTGGCGTTCTTTTTCAAATAACACGCGAAGATCATACAGCTTGCTCATCCATTTGCACCCGCGAGAAAATGAATAGAATCAGGAAGCAAATGCGGCGGCCCCCCTGGAGGCGGTTGCTATGATCAGTTTCCATCTCTGTGATGAGTCAACTAGTCCTCGTCTACCACGAATCTTACAATATTTTGTGAAAGACAATTCAAGTCTCAATCAAAGTACTTGCTTGAGAAAGTCCGTATGGATGTGTGTCTGTACGTACTCCTCGTTCTACCATGAATTCTTGTCGCTGCAAAAAGATGATGCTGGTATGATGCAGCTGCCGTTCCCGTTTCTTGCGCACAAGTAAGCACTATGATGACACAAGTCCTCCCCGTAACACCCACCTCGGCGATGTCAGCTGCAAATACAATTTCTTCTAGAAAAATCCAAGCGGCTGCAGCACGGAGGCGAACTTTCGTTTGATCTCCTCATCGACACGCGGATTGAAGGACAGCATGCACAAAAAAACTAGCGAAGACTCACTGCTTGCTTCTCCGGGCTTTTGGAAAGTTCAGCGGGGTCTGAACCGAATACGAATCGTTTCCGTGGTCGCAGTTACGCATTTGCATAAACGGAACATACAAGTGAGGCGGCATCGAGGAAGCACAACCGTAGCATTGATATCTATGAACTTTCCAACTCAGCCCCCAAAGAATGCAAGACGTAAATCTTCGGCAACATTTCAAGTCGTAACGTTTCTTCCGTAGTTGGATTCGAACCCGGGGAAACTTGCAACACTGGAGAACCGAAGCGAATCCTGACCCTGCATTACCGGTGAAGAGTCCATGTAGCGTGCCCAGATCCAAGTCCAGCGGAAGTGCATATAAGACCACTCCGCGCCGTTGCCAGTAGACTCTCGCCGCCAAAAGTCTGCGCGCTTCTGAAACTCTTCTTGAAAATGATAATGCCAGTGCTGGTGTATAGGAGATATCTGTGGCGGTTCTCGGAGAAGGTCCCGACGACCAGTAAGAAACTTCGTCTCGTACAGAAAAAGCTCTGGCCATTCCCGGGATGGGAATTCCCTCGGGCGGGGATGCGGATTCAGGCAATAACCTGTCGTTGATATAATTTAAGTACTTAAGATTTTAGGCTTTATGTATAATCATGCTGGGACGAAGTCAAGAATATTCACTCAGACTTTTCAACATATTCATTCTGCTGAACCTGGGCGTGATTTAATAGTGGGCGGTTGATCAGTCTACGTGTGCTCACAACCTTATTCTGCAGCACTGCAACGTCGAAATACCGTAAGGCGCTCCTCTGAAGTTGTAGGCTTCGAATTCGTCCAGGAATCGCATCCCTTGGAACAAGTACTCTGCCACCATGCCGATCCGACACCGCTCCTCTCGCAGAATATGTTTCCTCGTGCCCTCGGCCAGAGCTTCTGCATCTGTATCCGCGCCGTTGCCCATAATGTAGGCCTGCAGCGAAGCCTGCAGCGTATTCGTTCCCTCAGTGTTTATCGTGGTGCGGGACGAGACTCCGAATGGATCATCCCACACCACAACTGGCTTGCCTTCAGCGGCGCCTGAGCCATCGCGGTTCGGTGTGGCTGGCAAGCTTTCGTGAAAGTAATATCGAAAGGAAACGCTCAGCCATCTCTTGTAGGCGTCCCACGACCCTGCAATGTCAGCGCACTTGCTCGTTCATTTTCAGACAGTAAGCAATGTATACGGCCTGTCAGCCGAATATGAATATCTATGTATATCTCCATTATATGGCTTGGGAGCTACACAAGCGATACGCAAGAACACGATGCAAAGAAGGCTGCAATAAAGGATCGTGGGCCGTGGGCTCGCAAGTTGAAAATAGGCAGCTTACACGCACATACGAAATTCCACACTTTTACGAAAAATTCCTTGTCTTGCGGCACGCAGCCGGACCGCAGACGCTCTGCACCGTAAACCGTCGCTTCCACAGTGGGCCAGCCGCGTGTTTTCAGATATCCGTACTGCGGATGGAATAACTGAGTGTTATTGATCTTGCAGAACGGCATCATTGCCATGATTGTACTTACCTGATTATTTGTGTTTCGAGTTTGTTGCCCTGCGTCACAATCGAAAGAACGACGTATCGTACCATCATCACGCAAAAAGCGCACGAGCACTTCTCCATCAGATGCTAGGATTCAGTGCTATTCGCGCACATTTACAGCGACTGAGCCAGAAAAATAAGAAAATCATGGGGTTCTCTACCTTCCACGTATCAGGATCGAAACGCGTCTCAGTCGGATACGGTGGCGGGTCATGATTGCCAAGATGTGCTGCTAAGAATCGATTTGCTACTGCGAGATGGTCCCAGTCAAGATCAATGTCTGCGTTCCAGAAATCTCCAGGTTTCCTGTTGCCCTCGACGCGCTCGGTCAGCACTTCTAAGAAGAGGTCTTCGCAGCTTATCCCGTGATCTTGCCGGGTCTTCAGATCTGGAACGTTGGAATACAAATCATGATCTAGCGCAGCAAGCGCTTGTGGGTCGTGGCTACCGAGGCCTTCTGCGGCCTGCGTGCCGACTACCTCACCTGCCGCGTCCTGCCGTGCCGAAGATGAGCTTGAGGAGCTGGAGCCCTGTGCGGCGAGAGGGCCAAGTAGAACAGTGTCTGTCGATAGGTTGTCATTGGGTGCAACAGCGGGCGAGGCCGGGTTACAGTGGAGGTCCTCTTCTCCGCGCCCGGTCTCCGACGTCGGCTCGGGCGCATTTTCAGAAGCGCTGCCAACTCCTTGTTCGTCTTGATCATCTTCTTCCCCATCGTGGGAAGAAGATGAGCCCGCGTCTTCGAAATCGTCTTCATTCCAGTCAAACTGGTCGTCATAACCGCAAACCGACGAATTGGTGTCACCATCACAATTTCTCGCACCATCATCTGCACTGCTGTGATTATCGTCATCGCCACCACCGCCTGTAGCCGCGCCGGGACGGGCACCCGGATCTGGAGATGCGTCGCGGTCGCTGCGACGTCCGCCGGGTGGCGACATCGACCTCGAGGGGGTCCCGATAGAAGGGACATCGTCCTCCACACCCCGCCTTCCCCGTGCTGGAGCATGAGGAACAAGTGGACTCACATCGCGTCCATGTTCTCCCAGTCGTCCGACGTCTCCTTCAGTGCCTGGTGTGGGAGAATCTCCGGGATTAGACACAACAACTTCCCCGCCATCGCCACCCGAATCCAGTAAGGCTGAACCTTCCCCGGAAGGGGCACTCGGACCTGGTTGCGGACGCGGCTCTTCTTGGCTAACACTACCTCCTGCAGCTGCTGCTGGATTCGAAGCTGAAGTTTGCGGAGCAGCAACGACCTCATCGCGACTAGATTGAATATCACTGCCCGCTGCGCCAGCAGTCCCAGTGGATGTTGAGGAACCAGGAAAAATTTCTCCTTCCGCACGATCGCTCATTCCAGTACCAGAAGCACCTTGCGCAGAACCGCTCTCGTTGTTCACACTCGGATTCATTGGAGTAGCTGCGCTACTTGAATGTTGGTCCGAAACAAGATCGGTCCTGCCACTACCCGCAGCTGCCGACTGGTCAGATCCAACATCAACGCCACAACCCGAATCACTACTCGGAGCCGTCGTGGACTGTAGTTCCGCACTGTCGGAAGTGCCTGTTCGCGGTCGCGTTTGCGCGGTGTCTGTTCCGTCTTGCTGCGGCAACATCTCCTGCTGCGCAGGAATACTTGATGTGGCAGCAGAATGGATAAGTTCTTGGCCTTGCTGTAGCTCAGCATCCTGATGAAGGCTGGTAGTTTCCGACGACTGGTTTCCTTCCTCGCCTTCTCTTGTCCTTTGCTGTGCTCCCGTTTCGTGGTTTTGCTCAGCACTGCTCGTCCTTTGCCCGGTGCTGGGACTACCACTCGTACTACCCGTCTGATCAGCACTTTCCGGGGGATCAGGCGATGACGCGGACGGAGCAGATGATGGTGACCCAGCTCCTGCTGCTGGTACTTCACCTGCTTGAGCTTCTCCAGCATCCGAATCAGCAGAACTGGTTGCAATTCCTGGACTTGCAGTCGAAGCCGCGGTCGGCTCAGCAGGTACTGTCGGCTGAGCCGGCACCGCAGCAGCAGGAACCACTACTGGCGCAGGGGCGGAAACAGGCCCTGCAACGTGTGCAGGAGGCCCGGGAGCGGCCGGTGCTGGCGCCGGTCCTGCTGCACCACCAGGGGTCGGAGCAGCGGGTTTTGCCTTTGGTTTCGCCGGCGCTAGAAACTCCGGGGCGTAAGCGGGTCCTGGGGGTAACAAGCTCGAGAGCACGGATGAAGGGGAGCTCTGAGTAGGAGGAGAAAGCGGCTGATGCTGCGGAGGAGCTTTTGGTGGGCCGCTAGGGTTTCCTCCATGTGGACCACTACCGCCACCGCCACCTCCATCCCCGTTGAAGATTCGTGTCGGGACCAGAATATTCGGCTTATACCCGCCGCCGAAGCCGCCAAACGGATACTCGTCCCCAGATGATCCCAGCTCTGCTTTTTGTTTGTTCCCCTCGCTAACGTTGCCCATATGCACCGCCAGGCCCGTGGCGCCAGCGAGAAGACAAACGGCGACGATGCTGATGATGATGGTTGAGAGCGAGGAGGCCAAAAAAGCGGCACAGGGGCCCGCGGAGGATGTTGAGGATGAGGAGGGGTCCTCTATCAGGGGGTGAAATTTGTCTTGCGTAAGGTCCTCGTGGTCAAGAACATCTTCACGTGCACAAAAACTTGGTGTCCTCGTCGTGTCTCTTTGCGCTTCCTCGTCGAAACTTTGTGTCGCAGATGCCAAGCATGCGGTCTTGTTCCTGGAAGCAGGAGCAACGTCTCTTCCTGTGTCATCTTCCGCCTTCTGAGGCTGCTGATGTGACAGAGAGGCATTCTCGGCTCCTTCCCTTTCAGGAGGTAGTTCCTGAACATTTATCCCATCCATCTCCTCCTCAGAGGATGACACCAGCTCTGGCTCGTGCTCTTCTGGTGGTTCATTTTCGAACTTTCGCTTGCCATGTCTGGTATCTTTTCCCTCGCCAGCTGAAGCCCCGTCCTCTCCGTCGATTTGGCCTGTACTAGCGCCATCGTCATCCTGCTGTCCAAGACCATTCTGCCGTCGTGCCGATAACCCCGCTCCCTCACCACCGGTAGTGCCCTCGAGAGCAGTCGTCGAGTTGTAGGAGTAGCTCTCTTGTTTCGCCAAAAGCGGTAAAAACGCCGTCTGATCGATGTATTCCTCTTCGTAAATGTCCGACAGCCGGCGGCCCTTCCATTTCGTCGTCTTCCCCTTCATGTCTTCTTCATTGACCAGGTTCTTCGGCGTTTTCAGTAGCAGCTTTTGCTGTCTCTTCTTGGTCGTGGTTCCTCCACGACCTACTTGGCCTGGCTGCAAATTCGCAAAATCATTCTGAAGATCATCTCCTTCTGGCGTCTCCAAATACTTCAGCACCGTCTGCGCGTCCCACCGCCTTTCCCACCGCCACCGCAGCGTGACCTGCAGTAGTGATACCAGATGGCCGAATAGCGCCGCGTCTTGCTCTTCCCACCTGCGGGATTTCGAATACAGAATCCGGACCCGGGAATCCGCCACGGCGAACTGCGCCCGCATCCCGCAGCCCTCTAAATGCTCGTACGGCGCCCGCCCGTACAGCAACTGGTAGAGGATGATCCCCAAGGCCCAGACGTCGGCCGCCGGGCGCATCTTCAAACTCGCCGACCCCTCGTCCGGTTGGTAGAACGCCTCGGGCGGCATGTAGCGTGGCGTGCCGCACTGGCGGTCGCGGGAGACATGGGTGATGCCCTCATCCTTGTTGATCCCCCGCGCGAGGCCGAAGTCAGAGACCTTCACGATGTTGTCCACGATGAGAAAATTCGCGGGCTTCAGGTCAAAGTGGATCAACCCGAGGCTGTGGATGGCCGCGACGCCAGCGACCATGTCGCGCCAGAGATTGCGAATATCGTAGATAGAGAAGATTTCGTAGTTTTTCCGAAGAAAGGAGTGCAGGTTGGGTATCGGAGGGGAAAGGAGGTGCGTTGGTTGTCCAATGGAGAGGATATTTTGTCATGCTCATCTATCGCGTGGTACAAAATGGCAATGACAAATTACATGCGCCTGCGGCTGCACGACTCCTACGAGTCAATGAATATGCACAAGCTGCTTCTTGCCGCGCGCATCAACGCGTGCCATCTTCTGAATCGCTGTTTAGAATCAGAGAAACTTAACTATCTCTTTCAAACAAACCAACACAACCCTTTCCATCCCATACCACAGTCCGCGAATTCCAACAGAATGTGGATCACCAAGTCTTTTGGAAAAAATTTCGCTTCGCCGATCATCTTCACTACCCGCAGCTCGTCCACCGCGTTGTGTCTACCATTCTGGGTACTAGTTCCGGCCTTCGCTGCCCGATTTTTGTCCCGCAAAGCTCGCAGCCAGTTTACCTCCATGGCGAACGAGCGCATTTGCCTCGCGTCCCGAGCATAGACGACTTTGAGTGCGTAGCGGGTAACGGATAACTGAGAAGCTTGCTCCTTGTTTCGACTTGCACTGCTGCTTGTTCCATTGTGCTGACCACTTCGCGACGCGTCATGGTTGGAGCTATAGTTGGCCCCACGACTCCCCGATCCCGAGGTCGTTGTAGTTGATCCTGTATCTCCCACACAAGTTCGCAAATCCACGCACTCGAACACCTCCGCCGACCCGCCCTTCCCGATCCGCTTCACAACTTCGAGCAATAAAGTCGGCTTGTTGAAGTCCACGTGATGGTTGTCAACCACCTGTTCCCCCATGCAGATGACCATGCCGGGGCCAACGCGGGCGGTGGCGGTCTATCCTGAGTAAAAACGTACCCACACCAAAGTTGTAATGCAGATTTGCAAAGACAGGACGACTTGTAATGCGCATCCCCATGAGAGCCATTTCCAATCGTGTTTTGGAATTTGTGATGCTCTGAACAGGATGAGCAGCTGAATCTGTGATGCGGCTTCGCTTGCTAACCAGCGCTACACTGCGTAGTGCAATTTGTCATGCGTGACTCCCAAAACTCCTAGGTTTGTGTTGCAAAATCCCAATACTGACTCTGGTGTGGGGACGTTTTTACTCAGGATACGGTCACAGCGATGTTTTTCCGCTGGATAAACGCAACCGTGGAGAGTAGGGAGTCGTTTTCTTTGTACGAATATCAAATGTAAAAATGTCTGGGTCTGGAAGAATGCAACTTGTCATGCTAAATCTGAAACAAGCAAGAATCTGAGTTGCATGATTACCAAAAGTCGTCCAGTTTTGACCAAGTCGGGAGGGGGTTTCTCATGCAGGATAGGCATGAGAGAGGTCGCGCAGAATATGTCATGCTAGGTCCTGCATTATAGACCTCATGGGTCATGGAAAAGCTGCATGACAAATCGCTCACTCTTCCAGACCCAGACATTTTTGCATTTGATAACGAAGTCCGGCAGTCCTCGTCGTTGAAATACTCCGGTATGTCGCTCGGGGAGTTGAGAAAGGGGGCGTTGTGGCGCCCGTAGACGGGGATCGTGCTGCAGCTCGCGGAGGTAATAACTACGGGCTCGGGCGCATGTTGTTGGTTCTGCGCATTTATGTTCGCAGGACTCGCATCGCGGGCTGGATCCTCGATATCGCCAGGAATCTCAGCATACGAACGGCGATCTGCATCACCGCGGAGGATGCCATCAGGCGCGGGAGAAGGCTCGACCTTTTGATCCGCGCGTCTGGGAGCTATCGGTGCGGGATCCGGGACGACGGGGGCCTGGTGGTTGTCGGCCTTGTCGCTGCACCATCCAGAGCTGGTAGTGTCGCGAGGATTTCTGATATGAAAACCGCGACGTCCACCATTCTCCGCTTCAGCTACAGGCTGAGCTTCTTCTTGCTTCTGGTGAAGCACTGACTCCACATTTCGCTGTAGCTCGTTCTTACCGTTTGACATGCCAACCACAGCCACCTTTGGCAAGTCCGCCTGGTAGACGAAGTCTTGCAGTCCTTGAGGCTGCTGGTCGTTTTGGCCAGCATTTTGGTGTCGCTCCTGCGGTGCGGCGGGCTGTTTGTCACCGTTTTCGCAGTCGGCACTGCTTTCGAAACTGGTTTCTCTGTTTTCCAGCCGCCCTGTGGCTGTGCGGGAGTTCTTGTGCTTGTTGTCGCGATAGGCATCAGTGACACCCGCATGGTCCTCAACATCATGTCTGACCCTGGGAGCAGCCAAGGAATAAGATCTCTCGGAGGTGGTCTCTCTGTTCGGATTGTAGGACGAATATTGGTCAAGGTCATCTGGTGTCGCCGCAGGCCGTATTTCCACTTGGCCGCGGCCAGAGCGCCGCGCCGGAGGAGCTCCAGCACCTCTATCGCTTCTTAATATCACATCATCCTCAATCGTGCTTGTCGCTGCTGGCCTCCTGGCGTCGTTCTGGTCTTGGTAGTACGAGCTTCCATAATTTTTGCTGGCGGAAAATACACTGGTGCCCACTACAGCTGCACCGTCGTAGGAGGTGCGGTTCTCCACTTGGAAAGCGCGACGGCCGTGTGGAATTATAATTCCCCGATCTGGTGGCAGGCCCTGCTCCGCCTCGTGCGCAGCATGCCACTCATTTTGGGCAGCCCGGTCTTGCACAGCTTCTGCTTGGTGTCCCACGCTGGCCCCAAAGTCTCCGGCTCCGGCATAAGCCTGTGCATGGCCACAAACTTCCGCTTGTTCAATCGTGGTCGCAGTATGCAACGCCGACGTTGCTTGCGTGGGAACTGGGGCGACGGGTAAAGGGTAGGTGGGTACGTCATGCTCTTCTTGGACAAAGCGCGCACGGTTATTTTCGAAGCGTCTATTCGTGTTACCCGGCACTGCTAAGTCGCGGCCGGCATTAGCAGCTCCACATGGCTGTTGTATGCCACCGTGCGGATCGGGATGGTGAGGGTTAAAATTTTTACATTGATCAGTTGGAATCGCGGGTCGTGGGGGATTGTCGTTGGGCTCGAAATGGTGGTCGCGCCGGTCGCCCATAGGGTACAGCTCCGGGTCGTTCCACAATCAGAAGGAAGAGTCACTGGCTTCTAGGTAAAAATAAAGGGGTGTCGGTGTCGCTCCATTTGTCGATGTCGATGTTTTGCCGTTAGTTATTATACAACTTTTACTCGTCGAAAGACAAAGAGATAGTCACAAACCCTTTTCGGAAGAGATTAGATACTACAACTGCATGCGCAAAAATGCGACCCTCGTTAAGAGAACTGCTCGCTCCTCATGCGTCTTTCAGCCCGTTGTCGTGTTTTTCGGATCTCCACCCGCGACTGCAAGATTGTAAAAACGCCTTCAGAGCTGCAACAAGTTTGTGCTCCGATCGGGATGGGCTTCTCGTCGAATTGAATGTAGACACTTGCAACTCCATGCGTATCTGATGTGGCTTCAATTGTACAAATAAGTAAACTCCTTTCTAAAGATGAAAAGTCGACACATAATTATATATCTTTGAAATTGCGTGCTGAAACTGAAACCGGTGGGATGGATGCTGAGTGTCTTACAAAATTTTTTTTCTGCTCGTCCGGCAACTACTTTATCATATCTGGAAAAATGAAACGGTGAAAAGTGAAAGCGGTTTTTTTTCTCTAGATTCTCGTCCACCCGTATATCGATAAAACAATGTTGAGTGACTACAAAAGGGCTTCCAAGTTGTGCTAGTCATCATACACTAAATTCCAGAAACGTTGCCGGCTGTCAAAGGCAGTCTCATGGAGGAATTATCTAGGGCTATGTCTACGTACTGAAACAATGGTCGCCAATATACCGCAACCACAACTGCCCGTGCCTGAAGCGATGTTGAAAAAACGATTGTTTTTATTGAAACACATAGAGTGGTGCTGAGACGATGCCACGACGACGAGAGGCGATCCGACAGAACGACTAAATACGATTAGATTTATTTCCATAAAAGCGATTTTAATTTCAGGTCGCGAGAAGAAGCAGATGATTTTTACAAGCAAGAGCAGTCTGGGCGATGAGAAGTAAAAAAGGGTTTTCGATTTATTTGACTTTTGCGAATTAGTGTTCATCTTGAGAGCCTCGCACTATTGCCATTTCTGCATGTCAAGATGTGTAATTTCTTCGACACCATGAACTGCCAGCCGGTAATGCACTATGTTGGAAATGGATCACCAGACTCACTGACATGGACCTTGACGTAGTAGTTGATCTCATCGCAAGTGAACGTTATCGGAGCAGGTAGTATCTTGAGAATATGAATAGGATTGTGCAGCCCATAACGTTATCAAATGCAAAAGTGTCTCGGTCTGGAACAGTGGAACTTGTGATGCGTGTCTTGCATTCCTGGAAAATCTGTGTTGCATGAGCAGCAAAAGAGGAGCTTGTTTTGTGATGCAAAAACGCAATTTGTGATGCGTGGTAGGCATCAGCAGGCGTCTCCAAAACTTGTCATGCCTGGCTGCCATTGCAAGCGCTTCATTCATGCTCAATTCAGCATCACAGATTTGCAGACCCAGACACATTTGCAGCGCATAAATGTCCATCTTCCTCCCGCATGCTTCAACATCGTCAATTTCAAGGGAGGTTCTTTGAGCTATTCATACATGGAATGCACCGGGAACGATCATGATCATGTTGATCCTGCATCCGTAGCCGGAATAAACCGTGTTGCTCTTCTTCGAGCGCACGAAGCTGCCGTAAAGAGAAGAAGAAGAACTGCAGTAGAGGCGCGTTTATGTCGCAGCTCACAATGGATCATTATCACCTGCTCTTCGGATGATCAGCACAACTACTCCAAGCGCATTTTGGTGGAACCGTCGAGAAGTAGTTTTTTTGGCATCCTCCACAAGAAGTGGCCGATTCGCAGGTCTTGTTGTCTTCGCGCGATGAATTTTTCTTGTGCTTGTATATATTTATTTATGTCTTCGTAGAGGGCTATCGTTCGTAGAGGGCTATCGTTCGTAGAGGGCTATCGTTCGTAGAGGGCTATCAATTGTAAGAGAAGACCAGGAATTTCGATGTCGGTATACGTGTTGGGCAGTTCGAAGATGCCACGTCGTTA
The DNA here is from genome assembly GCA_905178155.1 of Amoebophrya sp. A120. NCBI lineage: Eukaryota > Dinophyceae > Syndiniales > Amoebophryaceae > Amoebophrya > Amoebophrya sp. A120. The sequence goes on from CAJINV010000024.1 coordinate 120,832, forward strand.
GCGCCAGGTGTTGAGTATGCATGAACTAGACAAAATATTATGACTCACAACAGATGACAACTTGGGGCAGATGAAGAGGTATGCTTGTATGATATGTAGTTTCAGATACCTCGGATGCCCCAAGCAGACAATGGTTGCGTGTTTCTCTTTCACACAGACATTTTTTCTGGTCTTTTTTTGTCAATCGATACGGGTGCTGCGTGGATACAGTAAATTTTACGTAGCGCCTGCCACTAGTAGGAGTGAGCATCTGGTGGCAACAGGCAAGAAGCTTACTAATTACGCCGTGAAGGCAAATGGAGGACGATGCGAAGGGGGACATGATAACGGAGATGCCGACAGGTACGCATCCCGGGGTCCTCGTTACAAAGTGAGAACAACGCCGGACGGTGTAACTCATTTTAGGACACCCAAGAGGATGCACCAGCGGAAAGTGTTTTTGTACGGAAGCACTAGGTCACGCAGTAAGAGGTCGGTCCATAGGACTTTTTCGGCCCTTCATCATCATCATCATCATCTTCGCGCGATGAATTTTTCGCAAAACTCCACCTCCTGCACCAGCCTCGCCGACAACAGAGCCACTTTCTCATTTTTGTGAAAAACTAGAAGAACTAACTCGTGGTCCGGCAATGTCGAAGACTTGCACTTCTACTCTACTCTAGGCCTATTAACTTCTGCTAAGCGTCAACGACAAACTCAGCAACGCTGCGCTTGTTCCAACACAAAATGTTCCGACAGAGAACGCAACATTGGTTCTGTATGCAATTACGAAACAAGGACAAGGAGAAGAACGGCACAACTACCCGCGGCTGACGCAAGGAACAGAGCAAGATTTATTTAGAAGGAACAGAGCGAGATTTTACCTTTCGCATCGCAATCATTTTCGTCCCCTGATCGTTAAAAAGCAGCCGGCCGCAGTTGCAGCCTCACTATACCTAGCCTGCATAGCCGCTGCCGCTGTAAGCTGGGTATAGCATAGCTGCAACGGCGGCTGGCTGCTGTCAGCACTGCAGACGAGACAGCTGCTGACTGCATGGTCATAATTTTTTTTTGTCATCATAAGCTTTTGGTACAAGGGATAGATAGTATTAATTTTCATCAGCTGCTTCCGTGTTTCTTTTTCATCCTCGATCGACTGTACTGGCGAAAGGCAATTGATCGACACAATTCCTTCCGGCGTGATATGGTGGCTATTGACTTGTTAACTTTCAAGTCAAAAACTCGCATCGCCTATCTGCGTGTATGAATACTGGATCATGATCGACGGGGATCGGAATTTGTATGTAATGCTAATTTCGAATATTAACGATAATTAATTTCGAATAGGAATAGACTAGTGTTGAGATGGACAAAAACCACAAATCTTCGTAGTTCGCGTTTCGTGTTTGTCAGCTTGTAATGCTACTTCTGCATCTCCCATGCTACGCACCTGCTCGCGACATTGACAACAACTATTGTAGTTGCGTCACACAGTCGCTGCATGGCAGGTTGTATTTCAGTTTGAATAGAGTCGTCCCTACTTTTCAATATCCTGTCCACATAACGCTACAGAAATATTTTGGTTACACAGGTGAAACACGCAAAAAATCTTTCTAACTATGAATGTGAGACAGGATTCATCGATTGCTATGGAATAAAAGGTTTCAATTCACAACTTGAATACTTACATTTTGGATCGTCTATAATTGTACGTTAAAAACCGGAATTTCATCCTTATTGACTTCTGACAAACATCGACATTTCTATACTAGCTGGTGAGCACATTTCGATTTTTTCCTATACCGTTCTTTAAGTGAGTGCTCAGAGTCGTGAGACTTATTTCTTCTCTTCTTCTGAACCCCTCTCCCGAAGTAGACTTACTCGAAAAGGAGAGATGGTCGTCCATCTGGTGAATGAATTGTGACTAAAGTAGTGCTGGTGGGCCGCTTTATGATGACAGTCATCTTATGTATAAAAATAGAAAAACAAAACAAGTACAGAACTGGCTGAGAAGAAAACAAAACAAGTCGCATGATTCGTACTTTCATCCCGCGAACTATTTTGCTCACCTCTTCCGCCCACTCGCCGCGCTCCTTCCCCCGCCGCCACCTTTCCGGACCGTTGACTTTGCGTTCCTGGTATCCTGTGCAAACGTATCGTACTCGTAGTAATCGCATTTATGCATCACAAATCTACTTGCTATTGCAAATCCGCATTACAAATGAAATTTGTAATGCTGAGCCAATTTGTATTGCGATTTATACAACTAGCACGATACTTTTGCAGTTCATACCTGGCCGCCTGTGCCTTCGCTTTCGCTTTGGCCGCGGCCGCCGCGGCTTTCGCCCGGGCTTTCTATCGCAAGAAAAAGGTGTTTACAGATACACATTGTGTTGCATGCGAAGCAAGACAGACAAGTTCTGTCATGCGGGAAATGCTTGCCAACCTCATTTCATTCGTGATTTCCCTTGTAGTCTGCGCAACACAGGTTTTCTTTGCCATGTCGAGCAACTTTGTGATGCAGAAACTCCAACAAATGTGTTACTGTAACACTTTTAGTTTTATCCTGTGATACTTTCTGCTGCTGTGCCAGTAACTTCGCCTGCTTCTCTCGGGCCTCCCTTTCCAAGCGAATCGCCCGGGCCTTGTTCTTTTCCCGTTTCCTCCGCTGCAGTTCCTTCTGGTACGGCCTCTTCAAGCGGACGTAATCGACCGTGCCGCGCTTAGACAGCGTCGTTGGGAGGAGGAGCATGTTTTCGAGATGTAGATCGAACTCGGGATCTTCCGGTTCCTCTTCCACTAGCAATTGCTGTTGTGCTGCCTGCCGCTGTCTCATCACCTCCTTGGCAACAACATCTTGCGCTCCTGCTTTTCCAGTAGTTCCCAGCCCGAGAAGACCTCGCGACGTGCCGCTCTGATGGTTCAGAATTCCAGGCTTATTCTGTCGTTGCAGATTGATTTTATGAACTGCCGAAGATGAGGATGAGGATGAAGAAGACTGGTTGATCGTAGGTCTTTGAACACCGCTACTACTTGGTGGAAGTTTATTCACATTAGAACTCGGCAAGGAACTACTTGCACTGGAGTCGTAGTTCTGCAGCCCCATAGTAGCGCTCTTTCCGCTTCTGCCGTGTAGTTCCACCCTCTTCGCAACTGCGCCATGCGCAGCTGCCCTCTTCATGATCCCTGTGCCGTGTAGTTGAACTTGTGTTATCCCACTACCGGTTCTGGCGACTTTCCCTTGTCGCGCGGGCCCACTTCCAGGCGGCAGCATCGTCTTTTTCAGGTGTTTATTCTGCTGCTCCACAAGTCTAGCTTGCTGTTCTCGAAGTTGACTTGCCTGCTCCTCCTGTTCCTTGTCCGCCGCCTCTTTCGCTTCCTTTTCAGCTTTATCGAATGCAAATATCCCTGGATGTCTGGAAGACCGCAGAAGCTTGCCATGCTGTTTTTCCGTAACACGAAAGGTCTGGCATGCAGACTGTAGTTTTAATATTACAGGTCTTGACTATTTCAATGCCTAATTCGCATGACAAATCTTCTCTTTGCTCAGTGAGTCAAAGTGGGTCACTTCTTTTGCTGTCCGCGCATGACAGATTTTTGTGTGACTTGAAATGCGCATGACAAGTTCGGGTCCTTCCAGACATGCAGGGATATGTGCAATGAATAAGCCTTCTCCCGATAAAACTTGTTTCGGTTGAAAATCTCGTGTAATAACGAGTTATCCAGTGCAAAAGTATCTTCTCTAACTTGTATTGCAAACATGCATTACATGCCAAAAAAGATGCCAATTTTGTTACGGTAAAAGCGCACCTTTTTAGTCGTAATTAGCGTCATTTTAGTGCAAAACTGGCCTTGTTAAGTCAAAAAAGACGAAAACGACGAAAATGCGCACGATGGCTTCACCTAGTTAAGCCTAAAAATTGCACAAATGTGCAAAGTGCGAACATTAAAAGGAAAAGGCCGCGAAGTTATCAAAATAGGCACAAAAGTGCGCCGCTTTGCACATTCTCCAAAACTGCGCAAAATCGCAACAAGGCGCGCGCCGATGATTTTGCAGGGGTTCGCAGCGCGTTGGCGTTGTCGCACCCGTGACGCCAACCTCCGGCAGTTTGGTCGCACGTAGGACCAAAATTCGCCAAAAGAGCTCCCCTCAGCTCCAAAAAGCACAAAAACGCGGCAAAATGAACGAAATATGGCAAAAAGACGGCGAAAGAAACCAGCCCCAGGCACTTTGGCCGTTTTTAGGTCCAAAATGCACCAAACGAGCTCCCTTTGGCTCGGAAAGGCACAAAAACGCAACAAAATAGGGGCCAAAAGCAGCGAAAAGACAACAAAAAAGGACGGCAGAGACAAAACGAGGACAATGGCGCCACTCTTAGCGCAAAACTTTACCGACTGCGACGCCTCTCGTGCTTGGTAGGTCGAACATGGGCAAAATCTGCAAGCTGTAGCGCAAAAAGGGCAAAAGTGCCACGCAAATGCGGAAAAAAAGCAAAAACGCCAGCGAGCCAGTCCGCTGCGCTCAGGTATGCAGAAAAACGCCACGCGATCAGCGCCTAGGTAGAGCAAAAAACACCAAAACATCGCCCACACCAAGGAGCAGGCCGCTGGCGGGCAAGGCGAACCGGCCTCCGGGATTGCATTACATGCAGAATCACTAGGCACAAAAAAATACGCCACTGTGCACATTCTCCAAAACTGCGCAAAATCGCAACAAGGCGCGCGCCGATGATTTTGGAGGGGTTCGCAGCGCGTTGGCGTTGTCGCACCCGTAGAGCCAACCTCCGGCAGTTTGATCGCACTCAGGACCCAAATTCGCCAAAAGAGCTCCCGCACAAAAACGCGGCAAAATGAACGAAATACGGCAAAAAGACAGCGAAAGAAACCAGCCCCAGGCACTTTGGTCGTTTTTAGGTTCAAAATGCGCCGAACGAGCTCCCTTTGGCTCGAAAAGGCGCAAAAACGCAAAAAAATAGGGGCCAAAAGCAGCGAAAAGAAGAGAAAAAAGAGCGGCAGAGGCAATCAAAAAGAGGACAATGGCGCCATTCTTAGCGCAAAACTTTACCGACTGCGACGCCTCTCGTGCTTGGTAGGTCGAGCATGGGCAATATCTGCAAGCTGTAGCGCAAAAAGGGCAAAAGTGCCACACAAATGCGGAAAAAGACAAAAAACGGCAGCGAGCCACTCCGCTGCGCTCAGGTATGCAGAAAAGCGCCACGCGATCAGCGCCTAGAACAAAAAACGCCAAAACACTGCCCACACCAAGGAGCAGGCCGATGGCTGGCAAGACGAACCGGCCTCCGGGGTTGCATTACATGCCAAACCAGCAAAAGGCCGCAGGGGCGCGCGGCTTTTTGCTGCTCTTTCAGGCTGCTTCGCGTATTAACTTGCATGGACGCCAAAAAAAGTTAAAGCCTTCGGAAAGAAAAAGCGCACCCTTTTGATGCTAATTAGGCCCGTTGTAGTGTAAAATAAACGAGCCGCGCTAAGTTAAAAAAGCAAAAACATTACACGCAAGGGAAGACAACGCCGAAGGAGCGGGGCAAAGTTCGAAATTTTTCGCGAACGGGGGGAGGCGCAGCCCCCCGGCAGCGCAAGCTTGCGCGCGCTGCAAAAGTTCAAAAAAAGTTTCTCTTTTCATTCGTTCAAATATTCATCAGCTAAAATCTCGGGCGGTGCTCGATTCAGATCTCTTGGGGAGTACTCGTAGTGATTGCAGTTATGCATTACAAACGCAGGCATTAGTGTCCATCCGCATTACAGATTTAATTTGTAATGCTGAGCAAATTTGTAATGCAATTACTACTAGTAAGGTAATTTTGCAATGCGTACTGGTTCTTCTTGGGCAATAGATTCCCCAGCCGGTCCTTGGCTTCCTTTTCCAAAAGGGGCTGCACGGTGAACATCGTCATCAGCTCCGGCTTCATGTGCACTCGCACGAGTGCTTGATTCAGTGATTCTTGCTGCGTATGCATTGCAAAAATGTCTGGGTCTGGAAATTTGTGATGCTAAAATGTGCAAGAGGAAGTCACTCCCTCATGCAGGAAAGCATGACAAGGTTGCAGCGCGCTTTCTCATACGAACTCCGCATGAGAAACTGCGTTTTTTTACCAAATATAGCCGCCGGGGCGGAGGTAGTGAGGTCGTGGGCGTTTTCTTGCCGGCCGTCGCCTTGGCCGCGGCTTTGCTTTTTCTTGGCTCGCCATACCGCCGTGAGTAACGTTAGGCCGCACGGTATGGCGGCCGCTTGATAAACGTCGCAAATTTTGGCAAATTACCGACATTCCTTTCCGAAGGCCAGCCCCCATGCTATGGGGCCGATCCAGGTGCCACGGGGGGCGCCCAAAAAGCGAAGAAAAATCGGGCCCATAGCATGCCGATTGGCTTCGCGCGTCTGGGGTGCTTTTTCTTTTTCGCGTTTTTATTTTTCACGCCAGCGCTTTCACAAAGCTTCCCAGGCTCTGAAACCGGCGAAAAGGCCGCCGCTTTCGCGGCCGCCCAAAATGCTCCGAAATCGCGGCCGTGCCATGCTGTTTCGCTGTTCTGATTTTGGGCGCGTTTTTTGCGCGCCCCTTTTTGGGCGCCCCAAATCGCCAGAAACTAAGGCGGTGGGCGCCTCAGAAGGGCGCCCCTTTTGCCGGCTCCCCTGCGTCGTTTTATCAAGTGCGAGTCGATAGTTTTCGACCGGGCTTGTTTGCCACAAACGCCCCGGCCGCTTGATAAGTGAAAACTTTTTATGCTCAAAAACACTTCCGGCCGCTTGAAAACTGCCGGTCGTTTTGCTGTCTGGCTGGCAAAAAAACTCCCTGATTAGAACCGTTCGGTGACCTCACTACATATGACAGAAGAGGCTACCACTGTTCTTGGTCATGCAATACAGATTTCACAGGAATGTAAGACCAGCATTACAAGTGCCAACTTTCCAGACCCAGACATTTTTGCAATCCATACTGCGGCTCGCCCAGCGCCGGCAGTGGGCCCGGAAGCTGGTGGGCCGGCATGTTCAAAGCCTCATCCAGTGTCGCGGTTCTTTTACCCCCCAGAGGGAATTTCTTGCCCGGTGGGTCCTCCGTTGCCACCGACTTCAGCCGGTTGTTTTCGATCTTCAGCTGCGTCACCGCGTCTTTCGGCTTGGAGACAATTTTCACGTTCGGGGGCAACGACCGGGGGTTCACGCTGGTCACCGGGAAATTTTCTTCGACCCACTGCGTTTGTCGCGTCACCGCCTCGCGGATGTCGCGCTCATTTGTCTCCGCTTCACCGTGCTGCTTTTCGAGATAGTCGCGCAGCGTCTTCTCGTAGACGAACTGCAGTTCGCCACTGAACTATGCAAGAAAAAAACTGTCACTGTGTAAGTGTAAGTCTGTGACGCAGGAAATGCTAAACTGTTACACTTGTCATGCTAGAGGTGCGTCATAGGCCACTTTCATAGGTGTTTCCACGTACTCGCTGCGCATGACAGGTTTTACCTGTAATGCAAAGCGAATTTGTGATGCTGATCTTCCTACAAAGTTACACTTACACAGTTTTTTTCCTGGATATGAACCCGGACGCGAGGGAGATCAGGTCTCTCGCCAAGTTATGCATTGCAAAAGTGTATCGTACTAGTAGGAATCGCATGACAAATTCACTTAGCATCGGAAAAAAATGGAGTTATTTGTCATGCTGTTTTACCTTGGAATGGATATTTGTAATGCATGACTGCGATTTTTACTTGGACTGCGATACTTTTGCACAGGATACAAGTGGGGCCGCTCGGTCTTGTCGGCGCGAACGAACTTGATTTGCATCTCCAAGACGGAGAAAAACGTGCTGTAACTGCCAGAGATCTATGCATTGCAAAAATGTCTGGGCCTGGAAGGATGCAACTTGTATATGCTAATTCTGGATCGTGCAAAAATCTGTGTTGCACAAATGCCAAAAGTTGTCCACTTTTGACCAAGTTAGTAGTAGTAGCACCATTTAATTAACTCCTGACGGGTCGGCGTTAGAACAGATTTGACCTCTGCCAATACCTGGGCGCTAGAACAGATTTAGTCTCTGCCGATACCCCTAGGTGGATACGCGATCCACTTCCTAGCTACCACCCGTCTGCACCCGCAAAACCGCTATCGATTGCTTACGCGTAGCTACAACCAGTAGGCGGGCGCTATGTGTGGCTGACCTGCCTCACCATCCAAGCCCGCGAGCAGGGTGGAGCTCCAGCATTGCCCATACAAGCTTGCGCATGCAACGTCTTACTTTTGTGGCCGGTTGCGCGCTAAAAAATACACTGGGGGTCTAATGATCACACACGGCGATCCTATCGCGATGGCAGACGACCCCCCGGCGTGTCCCTTTCAGGCACTTTTTGCCGACCTGTTTCCCGCGCCCTTTTCTATGCGTTTCCGGAGAATCGGCCCGCGGAGCTCCGCATTTGCAGAGCCGCCACCGGGCCCGCCCCGGGGGACCCCTTGGGGAAGGGGGGCGCTGCTTTCGCGCAGTCTTTAAACTAGCAACCCTGCCGCCACTTCTTTAATCGCGGAGAGCCAGCCCCGGCGGGCGACTGCCTAAATTCCCGCTATTTTTTGAACCGCCCAAGCCCTAGCCTGGGCGAGCAAGCCCGCCCTGGGCAATAGGCCGAGGCGGGCAACCCTTGCCGGGGACACAGGCGGGGCGCGGGCGCCTTGCAGAACGCAGACGCCTGAGCCCATCGCCGAAGACCCGCCAGAAAGGCGCAGTGGCGAAGCAATTGCGCCGCCAACCCTTTCAACCGTTCTTGACCACGTCCCGAAATTTTCTAAGTTTGCGCCTAAATTTCAGAGCAACGGCCGACATAGGCAAAATCGCACGCAAATTGCCCAACTGGGCAAATTAGACAAAAAATAGACAGCAGCCGAAGCGGCCAAGGCCGCTGCTTAGACAGAAACTAGAGGCGGCAAAGGCCGCGAATATAGACAGGAAAATAGACAAAAAACTAGACAGGAAAATAGACAAGAAATTAGACAAAAACTTAGACAAGAACTTAGACAGGAAATTAGACAAGAAATTAGACAAGAAATTAGACAAGAAATTAGCGCCCACACAAGAGCGCCGACGGTAGGAAAATTAGCGCGAAAATAAAGAGCCTGGCGCCGGGGGCGGCTCTGTGCGACTTTAATCCATTCCCTTTGTTTCTTTTCCTCTCCTTTTTCTTTTTGTGCAGTTAGCAGCGCCTTGCTACATGGAGTCAGCTGGCGGGGACGGGATGAAAAGCAGCGCCGTGCCCCGGGGGCTGGCGAGAGCGATATGATTAGCATCGTCGCACCCCGTAGCAGGGCTGGCGGGGACCTGTCGAGACGGGGTCCGCGCGCTGCCATCTTGAAAAGGGCATTTGTCATGCGGAGTAGGCATCAGGAAGCCGTCCAAAAATCTGTGACGCTAGGTCGTGCATTGCAGACATCTCGGGCCAACAAGCCCCGCCGTCGTGGTACTTGCGCCAGGCCCGCCGCCGCGCCGGCTTTCCCAGTCCGACACGCTTCCAGCTGGTTCCCGCGGACGACAGCACCGCACCCGCGCCCTGCTTCCAGTAGCCCCGCACGAACTTCGTAACGCCCTCGGACTTTGCGGCCGCGGCCGCCCGGCGCAGCGCCGGCGCAAGGCGGTCCGCCAGTCGCTCGGCGAAAAGTAGGCGCCGCGCCGCAATGGGCTCCCACCGTCCGACTCCAGCAAGCCGCTACCACCGTAATCGACCACGATCGCCCTGAACGTCAGCCACCCGCGAAGGCTCTCGGCCACGCTTTTCGAAGCTGCCCCGCCATGCTGCTGCTGGTCCTCCGGGTGTCCGATAAGAAGCGCGCCTGCGATGCAGCTCGCTGCGATGCAGCTCGCTGCCCGCGTCACCCGCACCACGCAAATCGTCGAACCACTTGACTGCCATCGTCCGCACCAACATGCGAAGCGTCGCCGCGTCCGTTTTCCGGGAGACCGGGCTGCGTGTGCTCGAACAAGTGGAGGCCGACGAAACCGGACACATAGAGCAGCGCCGTTTGTCCCAAGCGTTTTCCGAACTTCCCAGGCGCTTCCGCACCTCTCCAGCGAGGTCGTGCCGCCGGGTGCTTTCCGGGTTCACCAGGTCGCGCGACATGGTGCGAGCCCGCCGCAAGTCCTCCTCTGTCCTCGAAGTCCTCCTGGTCCTCCGCGCCGGTTCTTTTCCCGCCCCCGCCGGTGGCAAACTGCACGCCATCGAGAAGTCCCGCCGTCTTCTTCTCCGAGGCCGCTTCTGACTGCGGAAGTTGCGTCTGCTGCCGGAGTAGCTGGGCACCGCGAGGGCTGACAGGGTCCCCAACCTGCCACAGGACCAAGCAGACGAAATGCGCAACGGTCTCGCTGTTAGGGTTGACATCGCCCCGGCCGATCATCCCACAGAACGGCGCCAGCGAGCTGGTGCGTCGAACCGGCGCGAACCCTGCCGAGCTGCTCCAGCGCCCTCTCCTGCGTCCGTGCCACTACTGGAGGCAATTCGCGCAGCGCAGGCCTGGTTCTCATTGTGGTCGACACCTGCGAACCCCAGCAAGCTCTTGCAACTCTCCTCGCTGATGGGCCACGTACTGCAGCAGCGACGCAGCTGGACCCAGGCCCCAGCTGGCGCGGGGCTTCCACTTTCGCCGGCCGGCGCGCGCGTGTCCCGCGCCCATCTTCCTCGCGAATGTTTCGCCCGCCGCGGCCCCCCGAATCTTCGGAGGCAGGTAGAGGAGGCCGAGGCCCACGCGGTTCTCCCGTATGATCTGGCCGGCCTTCAGCTTCTCCCACTGCACTGCTTTGGCCCCTGTAGCCTTGCCGTTGAGCGTCCCGAGCCGGCAAAACAGCGGGGCCCGGCCGGTCGTAGCGTCCCACTTGTGGCCCGCATCTTCAAGAGCCTGGCGGAGGGGCTCGAAGTCGTCCCATGCCTGCGCCCTGCCGAAGGTGTGCGCTGCAACATTTGCGGCCAGACAGTTCCACCGGGATCGGCTTCCCGGCGGACTCAATCCGCCGGGAAGCCGATCCCGGTGGAACTGTCTACACTGTCTGCAGTCTTCTACAGAGTCTGCTGTCTTCATCTACACTGTCTGACTACACTGTCTACGGGAGTCTTCGCCTGCAGTCTGCTACAGTCCGACTGTAGCAGACTGCAGGCGAAGACTGCGAACGCCTCCCGGTGCTGCGCCAAAGCCGCGCCCTTTGCCAACTCAAATACTACGGCTCGCTGGCTGTCGGGATTCTCGGGTAGGGTCTTGGTGTAGTACGGAGTGAAGGCCAACGCATTACGCGCCTCGGTGGTAGTGGAGCCGGTGGCCGCCTTCGCGGGTGAGCTGCTAGCGCCAGCAGCCGCTCCGGGGGCCCCCGCGCTTTTTCCTGCTTGCATAGCTTTGCCTATCGCCTTGCCACGTGCGTCGACTTCCTTCCCGGCTTCGCTCGTCTTCTTCTGCGAGTCCTTGCGTGCCTTCTGCAGCTTCTTGCGCAAGGCCTCCGCTTTTGGGTCGGACTTGGCCAGGGCGAGCATTGCAGCCGCCCCGGACTCCGGGCCGCCGCCGTTGCTGCCCAAGCGTCGCTTGTCAAGATATGCCCCGAGGGAATGCAGGCGCTTCTTCTGGTCCGAGAGCGGGAGGCATAGGCCCCCGAGAAAGGCCGCCACATCGAACTCCAGGGGGAACACTCTCAGAGTCGGGCGAAGTTCGCCCGCGCGCCGGTCCAAAATCAGGCAGCAGGTGGGGCCGCAGAAGATGGCCGCGCTTAGCTCGAGTGGCTCGCTCTTCTGTGTGGAGTCACCAGCGCCGCCGGCTGGATCGCCACCGCCTGCGCCGCACAGGTCTCGGCCCAACTGTGTAGAGCGCTGCAGGCAGCAGCTCAGTCAGTGGCCCACGAAGCAGCCGCCACCCGTCCTCGTTCACGGCTGTGAAACCGTCGGGCGCCTTAGCAGCTGCCCGCCCGGAGTCGAGATAACCCCACGGGGCCGCGATGTTTTCCTGCACATCCAGCAGCGTTTCGGCAAAACCTTCGCGCCCTTGCTGCATCCGGGTGCGGATGCCTTGGGTCCCGAGAAGCCGACAAATGCCCAGGGGGTTGCGGAGGTTCGTCACGACGCGCGCGACGTCGTCGCCTACTTTCGGGGGCTTGGATGCTTTCCCGCCTACCTTCGCCGGCGGCGCGGAAGGATCAACGGGCAGCAATCGCCGCCGCGCGAAGTCGGGCTGCGGTTCCGGAGCAGTGAGCACATCTGAAGACGCGCTCTCCGATGGCTTTGCAGTGGCTTCTAGCTGCGTCTTTCGCGATTCAATGCTGGAGATCGAAAGCGACCACTTCTCATCCACATCCCCTCGCGTTAGGGACGCGGCGCAATCCGGCTGTCGAGGGTCCAGGGAGCTCTCGACCGTTCTGACCAAGTCGGTGGCCGCGTCGACGCCCTCGTTTGTCGCTACGCGCTCTGGGTCAAGCGACGCGCTGGCGCCTGCGTGTCTTTTCTGCAATTTCAACAGTCGCCGCGCCAGCTTTCGACTGCCCTCAATAAACGCTGATAGCCTGGCCACCTTCGCCAAGTTGGGAGGAGGCTTCTCATGCAGGATAGGCATGATAGGGGTCTCACAGAATCTGTCATGCAAGGTCCTGCATATCAGACGGCATGGATCATGGAAAATCTGCATGACAAATCTCGCAATTTCCCAGACTCAGACATTTTTGCATTTGATAAGATCGAGGAGGTCGACAGCCTGTCGATCTTGTTTTCGTTCAGAATTTTCGACCACATCGTCAAAAGCTTGCAGTTATCCACGAGCAAAATCTCCAGCAAAACTGTTCGCCTCGAGGCTCGTGTCTTGATGGTATGCAAGAAAAAAACTGCGTAAGTAAGTGTAAGTTTGTAATGCAGAACATGCAACAGAGTAACGCCTGTCATGCCAGACAGCCACGAAGTCCGCTGCTCGTGTGCGTTCTCCCTTACGAGCCACGCATGACAGGTTTTCTCTGTCATGTAGAGCAAATTTGTGATGCTGTCAGCCAAAGAGAGTTACACTAACACAGTTTTTTTTCTTGGATAGATGCGTTGTGGTGCCTACAACTTCCTTGGTGGAATTCTTTAAATCTCTTTCAGCATCATCTTCTTTCTTGCAGTACAGCCGTCTCACATTTTTCTCGTAGATCCCGGCCACCTCCTCGAGCATGCAGTCCTGGATGCGCTTCGCCCCTTTCGCCAAGGTCTCCAGCTGCTTCTCCTGCTTTTCCAAAACGTACGCGAACCGCAGATATCAAATGCAAACATGTCTGGGGCTGAATAGCGAATTTGTGTTGCTGAGTCTTGCGTGACAAACTGCGAGTCCTGGTGCGTTTTGCATGACAAACTACCTTTCAGCACGACAAAATAGCTAGCCAATCCTCCTCATGCATCACAGATCTTTTTGTCCTGCAAATTTCGCATCACAAATCCAGACTCAGACATATTTGCAATGCATAGCAGAAACCGATTGCGGAAATACCGGTTGTCTTCCAGCCGGACGTCCACGAAATAGTTTTCCAGCGAGTACTATCAACTGCAAAAGTGTCTGGGTCTGGAAACTTGTAATGCTGCGTTGGGAATAGTGACTGCTCTGTAATGCACAGGCAAGCATGAGAAATGTCTGCGCTTCTTTGTGTTGCGTTTTTCGCATGACAAACTGCGTTTTTGCATGACAGGCAAAAGGGTCTCCTCTTGGACACGCATAACAAGCTTTTTCGTCATGCCAGACAAGCATGACAAATCTCGCAATCTTCCAGACCCAGACATATTTGCAATCCGTAAGTACTCAAAGTCGTCCATAATTTCCGCCAGCTGCCCCGCGTCCTGCTTGCACTTTTCCGCAACCACCGCTGCGGGCGAGGCCGGGTGCAGTTTGTGCAGTGTCCACTTCCCGCTCAGCCGCTTCGCGTTCTCGAGGACCAAACTGTTGATGCGGTTCAGCTGGTCTACCATGTTGCTGATCACCGACTGCCCCGGCGCAGTGCCGATCGGGAGGCCGGGACCCGGCCGTTTGAATGGCTGGCTGAAGTACGTCGGCTGCGTATCAAAATGAAAACTCTCCCCCATATCAAAGCGGATATCTGTGATGCGGGATTTGTGTACTTATACACAAATCACATTTGTCTTGCAGGAAAGCACTGCACGCAGACCGCAAGCCTAAGGGGGGACCTTTTGGTGTCGGGGCCCAGCATGGCAGACGTCTGCCCAGTAGGTCTTGCAGCATTACAAACCGCCTGCATATCGCGGCGGACTCTGTGGGTTTGCCCTCTGGCAAGACAGACAGGATTTGTGGTCACAAATCTGCATCAAAAATTTTCGGAAGGACATGTTTTCAATATGGGGAGGAAGTATTTTTCCTTGCAATACTGCGCGAACTCGCGTTCGTGATAGGGCCGTCGGGGCTTGGCGGTGCTGCTGCTGCTCGTCTTTGGCGAAGGAACAACGGGAGGTGCTATGCAAGAAAAAAACTGCGTGAGTGTAACTCTGTAATGCAGAATATGCAACAGAATTGCGCCTGTCATGCCACACAGCCACTAAGTCCTTTTTTTCTGTGTGTTTTCCCTCACAAGCCACGCATGACAGGTTTTCACTGTCATGTAGAGCAAATTTGTGATGCTGTCAGCCAAAGAAAGTTACACTTACACAGTTTTTTTCTTTCATAGGTGCTGCGCCAGTTGTACCAGTGTTGCCCACAGCTCCTTCCTTCACTGCTGCTGCCGCCGCCGCGCGGGATTTCTCCCCCGCGGCTATCATCGCCCGCAGATCCGGGGAACCGAGGTCCTCCGTCAACACCGTCATCTTTTTTCTTTTTCCGTGAATCACGGGCGTTGCGTCTCCGTCTTCATTTTCCTCCGGCCAGTGCTCGGTTGGTGGCTATGCAAGAAAAAAACTGTCTAAGTGTAACTCTGCAATGCAGAACATGCAACAGAGTTACACTTGTCATGCCAGACAGCCGTGAATTCCTCTTTTCATGTGTGTTTTTCCTTACAAGCCACACATGACAGGTTTTCTCTGTCATGTGGAGCAAATTTGTAATGCTGTCAAGAACCAAAGAAAGTTACACTAACACAGTTTTTTTTCTTGGATAGTGGCGTGAGGAAAAGTAGTCTTGTGACAAGGGACCGCAGCTTGCCCTCGTCATCCAGGTCCGCGAAGTACTGAATGTCATCGTCCACGTGCGTTTCCACGTATGCAATGCAAAAGCATCGTACAACTCGTAGTGATCGCAGTTATGCATTACAAATCTCCATCAAAAGGTAAAACAGCATGACACATCCTATTTCTCATGCTGAGCAAATTTGTAATGCAATTCATACTAGATGAACTAGTGCGATCATGCTTTTGCAATGCATACCACGGGCCTCCCGCGCTCCTCGGGGCTCGGACCTTCCGGCATCGTCATCTCGTGGTACACGGCCCGCGGCCACTCCTGAATGTCACCGTTCAAGCATTTGTCGCAGAAGTCGTCGTCGTACGCACAGCTTTGCACCTCCTCAAACATTTCGTTCTCGGCGACCAGGCCCATTTCTTCCACTGGGTCAGCATGTGCATCATCTACCACGTGCATGACTGCCTCCCCATTGTCACCACCAGACTTCGCACCATCCTTGTTCATCGTAGTGCTGCCACTAGGGTAACCACTGCCACCTCCACCCAGTACTAACGCCCGGATTTGCTTGATCGCAGAGCAGTAGTCGTACAGCTTCCTATCTGCCACTTCGTTGTTCACCATGGCCAGCCGTTGCATCTCCCGCATGAGAAGCTCCCGTTGCTCCACCCGGCGGCAGCGGCCGTTCAGGAGCAGTTATCAAAAGGAAAAATCCTCCCTCCCAATACCGACATGGAAATCTTTGATGCGGGATTTGTGTACACGAATCGGCTTTGTCTTGCAGTAGACAAGTGCAGGCTGATATCAAGCCAGAGCGGGGGCGTTTTGGTGTAGGCGCCTAGCAAGGCAGGCATATCCTCCGTAGGCCATGTAGCATCACAAATTGCCTGCAGGACGACGCGCCAAGGTTTGTGGATTTGCCTTCTTGCAATACAGCGACGATTTGTGGTCTCAAATCAGCATCACAAATTTTCAGAAGTATCCCGGTCTGGTATGGGGAGGGAGGATTTTTCCTCACAATAGCAGTAGCATCAGCTTCACGCAAATCTCGTGCCGGTCAAAGATGGCCGCGCCGCATCTGGAAGGGAGGAATGTATCTATGAATGTCCTCGAGAAATGAATTTTGAAGTTGTTATGCCGGTACCTTTTTGCGGTCTTGCATGACAAAGCGCGCTCGTCATGAAAGTTGTGCATGACAAAACGAAATTGATATATTGTAAAGCAAAATATAGTAGTAAGTACTTGGGTTCCCGGGGGATGCACTTGAACATGTTCGGAAAAATGTCGTCTCTCAACTCCTTAAACAGCTGCCGGATCGTATCCTGAGCAAAAAAAAAAGTCCCCACCCCAGAGTCAAGTGGGTAAATCTGCAACACAAATCTCCAAGTTTTGGGACTTAATTATGCATGACAAGTTTCCATCCGTACAGTAGTCCTGTTTAGCAAGGACAGCAGCATCACAAAGACAGTTCTGCTCATCCTGTTTACAGCATCACAAATACCAGAACACGACTACAAATTCCTCTCTCGCGGATCATGTGCATTACAGATTTTTCTGTAGATGCAAATGTGCATGACAACTATGGGGTGGGGACGTTTTTCTATAGGATAGATCGTTTTCCGCAGGGGGCAAAAGAGTTGGAAGTCCTGTGTGAATTCGGCCCCGATGTACTCTCCGGTCGCGAGCAGCTGCAAGTTGGTGTGCGTGTGCATGTTATCGAGGTTTTCGTCTTTTAAAGCGATGCTCGGCAGTTTCGGCGGCTCGCAGTACGGCGAATCGCGTTTTCCGCATTGCCGGTAGTACGCCGGGAGAATGTAGTGACCGGTAGTTGTTGGTGTACTACCGGTCGAGAGGGGTGCGCCGGACATGGTGATCACGGGGTTTCGGTTTAATATTTGCTTTCGTTTCACGCTCTTTGAAATTTCTAAGAACTACGGTGAGCCTACTTACAAAAGCCCCTTTAATAGACGCTTAGTAGGGAGTTGTAACGAGTACTACGTAAGTACTATTTATCACAAAAGCAAAGTACTGGGTCAAGTAAAACTAACAGGTCGCTGAACAAGTTTGAATGTAAACATACTATAGCACGACCAGTTTCGATGTTTTGTTGCTGCAGATCGACGAAAGAACTTTATCAGCAGTATCTCGGACCGCCACGACCAGCCAGTAGCAGTAACTAATTTAATATTAATTTATGCAGAGGTAAAATCAAAAAGCCTATGTCGATCTTCGTTTCGTGTTTTATCAACTTCAAAAACGAGCGCCAAGTACTTGGAATTGCAGGAACCAGCGCCGGTTCTGGTACTGCGACCTCGTTCTCTGCAACTTACTCGCTCATATTGATTTTTCTTGACCAAGCTTCTAAAATTTGCGGGGCTCGAGAACCAACTGTACTGTTTTTTTACAAGCGATAAATGAAAACCCGTTGTTCAACGTGCGAGAAACGAAAATCCAAAATCCTGGACAACAGAAACTGGGACTACGAAGAAGAACGGATGCATGGTACACCATATAATACGTCTGAAATAGTCACTGAAAAAGTGAGGTCGACGTGGCCCTTCTTCACAAAGAAACGACATCGTGCCGGAACCGGCACTCCGTGTGGTCTGCTGTGGCGAAAGACCTTATACTCGCGCATCCGATACGAAATGCTTTCCACATTTCTAGTTCAGTTCTTTTCTCTTTCAGCAAATTTCAATGCCAAACTCATCTTACAAATTCTGAATCGTACATTCTTGTTGTAGCGGATCTGGAATTAGGACTTATTTCGCTATACTCATTTTTGGTACTCATCTTTCAAAAAGTGGCGCACAAAGCGTCAGAAACCTAAAGATTCTCTGTGTCTTAGTCCTCGACAATGCCCTGCGTGGTCGCTCCGTCGGGCTCCGAGAGACGTTGCTTTTGTAGTGCATCCTCTACTTTTTGCAGCAGCTCAACCTGCTGTGGCTCCCCGCGTCGCCCTAACCGGATCGGCGTGCAATATAGGTAACGGGACAGACAGACGCGAAACAATGGATTATCGTAGCCGGAAAGCCTTAGCACAGGTCGTCCGCAATCTTGGAAGGCTTGGCCACAAGAAAATCCGCTGGCCGCGCAGCGAGCATGGCCGGCAGCTTTGGCGGTTTGTTCATCCTCTCGAGAAATTTGTGCGTCGCCAAAGCGCCGAGGCGTTTTGCGTGGCAGCTTCGCCAATCCCACTGAAACTGATTATACGACCAATGTAGCTTCGTTCCATCAGAGCCCGCGCGCCATTTTCTCTTGAACTGACGAAAAACCCGCCGGAAATACGGATACCAGCCCTCATCGATTGGGTCCTCCAGCATGAACCGATTACGGCTTCCCCCAAAGTAGTCCCATGGGTTTAGACAATAACCTGTGTCAATGTCGTGTTGTAGATATTTTATTTTCATCTTCTTGGCCACTTCTTCTATATTATAATATGAGACCCTGACGCTCTGAGACCTAAACCAACGAATCACGACGGCAGCGCGGTTTTCTTGTGTTTAGAATGAGGGGAAAAAAATACGCATAGCGTCGTGATTTCGCTTTGTGGATTTTTTTGGGGGATCCGCCCGCTCCCCGGGGATCCGCCTTCGCCCAGGGGATCCGCCCG
>CAJINV010000024.1:149549-178972 GCA_905178155.1 Amoebophrya sp. A120
CTAACCATGGTCATCAGAAATCGTACCTGAAACAGAAGGTTAGAGTTGAAATTTTACAGATGCATAGATAGTATCTATTCAAAGGGCAAGCGCTAGTAACGCACAGGCAGTGGCAGCCAGTGAAGTGAGTCTGAGTGCATTGCCGACACGATCGCACCACCTTCGCCTTGCGTTGAGAATAATCGCGCGCAAGTGGCAACGGCAGGCGAGCGAAAAAAAACGGAGCTGAAGGGAAACATATCAATAAATGTGCTGGCTCTACAAAAGGGCAGTACACTCCAATCCGTAGCGGCCGCAGAAGTTCGTTTGCCACCCTCTGCTCGAGATACTTCAACTTCAGATTGGTATTTTTGTAAATAATCCCTGCCCAAGTCCACAGTGTCGCTCCAATAGTCAATAGGCATTTTTGTGCCCAATCGCTCCCGCAAAACCTCTATGTAGAGGTCTTCACAGCTATCCGCTCGCTCTTCTAGTGCTCTACCCAGAGTCTTCTGGGCGCGGGCGGCTGCAGCAAGTTGCGCACCGGTTGCGTCTGCTTCCGAATTCGGCTTGGCAGTTCCCAACAATGCAGCTGCGTCCCCAGCGGATAAGAAGCTCAAAATGCCGTTCTGCTCATTCAAAAAACCCGTTGGTCCAGAGAGAAGTAGCCCCGGCTGTACGCGTTTGATATCGGTCAAAAGATCCCTACGCACTTCCGGTACGGCAACGGGTTGCTTCATTCTGACGGGCCTGTCCTCCCGTTGTAAGGCCTCTACCTGCATTCCAGCGTAATTTTGTTTTTCCTTCGGTAATGAATCGGCTCTGTTCAGCTTTATCTTCACCCCCGCCCGGCTTCCTACGTTAGCAGCACGGCTTGCCGACTCGCTGTCGCTCTCTTGCCCCGTCCGGATCTCCGTGCCTCCACTCGTAGTTCCACTTGATGAGGCGCCATCGTTTCCGAATGTCGGAACGAAACCTCGACGCCGGGTCTCTTGCGGCGGGCCCGGTATCATCCGAATAAAGTTGTCACCGGCGGAAGCCTGAGTCGCAATATTTTTCGCGCCCCTGCGATAAGATGCGCCCCTTCTGTCCTCGACAATGCCCTCGTCGATCGCTTGGTCGGGCTCCGGGCGACGTTCCTCTCGCAGTCCATCCTCTTTTTGCAGCTCACTCGGCTGTGGCGTTCCTCGTCGCCCTCCTGCAGAAATATTTGGACTTGTAGAAGATATCGCCGCCCCTCGCCCTCGGTCCTGCTGCGGCCTCAAGCGCCCGGCGCAGGTTTTTCTCAGTACGTGTCGCACTGTTTGAACCAGGCGGGCTCTTGTAGAACAAATTTCAATATTCTCAGCAGCAGATGGAGCTGGAACAGCTGTATCGGACGTTTCGGAAGCTGCAGCCGCTGCTTGTACTCCTCTACTCGTTGTACTAGCGTGGGAAAGGGAAAACCAAGAGAACAGCAAGAACTGCTGCAGGTGTTGACGATGCCGCATTGTGCTTTCGACAGTGTAACTTTTCCTTCTCCCACCTTCTCGTAGGCTGATGGGGAAGCAAGAACTCACTCGCGCTTCCTAGTGACGTAAGTACTCAGGAGCACCACTTCTACCGTGAAAAAAACACTCTAGTATCACAACATCAATCATACAATTTGTCTACTAGCCGCGAGAAATTAATGCGTCGGCGCCGCTGGTGGAGAAGAAAAGGGGGTGAAGAACTATGGCCCCCTCAAAACGTAAGTTCTCAACTCGTAAGTGCGCTACCCATAAAAATCGCGACAATTTCGCGACTTTTTTGGATGGTGCACTTTTTGCAAAGTTTTTCCGATTTTTGGTTTT
This sequence comes from Amoebophrya sp. A120, assembly GCA_905178155.1. Taxonomy (NCBI): domain Eukaryota; class Dinophyceae; order Syndiniales; family Amoebophryaceae; genus Amoebophrya; species Amoebophrya sp. A120. The sequence continues at coordinate 151,361 of CAJINV010000024.1, forward strand.
TTTCGGACAAGTTGCCTGCCTGGACTTGTCTTCACGAGAGACGCCGGCGCGCCATTTTGCAAACCCGCTGCCCCATTTTTTTTATGTGTGAGGAGCAGTAGGGCCCGACGCACGTTGACCCGAGCGCGGCAAGCTTACGAAGAACACGCGCTGGACCGCAGCGGCGGGAAGCTTGCACTGCCATGCTTCGCCGCAACATCTAAAGACGGCCACTGGGCCGGGCATAACGTCACGCGCGAGGGTATGGAGCACATGGGAAATCATCAAAAAGCTGCGGGCGCTTGATGCCTTCGCACATCCCCCCGGCCGGTCGCAGGGCGCGCGCCACAGCCTTCAGACATGACTTATTTTGCGCCCGTCATCTCTGACACCATCAGGCAGGTTTCGCCGCGATTCTCTTGCGCCGCCCCGCCCTCCCCACAATGCCGCGGGCGCCATTGCTACGCCACGCATCGGGCACGCGACACTCACTGCGCCCGCCCAACCGGGACGCGGCCTGCCGCAGCGATGGGCCGGCCTCGCGCGGGAGAAAAACCGCGCGCCCGCCTGCCCGCAATCGCGCACAAGGCATCCCGTGGGGCCCCAATCGTCCAGCCCCCCCTTTGGCGCGCCGACTCCCTGAAACGGAGCACGGAAGCTAGCAACCGCCCCGGGCAAGCATATGCTCATCAGGCCGAAGCCACCGCGCCACAGTTCGACCGACCGCCCAGGCGGGCTTTCGCTACTTAGGGCCGGCGAATCATTGAACCAACGGCGGGCCGGGCCCGGCGAAGCGCTTCCATCGCACACGCGCCGTCCGCTTGCAATTAAAAGGTAAGCAAAAGAAAAGGGCCGCGCAGGGCGGCCCTTGTTTTGCATGTGCAGACAAACATGCCCGCGCGCATAAACCAGAGAAAGCTGCACCCCCCGGGAGCCTACGCCAGCGGGAAGTGGGCGCGCCGGCCCTGCGTCGAGCGCTCTAGCTACCTACCTGGCGGCAGCAGCTAGGCAACACCGAACCGGCGCCCGCGGACATACAACTCTACCGCCCGACCAGGGGCGGCCGAGCGCCATAGGGGGGGGTCGGTCCGTCAGCCTGGGGCGCCCCTCTCCCATTCTTCAGTGCCCCGGTCCGCTCGGCTTCTTTTTTCTTGCATCGGCACCCCGGCCCACCCCCGCTCGTTGCCTCCTCTCGAAAATACCGGCACATGCTGGGCCGCCCGCATGCGCATCGCGGCCCGGGCGCAACCGGCCCGGCGAAAATGCGCGTGAGGCTTGCCGCCACCCAGTCGGGACGATGGCCGCCCCAATGCGCACGCTGCGCACCCCCCGGCCGCGAGCCCGCCCCAGGAGTAGCCCGCAACGCGCCGCCAAGGCTTTGGCGCCCGCGCGCCCGCGTGCAAGACGCCTCGCCGCTCGTCTGCCCGCCGGCCGGGCCAATGGGCCGGCCCGGTTGCCCGGGGCATGTGCCGGCCCTGCCCCGTGCTGCCCGTTGCGCAGCCAGCGGGGCCAGCCGGCGGGCCGCGCAAATAAAACGAAGGAGGCCAGAGCAGCCCGCGCCCCGCCCCTCCGACTCCGCTCCCGATTCGCGCAGGGCGCGTAAAGACAAAAGAAGCAGGGGTTGGCGGCTGGCCGACCCACCCTTGGCGAAGGTCGGCTCTTCGTTTGCGGGGAGGGGGCCCATGCAAGCCGGCCGCCCGGTGGCCGTCAAACAAACAACGAGCAAGGGGGCCGGCCGCGCGCATTGATTAGCTTGCCGGATGACCGCACGGGCCACGGCCACACACACTGTAGCTGGCATCGGGCTAGCCAGGCGCCGCGGCCGCTCTTTGGGGGGCCATCCCACCAGCTGCCGGGCAGCCTCGGAGGCCGGGAAAGGATGGCGGGAGGGTGGGGCGGAAGCGGCGCCGGCCGGCTTCGATCGTGCGTTTCGCTCGACACCAACTGGCGGGGCCGGTTCGCGCGGGGGCCTTCGGCCCTCCCCAAGGCAAGGAAGGGCGATCAGCCGCCGCGCGGGAGCCTTTAGGGGAGGACGGGCAGCCGCGGCGCCGGGGGGCCCTTGCATATTCGCGGCACGCGCGCGGCCCCTTTTTTAGTTGTCTACAGGAAGCGCGCTAGGTTGTAAAAATATTTTCACAGGGCGGGGGCGCGCTTATTGCCGGCGGAGCAACCTTCACAGGGCGCGCGTTGTTTGTGCGAATAGTGTTACCGGGCGCGCGCTGTTTGTAAAAAAATTTTTACAACTATACCAGCCGGGCCGGCGTACCCCTGGGTAGCAAATGGGCCAGCGGCGCGGCTTTTCTTGCAAAAACCGGCCCAGAGGGCGGGACGGGGGGGGGCGGGCGGCAAGCCGGCCACCGGCCGGCCTACCTCTGGGTGGCCGCCTTGCTTGAAGTAAGGCGGCCTAAGATGGCAGCAGGGGGCCACCAGCGAGCACGCTCTGGGGTAGGTGGATAGCTGCGCGGCGGGCCCGCGCGCTTGCTGCTGGCAGCTGTGTGCGCCTATACCAAACCGGCCCCCCATCTGTGCGGCGCCCTTCCTACCTTGGGTAGCCGCGAGGCCAGCCCGGACGCAGCCTGCGGCCCGCCTTCGCTCGCCCGCGGGCCGCCGACGTGCGTCGCGCGTCTTTGTATGTGGGCTGGCCTTGTTGCCGCCTTTTGGGCCACTTGTTGTGGGGGCGGGCGACATGCACGCGCCCGCACGCTCGCAACTGGCCTACAGGATACACACAATGGGCCCCCCCGCCCCCCAACTGCAGGCGGGGCCCACGCGCCGTAGGCGGTGCACCGGCGCGGCTCGCAGCCATGCACCGGGCCGAGCACAGTAGCCGGCCCCCCAAGCCCGCCCGCCCGCGCTTCCTGGACTGGCCAACAGGGTGCGCCAGCGGCCATGCCTCGCTTATGTAGAAGCCGCCCGGGGAAGGCGGGCGGGGGAGCTAGCTAGGCGGGCCCGCTGCGTCTGGCCCGGCTGGCCAGCAAGCAGGTGGCGCTCCGACAGTTCCCCGCGTTGTGTGGGCCAGTTGCAAGCGCGGGCTGGCACGCAGTTGGCCCGCAGGCGCCTTGCGGTGAGCCGGCCGGGCAATTACCGGGGGCACCTACGTAAGCAGCGCGGTCGCGGGGCCACCCCAGCTAGCTAGGGAGCTGATTTGCGGCCGGGCCCCCCAGTTCCTTGGCCCGTGTAGATTGGCGGCCCCGGCCGGCGGGCTGCCTGTCGCGCCCCGGCCCGGCCCAGCTCCAGCGCGGGGCTTTGCCAGAGTGCCTGCGGCCCGGCCGCTCCCCATCAACCCCCGCGAAGCCGTCGGCATCCCAACTGCGTGGGCCAGGGGGCGGCGATGTCTTCTAGGCGGTGGGCGGTGGGCGGCCCACAAGGGCCCGTTGCTCCCGGCCCACATTTTTCCACCCCAACAAGGCGCACCGGCCGCCCGTTTCTAGCGGCCGGCCGACGAACTTGTGGCCCCGCTGTGCGCGCCCGCATGTCGCTGGCCCAGCACATACATTACGAAATGCCGCCAGCCGGCTAGGCCCGTCGCGGTTTGAGCGCCCTTGTCAGCTGCGCGCGTCGTGCTGGCGCTGTGCCAGCTACACGGACCGACGGCACGGGAATGGGCTGCAGGCATGCAGCAAATGGGGGCCAATACCTTGCGGCGCCGACCCTTTGTTGGGGCGGCCCCGGTTCGTTGGCACACGGGCCCCCCGCCGGCCCGCCGCGTGTAGCGTGTTGGCGAACTATGGAGACCGGCCCTCTTCCGCTAGAAGACCAGCGAAAAGGTAGGGCAAGCCTCAGACGGCCCGCTTGCCTGCAGATCTCCCACCCCCAACCAGTCTGCCGGCGCCACGTTTGCTTCGCGGGCGTGCGTGGCTCCGCTACATGCGGCAGCACCTAATGGGGCCGCCGCCCATGCAGCTCTCGACAGCAAGCGCGCCGCCTCACTCCCCGGCAAACTGCGGCCCGTTGGCCGCTGCGAGCGCGTAAAATGGGAAGCCTGCGCCAGCGATGGGGGCCAACCATATGCGCCCCGCGCGCCCGCGTGCGAGTTCCTGGAGCCGACGGGCCGCCCGGCCTGCTGGCAGGCTCGGTTTACGGTTCCCAACTTGCCCCGCGGGCGCCTGCGTGCATGCAGCTGGGCCGGCCGCCCGCGGCGGGGCCCCCGCCGGCTGGCAGGGATAGCAGGCTGGCCCCGCGGGGCAAGTTGGGAACCGTAAACCCAGCCTGCCAGCAGGCCGGGCGGCCCGTCGGCTCCAGGAACAAACTCGCACGCGGGCGCGCGGGGCGCATATGGTTGGCCCCCATCGCTGGCGCCGGCTTTCCATTTTACGCGCAGCGGCCAACGGGCCGCAGTTTGCCGGGGAGTGAGACGGCGCGCTTGCTGTGGAGAGCTGCATGGGCGGCGGCCCCACTAGGTGTTTGCTGTTTTTGGGAAATTTCGCAACCTTTTCTGGATTTGTTCTGGAAAAAGTTGCGAAATTTCTCGAAGCGCTAGCGCTCTCGAAAATTTGTGTGGAGCGCACTTACGAGTTGAGAAAAATGCAGCATTTCAATCGAATCCCCGATGGTGTGCTGCACTTTTCTCAACTCGTAAGTGCGCTCCAGACAAATTTTCGCTAGTGGTGTGAATCTGTGTGGTGCGCACTTACGAGTTGAGGGCCTGCAACTTTCCCGAGATGTGTGTTTGTCGACGACAAACATAAACCTCGAGAAAAATTGGAAATCACGGCCGTGAGATGCTTCTGCGGTTGAGCTGGCGCGCGCAATCGCAGAAACACGGGCGCGCAACGCGGGCGTCAAGCTGGGCGCCGGCCCCCTATAGCTGACGGACGGCCCAGCACAATGCCTGCGTCGCACCCAGTCGGCCCAAGGGAGCAGCGCGATGCGCGGCCGATTCCGACCGGCCTCATGCGGGCCTCTATGGTTGCTGCGCGAACTCCGCGAAGATGGATGGCGAGCCCCGGCCCGTCTAGTTGGCGGGAGGGCTGCCCGCATGCAGTTGCGGGGGGGGCCACGCACGTGTGGGCGCACGCACCTGGCCCCGGGCACATGGTTGGGGCCCGGGTGGGCTTCATCATGGGCGGGCCAGGTATGAAGGTAAGGTGGCCCGCATAGCAGGCGGGCGCGCTTTGGCCGATTTTCCATCTGCTCTCTGATTCTTGTCCGCCGACGGACGGACGCTGTGTGTGGGGAGGGAGGCCAACTACATGCGGGGGGGGGGGGGGCGGCGCTTAGTTGTTTCTAGCTGTGCTGGGATCTGCCGGCGGGCTTTGGCGGGTAGTCTAATGCTGGGGCGGGCCGCATTTCCTTGGCTAACCCAAGCGGCCGGGCGCCCTGGTATTGACCCGCCACCCGTTTGCCCGCCGGATGTGGCCTCATAGTTGGCGGACTGGACATACGCGCCGCGCTTCAATACTTCGCGGCCGCGCCACCCACGTGCAACCGGCTGGCCAGCTACATGCAGGCACACAACGGGCCGGGGGGGCGCTCGCAACGAGCGGAGCGGCTGCCGCGTTGGATGGCGGGGCCACCCAAAAGCGTGGCGCTCGCATGCGGCTGGGCCACTTAGTTGGACCGCCAGACGGATAGAGCTGGCCCCTGCGATTAGTGGTGGGCCCGTCATCAAATAGAGCGAAGGGGCCAGCTTTTGTCGCCGACTTGCCGGCGCACCCACGCTGCCCCCCGCCCCTCGTGGCCACATGCCCCCCAGGCCGGCGCCGCCCTCCTTGCTGGCCCACTACATGTGGGGCGTGAGTACTCGGCTCATGTGCCCGAACGGCCCGCGCGCGCCCCGCCGCCTACTCATGCAGGTTCGTTGGGGGCTGGGAGGCGGCCGACCAGGTGGGGGCCCCGTGCACCAGCGGCCAGCGACCTCCACCAGGCGTGGGAACCTGGCCCAAACACATAGCGTGGGGGATCTCCGTTGCGCGGTCCGCCTGTGTTCGGGCCCCACACACTCGCGCCACCGCCCCGCGCGGCGGACCGACCTACCCTGCCCAGCCAAGCAATTGGCCGCCCATCATGAGCAGCCGGCCGGCCCACTCGCTCCACGTAGCTGCCCGGCTTGCTGCAGGCATGCGGGCGCGCGCGCCAAGCCGGCCCAAGGGGCGCGAGGGTTTGCCGGCGTGGGCCCGCTGCGTCCGAGGTCAAGTTAAGTCAGTGACCCGGCCTCCCCGCCGGCGCGCGCCCGCGCGCACGGACATAGCCTGTTGGCCAGCCGCAGCAGCTTGAGCAGGCGCGCAGGCGAATGCGGCTACCCCCAAGCGCGTGGGCCCGCGGGGCAAAATACGGCCCCCCCCCGAGCCAGGGGGCCGGCGGGTAATGGCACGGCGCCCAGGCGGTGGGCCAGCCCCCCCGCCCAAAATCGTTGGCGTTTCTCCGCTAGCCAGGTTGCTGCCTGGGAGGGGCGTCATTGGTGGTGGGCCCACCGCTTTTGGATCAGGAAGAGCACGCCGGCAGCTGGCCCTCGGATAGATTCGCCGCGGGGCGCAGCGCCCTCCCCCCGCTGAGGTGGGCGAGCGGCACGCGCGCCATCCAAATGAAGCATCCCTGCTAGCCTGCCAGCCGGCGGGCCCCCCCGGGGGGCCGGCCCGGCTCAGCTGCATGCCGGCGGGCTGGCCCCAAATCTTGTCGGGGAAGGGCAGGACATAGAGGGGAGGCGGCTTCATGTGAGCGCACGCAGGAAGCAGCTCCAAGCATGCGGGCCGCGCAACTTTAAATCCCCAAGCGCGTTGGCCCCCACCTTACCGCCACCCCGGGCCAGAGGCCGGCCAGCGGCTTACCGCCCCCCCCTCCGCCCCGCCCGCCCGGCGGGCGTCTATGGGAAAGGCCGCGGCGCCGGCCCGTTTGCCATGGGCCCTCCGGCCCGGCTGGTCTGTTTGTAAAAAAAATTTAACAAGTAGCGCGCTACATTGTAAAAAAAATTTTACAAGTAGCGCGCTACTTATAAAATTTTTTTTACAAATAGCAAGCGCGCTCCCTATGGAAGTGCTTTGCCACGGACGTTAGCCGGCGCCCCGGCCCCACTTGTTGGCAAATAATGGAAGAACCACGCACGGGCCGCGAATTGATACGCAAGTAGGGCCCCGCCCCCCCGCGCGGCCGGCGAGTGCCAGCCTTCAGAGAGACGGGGCGCCCGCTTGGTGGTGGCCCTTCTCTTTGCGAAGGCTCCCGCGCAAGCCGACCCCCCCCCTCGTCTGTCGGTGTCGGAAGGAACGAAGCCGGCCGGCGCCGCCCCCCACCGGCCTGCTAGACTGCCCCGGCCCCGCGCGCACGCTTCCCTGCTGCCCGGCCAACCTGCCCGCCGGCCCCCCCCTCGCTCGCCCCAAGCCTGCCCCGGCCTACAACTTGGGGGGCCCACTTGGTGCCATTCAACAAGCTATCTAATGCACGCGGCCGGCGCCGGCCTTGCTTGTCGGTCGCCGGCCGCCGGCCGGCTCGAATGAATCGACTCCCCCCCCCCCGCAAAGGCAGAGCCAGTAAGTGCCAAGGGCCGGGCGGCCACCAACCTCTGCCGTTTTTTGCGCGCTCTGTCTGCGCGAAGCGGAAATGAATTGGCGGGGCGTGGGTTGTTCTCGCCTCCTTTGCTTTGCTCGGCCGGCTACCCAGCCCCGCCGCTGCTCAACGGGCGGCGGGCGCGGGGCAGTGCCGGCACATGTCGCCCCCTGCCGCCAGCTCGGGCCATGCACTCGCCCGGCCGACCGGCCAAGCGCCTCCCTTGCACACGGGCGGGCGGGCGCCAAAGGCTTGGCGGCGCGCGCGCTGCGGGCTGCGCCCGGGCCGGGCGCGCGGCCGGGGGTTGCGCATTGGGGCGGCAAGCGCCCGCCCCGGCTCGGTGGTGGCGTTGCGCACAATGCCGCCGGGCCGGTTGCGCCGAGCCGAGATGCGCCCGGCCCAGTGTTTGTCTTGGTTTATTTTCAAGAAGAACGAAGCAACAACTGGGGGCGGGCCAGGATGAAAAGACGGGCCGCGCCCGGAGAGTCGCCTTGCGGTGCGGGGCGCGGAGAGAATGGCTGGGGGTGGTCGCCCAAGGCTGGCGGACCCACCGGCCCCGCTCGAGGCGCTCTGCCGCCCCACCCTTGGTGGGCGGGCGGTAGGGCTGCATGCCCGCGGGCGCCGGTTCGGTTCCACCTAGCTACTTCCGGGGGAGGCAGGTCTTTGCAGGGCGGGCGCGCCTACTCCTTGCGGACGCGCCCGGGGGGCGCAACCCTCTTTGGTTTGTTGTATGCGGGTCGGACAAGGGTGCCCGCACTTGGTTGAAGGTAACTAAACGCCGGCCCGCGCGACCCGGTTTGCTTTGCCTGCCTCCTTGAGTGCGGTGCGTGTGCTTTGAAAGCTCGCCGCCAGACCCGGCCCACCGCTTATTGGCTCGCCGGCCCCAAGTAGCGCAGGCCCGCCCGGTCGGCCGCACTGTGGCGCGGCGACTGCGACGCGACATCGATGCCCGGGGCAGTTCGTCCTTTTGTGGGAGCGGGGCCAAGGGGGGGCGCTGAGCGATTGGGGCCGCACGGGATGCATTGTTCGCGACCGATTGTGGAGACGCGGGCGTGCGGTTTTTTTCGCACGCGAGGCCCTTTTCTTACTTCCGTAGACCGCGCCCCGGCTGAGGGCACTGGACGTGTGCCCAGTGGTGTAGCAAGGGTGCCCACGGTGTTTCTGGGAGGGCGGGCGCACGTGGGTGAAGGCGGAACGGGCCGGATGGCGTCAGGGATCGATCGATGGTGGGCGCGAAATGGTCCCCGCCCATATTTTTGAAGGGTGTGGCGCGCTCCTTGCGAACAGCCCAGTGGAAGCGCGAAGGCATCAAACGCCCGCAAATTTTTGCTAATTCCCCACGTGCGCCACGCCCTCGCGCGTAACTAACGTTATCGCCGGCGCCATGGCCGCCCCTAGATGTTGGGGCGGAGCATGGCGGGAAAACCGGCCCGCCGCTGCGGCCCGGCGCGTGTTCTTCGTAGGCTTGCCATGTTCGGGTCAGCGTCAGCCCAAGCTCCTCTCTCACGCAGGAAAAAAATTATGCGGGAGTGGGTTTGCAAAATGGCGCGCCGGCGTCTGTCTCGCGTTGGTTCGCGAAGACGCGTCCAAGTGGGCAATTTTTCCGAAAAAAATAAAAAACAGGACAAACTTTGCAAAAAGCGCACCACGCAAAAAAGCCGCGAAATTCTTGCGAATTTTATGGGTGGCGCACTTACGAGTTGAGAACTTACGTTTTGAGGGGGCCATAAGAACAATAAAGGAGCTCGTATCTCCTGTGGATACCAGAATCTTCAACATCAAGTGAGATCGCACACTGCTCAGGGGTTATACTTCTTAATGAACGAGCCAAAGTTGCTTTGTTTGCATTGATTTCCATCTCTGTCTAACTTTGGTCTAATATTATGGCTGTGTGTGCATAATTAGATATCCAAGACGAGGCTTCGTCATCCGAGAACTCTATATTAGTAATCTTTGGACTTGCTTATGTGTTAAAGTAATGCTGGATCCCATCACTGTGGTGTGGTCATCACACTTACAAGACTTAGATCCGACTAACCATTTTTCAAGGAAGTGGTGGCCCCTTCTGGTGACTGACAGGTCTCTACTGGGTACTGTGGATAATGATCAACAACACTTCTGCTCCGGTTTTTAGACGAGAACTGGAAGGACGACGGACTTTTGAACAACAAAAACTTCTCCAGGAGTGAAACTCAACGACAGCTGGAACAAGCCGCTCCTCGCCTTTATTTCGATCACCCGGGAGTCCAAGCTGGGAGGCGGCAGGTGTTCGGCTACTGGGGCTTTTGACGTTGTCTTACCTTGCCTCGCAGTAGCGGGTTGTCACTCTTGATCATGGAAACTGAAATCGTACATACCCTTCGACCATTCGGGCGCCATCTACGTTCTTTCCACCTCTCAAAACAACAACAAGATCAGCTATATGCGCTACTTGGTTTACCAAACTTCATATGTTCTTTTTTACTTTTGTTCGTTAACTTGTACTCTTAATCCACCTTTTTTACTTTTACTCAACTTTTACTCTTTCAGGAGGAAAGAACTGCACCAACACGTGGATACAGTTGTACTGCTACATGTAAATCCTACAATTCTTCACTCTACAACGCTGGAGGTGTAGTGTCCTTGAAGTACAGACCTTTTCAGATGTGCCATAGTGCTTGATGCGAGTACTCCATGTATAATTAAATAAGGTTGTGGCTACTTCTACTTGAAAAAAACATACTCTTTTGCTCGTCGCAAAATCTTTCTGCTAGTCCCAAAAAATACGCCAGTCAAGGACCGGATCCCACCGTTTCCGTTCCACACAGCTTTTTTACATCAGTCGGTATGATGCTAGATCTCGTCGAACTAAGTACTCGTTTCAAACTTCAATAGGTAAACAGATACTTCTTCATCAGGTACGGCGCGCGTGTCTCGGATGTCCCTCCCAGTAACAAAACAAGACAGCAATGGACATCATCTGGACAGGAGCACTACTTTACTCGTCAAACCAAACGCACGGGATCACAATCATATTTTCATACATCATATCAGCCCACTTCTACAGGTCTGATTTTGTTTTTGAGTCATTGTGGCGGCTTAAAATGTTGAAAAAGAGACACTACATAGCCTATCACTAAACCCAACCTAAGGACGAAGGCTTCACTGTGTGTCTCAAAAAATTTGAACTGATACTACTTCTTTACTATAATGATCAGGCTACTTCTTACTTTACTGTAATTCGTCTGCTGCTTTACATACAGCAGTTCCACTAGATGCACTTGCATTTCCAAGCAGGTTTGTTGCGCTGCGAGACTACGCGCAGCAACAACGAGACTCGCGCAAAGATCGTTCGTTAGCATTTTCCATACAACCGAGAACTCCTCTTTTTAATACTCAAGTCGTAGCCCGACCTCATCAATCTTTCCGTCGTCTACTGCCACTCCTCACCAATTCTTGAGCTCCTTCGTCAAGTCGCCTTCTCTTTCCGCGCAAGCGTCATGTGCACGCCGCGCTTTCGGACATCGGCAGACGCGGGTAGTTTTCCGCCGTAAACCAATGGCGCGACGTAGTGGAGGTAGATGTCCTCCACCACTCCCCGGAACATTTCCAGTACCCGCTTGCGCATTTTCTCATCGGGCTTTGGTTCCCCCTCGTCTACTGCATGCAGCAGCCCGTCCGGCGAGCATTTTTTTGGTCTGTCGATGGACAAACGCGAGAGCCCGGCCACCAAATTGTTCATCTCTCTGGTGCGGCAGTTGCGCGTGAGTTTTTCATCGACCTCCCACTTATCATCCCCGTCTCCGCGGCGCTGCACGCAGGCCGACTCGCCGTGCCCGGGATCTGGGCACAACACGACCTGACGGTGGCCCTCCGGTGAACAAAACTCGGCCTCCAGGACATAATGCTCTCCTTCAACACGTATCTCGCAGGGTGAGAGCCCGTAGAACGCGACGCCGTTCGTAATGGCGCGCTCGGTTCCCGCATCAGCAGCTTTCCGCTGCACCTCCTCGGTGATGACGTCCACGAGGTGGGACCAGATCCCCGGTTCGCACGAGGTAGGGACCACCATCGTCATGTTGTTTGACTGCTGAAGATCAGTTTCCGAGAAACTACAGCACGACGGCTGCCGCTTTCCGACAGTGGTGCAGTGGCGCGCAGCCGAAGCTCCGTTATTGAGGCAGTAATACGACATACTGGATGTGGATGCTGGGTGTGGGACGTCTTGCTGCACCCGTATTTGGCTTGTCTTGCTTTGAGCGGTCGGTGCGGCCGAATCGGTACCAAGACTCAGATTTCGCATGGCGGGGTATCGCAATGAAACACCGTTTCCTCTCGCGGAATCATTCAAAGTCGAATCGGACAAATTTTTCGGGTCGTGCCTGGTCTTGCTAGATGAACATTTTTAAAAAGATAGAAGTCAATGCAAAAGACAATTCTTGGCCAAAGAAGTACGATGCACATGCATGTGCAAACAAGAAGGTCTTCAATGCAAAACTAGGTCCAGCAACTTGGTTCACAGAGCCGGCTTTAAAATCCGCGGGAAACAGCACACAATTATTTCATTTGAATACGGACCCAAGACCGTGCATTGCGGTAACCTGCGTCTGCGCGATTGCGAACGCGGCGATGACAGCCAGAAGTGCTACAGCGGCAATGAACTTTTGCGGCGCCGCCCGTCTTTCCCACAGCCCTGCGAAATTCTGCGCGACCAGGTCTTTGATCTCTCGAAACTGTCCACGGCGAATGATTTGTGCCTGTGGCTCGTGGGTGACAAGGGACGTTTCTTCCGTCGGAGCAGCTTCCGCGGCCGGGGCCACAGGCAGACCAGGCGCAGGCCCGCTCTGGGTCTGAGCATCAATGCGAGTGGGCAGCCCAGACGAACCTGGGGCAGCTGAATCACTTTGCGTTTCGGCGTCAATGCAGTGCGGTGACCCAGGCGCAGCTAGTGCGAGTTCGCTCTGGGTCTGTGCGTCAATGCCCGTAGCTGTTGGCTCGCTCTGGGTATGTGCATGGACGCAGTGCGGAGCGTGGGCGCGCGAGCGTCGCTGTACAACCTCTTCCTTCGGCAGAGGTGGACCTGCAGGCAAGCCATACCGCCCTAGTACGGTGTCCCGTGTCAGGCCGCGTCTTTTTACTTTTTTCTCCCGAACGTCGTCGTGCTGACCACGATGTTGCCGCACTGAAAGCCTCCGCTGCCTAGATCCACTGCTTGTGGCGGCCGATCCAGTCCGCGTCGCGCGCGCCGATGGCCGTCGTGGTGGCGAAGGGGAGCGGGGGGCAGGCAATCCAGCCCGCGTCACGCGCGCCGATGGCCGTGGTGGTGGCGAAGGGGAGCGGGGCCGCCCGGAGAGCGGGGCCGCCGGGAGCGGGAGGCGGAGAGGGGAAAAGGGGAGGCGGACCTTTTCTGGCAGATCGATTAGACGTGAAGACGGGCTGGCCGAGGCCACGCGACGAGCAGGCAAGTCCTCGTCTGAAGTGCCCGATCTACGAGTGGACTTCCGAGCGGCCCTTCGGCTACGAAGGTACACCGGCCCAGTCCATAGCGACTGGTCCCGCAAGAGCTGTTGCATCCAATCCTCAGACCCCGAAGAATCAGCATCACTGCTGTCGCCGTCGCGCCCACCGTCGGAGCGAAAAGGGTGACCACCTGCAAAGGCATTTTATATCATTGTCACTGCCTCACCACTGCACCATGTTGAATTAGGTCCTTACAATCTAATAGCATTTTTGCATCTCGGCCGGGGAACGTGGTGTACCAACCAGATATTCACGACAAGACACCACGGGCTGACAGATCATGCATTGGTCAATAAACTTTTACAACAAAGATCAACGAAAGTGTCAGTTCTTACCTCGGCAAAACTGCCCAGGCTTCAGCGGAAAGCGAACCAACTCTAGTTCGGCTTTGTAGACAGGGGAAGGTGGATTTGGATATGGGGCCTCGTCTTCTGCTCCAGCTTGCTCCTCATCAAAAGGCCTCCACCCGGGCCTCAGGCGCGGCGGCAGAGTGCTCCTTAGCAACACTTCCACAAGCAATCGCCCCTGGTGTCGGAAAGCAAAAGTACCGGAGAGGTACTCGTACTCCTCTCCGCGCTGCTCGCGCAAGACTTCTCCCCGCTTCTCTGCTTCAATGACTCGGCGTAGATCACATCGCGAGACTTCTTCCCACGAAAGGTCCTGCTCCTGCTGACCGGCAGCTACTTGGTCGCGCAACCTGTCCCACCGTTTCCAACGTTTCCCACGTCTAGGGCCGTTGCTGTCATGCTGGGGTTCACGAACCTCCTCCCACAGCAACACCCGAAAAGCATCTGCCGGTTTGCTTCTCAATATCTTCACGTGGTCAGACCACGCGGTCATACCACGTGACAAGACCAGGTCTGCCCAAACCTCGCCGCCCGTGCGGTTGGCATGCTGAACGTACCCTTCCAACGCGGCCGCACACCGCTTCTGCAGGTCCCCTACGGTGTCGTCACGCAGAACTGGAAACGCTCGGGACACCTCCGTCATGGGCCCATTCGCATGCAGCTGAGTTTTCAGGGTCACGTAGAAAAGCTTGCCGTTTTCTCGATGAGGAAGGTCCAACCGGGCTGTAGATGTTTTCGGAGAAGAAATTACACATGACGAGTATTATAGGCACAAACTGATATTTTTACTTCCGAGACTCGAGAGCGAGATAATATTGGTGCTACTATATTCTAATTCAAAACATGCGTGCTGCAATGCAAATCTGGCGGCATTTGGAGACTCGTGAGAACAGAGCAGGAATTATCCACACGTCCAGAAACGTGGGTAGTCTGTGGGTGTTCTTTTATCCAATGACTTACACAAAACCCAAACAATGATGGTACCAGGTGGGGTGCAAACATCTGCCGCGTCTCGAAACGCCTCGTCGATGTATATCGCCGGAAAGACAAAACGCTTCCCTGGAGCTCTGTACGCATTTTCATACGCCGTCGAGTACATGACGTGGAGCAACCGACAATAGCGACTCTTCTTCTCGTCAAGGGAGGCTGCGTCTCCGGGGAGGTAGGTTTTTTCCCACTTTTCGATTTCAGCTGCGGGTTTTTAGATCATCATGAAATGTTTATCGAAAAGAATTGAGGCGGCAGCATGGGGCCTGGCCGTCTATGTTGGGTGCCGACCTACTTGCACAAGTACGAAAACTCAAAAAAAATTGAAGTTGACGTGTCTACAATGCACGCGGAGCAACGTAAACAGGGCTACTTGTCAAGGGTGTCCGAATGCGAGAAAAATGGCGCCTCGCAAAGAAATCTACGCTGATATTATTTTTTTCCAAAATATATACCGACGCAGGCTGGTATCAGAACCATCTGTCTGGTTTCCACATAGATGTGCTGGTCCGGGCCCGTGTCGAAACCAAAGATCATGTTGGTGCAGCGCGTGACGCGGTCCTCCCACTCGTCTATCGGAAGTTTTTGTTGTCACACGGAAAGCCCCCACCTGACACCACTCATTTCACTTTTGCTGATCGGAGACATTCTTAAATTACATTGCAGTCCATCTTCCACAGTGCTGTGGCGAGGATCAATATATTTATATTCCTAAAGTTTGTTGTTGTTCGCAATGCAAACCCCGTCTCTTTTTCTCATGAGCGCGGCTCTCGGTTGATTAGCTTTGGCCGTATTATCAGGTGCGTATCATCTTGTACAGCTGCATTCGTTTGGGTATGGGAGTCACTAACAATAGATGGTGTCCCAGCGGCTACATTTTTCCGTCTGATAAATCTGCGAGATAAGCAATTTCCCGGAGCACCTTTGTCGGACTGAATCCTTGGGCGTGCGTGAACCCTCCATTGTGCAAGGGCAAGTCCTCAAGGCGGGGACCCAGTTTAGAAATCAAGTGTCGCAAAATGCGTTCCGTGTCCATTAGGTATCCGCCCCTCCGCCTGCGGAGGTGGTTGCGAAAGGACAAGAAAAAGTTGTCGTACAGGTTTGTGCCGAGCTCCTGTTGCAGCCACTCCAAAGATGCGTTGGCTCTAGGGTCCGTCCTCTTCTGTTGTTCCTCGGATTCGGTACTAGATGAGCTACTGCTAGAACTGGTGGACGCGGAGCCAGAGTCTTCGTCATCACCGGACACCTCCGCAAGCTCTTCTGCGTCGAGCTCATCTGGAGCAGGCTCTGAAAAGCTAATCTGCACGCTGCTGGCCTCCAACTTCTTTTCAGGAATTTCACGGTAACCCCCGATTGTCAATACGTCGGCTCGCTGCTCCCATTTTGTTTTGTCTGTAGAGTGTAGCCGAAGCCTGCTACCGCTCCGCGCGGAGGGAGGGTCGAACACCAGCGCCTTCTTCGCCCCTTCGCTTCCTGGCGATTTTGTTCGAGATCGCCGTACGGCCCTGCCAGAGTCGCGCTGGCTGACATTACTCAAGGTGGCTTTACTAGCACCACTGCGACCGGAAGACATTCCTGTCCTTGGCGGGCCTCCTGAACTGCGGCCCGCGGTCCCTGTACTTCCTTGGGCTGCCTTTGGGAAAAGGGAGGCTGGAGGCTTGGTCAGCTGCCCAACCACCATGGTGGGGGCATTAGCAGTCTCCGCTGGTGTAGTGAGAGCTCGTTCCCGATTAAGAATGTCCGTTGTGCCGGCGAACATTTCTGCGATGCTTCCAATCGTGTCTCTTTTAGCTGCGACGCGCCCACCAACATCCTCTGACGCAGGGGATTTCCTCCACGCCAAGATATTTTCAAACACGGCAGCAACGTGCACAGCCACGCCTCTACAACTACTGCCTTCTCCATTTTCGCTCGCAAGTAACGCGAGTTGGTGAAGCAGGGCACTGGCCACAAACAGCTTCCCCGGCGACAATTCTACGTCGCCGCGCTTCCAGGTTGCAATCGTCAAAACGCCGTCATTCTTTGCACTGCGGGCAATCAGGGCAAGCTGATTCCATATTTGTGTTGAAATCGAGAAGTCAAATGATCAATAAAAAGGATACTGAACTCCTTAACCTTATGCAGTAGGATGGTCCAACAATAACAAAAAGGAAGTAATGATGCAAAAAACAAAAAAGGTGAACGCGCACACAGTGACAAGTTCATTTTTTCAGTATCACTATCAGATCAATCTAGGCCTAAAAAATAAAACTGGCAGGCAGTTCATCATAGTTAAAAGAACAACTGGTACGTAGTAGACGAGCAGACTGCTCTTATCGTGGACTTAAACCAGTCTTAATAGTAACAGAATGCACTCAAGTCCAGCTGCAATGAAAGAGAACAGACAACTACAGCCTTGGCGAAATGAGACTGGAAAGTATATACCTGGTCGCCCTCCTCCTCCTGCAGCAACGGTTCCTGCCCTGCAAAGCGCTTCAGCCCACGAACAAAAAGATAGCTGTCTGTGAATAAGAGCCCCAGCCTTGGTGCTGCATTTGCAATGGCCATTCGGATACTTTCTCCGAAATCAAGCCTCTGCTGCCTTCGCGCCAGCTGCTTTCTGTTCCACCATCCGCCTACCTCTGATCCAGGTTTATCAGCCCCAACTACCACGACGCCCAAAAAGGTAAGCGATGCGTTCTCCTTGGGCCCAGGGCGCCGAGCTCCCGAGCTTTGTGCACCGCCTGACTGCGCCACAGAATGCCGACTGCGCGCAGCGCTGCCGCGAGATGATGGAGCCGTCTTTCTTTTGGCAGGGCCGGGCTTTCGTTTTCTGCCATCGCCGGGCTGATCATCGTCTTCATCATCGTCGGGCAAGAAGTCGTCTACTCCACCGTCATCATTACCATCCGAGAAGGAACCTGTCATTATCGTGCTTTTGCAGTCTGTTAAGATTGTTTCCTGGCATATTTTGCCAGAAGCGGAGCCTTCTGTCGCATTGATTCTACCATAAAAACACCATGCGGAGTCGAAGTCGACGTGCCTGCGACCTTGCAATGCAATTAAACAAAGCGTTTGACCACTACATGCATTGCGTCTAAAGCTACTAAATTCTAAGAAAGAAAATATCTGCGTCAGAATAAAAAAACATTTCACAACTAGGAATGTCGCAGGAAAAAGAGCACTGGCACAAACCTGGTTCTGGCACTGTTCCAAACCCAAGCCGCAAAGCCAGAAAGCGCGACTGAGGCTCGACGCTTCTCTCGAGAGCCAACTGCTCTGAGAATGCTTGTGTGAGGCCACGCCGAATTTTGGCCATGCTAATCACCTGGTTTGCAGCTAGATTTGCTATTCCTGGTTCGAAAAAGGAGAAGCTTCTGCCGTCACCAAGAAGAATAGCCGGTGTGGTTATCTGACCTCCTGGCTGTGACGCGTACTCCGAGTGACGCTCAAACCGTGCCCTGGTGAGGTTTCCTGTAGACGGAAGCGGCACGTATCCCCGGATTCGATCCGCATTTTCCTTGTAGGCACGCAGTGCAGCACGGACTGGCAAATACACATTCTTGAAGCTTCGAGGCATAAAAATAGGGAAGGCCGGCACAATAACCAAGAAGTGCGGCCTTCTGGTCTCCTCTTGAGTATTCCCATTCCCGATGGACACACCAAGCTGCACAAATTCTACGTCCTGCGAAGGAGCATTGCCTGATATTTTTTGCTCGGTCACTTCGCTACATTTGTGCGGACAAATTACTTAATCCTTCGAAAATGTTCGAAGGCTACACAGAACGGTCATTATAGAAAAAAAGAATGAATAAAACGGAGCTTCGCTGTGCTTTTGCGACTACGAAGCAAAGCAAGAAATGTATGCGTATAGTGCTCAGGAGCGGGTCGCGTCTTCCACCTCTTTTGGGTGTTGAAAAGATACAACTACACGATCTAATCGCCGACTTGGACTTCTCTGGATCTTGACCTTCGCCTTTCCTCTACAGGCCTGAACGTCTATACGGCAGTAAGTACCAGTAGAAGAGCAGGGGTTCGGCACTAAGTTAGTGATAGCTTTGGGAAATACCAGAACGAGTACCTCCAACGGGTGCTGGTGCTGTGCTGGGGTCTTTGCAGACGTCTTTTGCATTCTGGAGCGCCTTGAAAACGAAGGTGTTGGAATTGAGAATTTCCGCTCCGCGATCTTTTTTAAAAACGACCGTGCCGACATCAGTGGCCCCATCGGAGTCGCTACCTGTGCCGACGTACATGACATGCACAAGACGGCAATGCCGCAGTTTCTTTTTCCGCGCTTGCACCTCCACTGAGTCACTGCGTTTAATCTCCAACAGCAGCTCGCTTTTCCACTCTGCAAAACGGCTTGAATCATGAAGCGCATCATCTGTAGTGTAATAAAATTGAATTTCTTCCAAAAATGCACTTGGTCATCTAGACAAAGACACTATCACTTCTCAGCTGGCACGCAGCGAGCACCACTACAACCAAAAAGACTAAGCGATACTATTTTTCGTCAACTTTGGTCTAAAAAGTTCTAAGTCTTGCAGTCCGGGTCAGAAAGATAAAAAACCAAAATCGGCGAAAGCACGCCGAATGAATAATACTCATGCAGGCAGGGAGCAGGATCATCTGCTGCGCTGCAATCGGAAAGTTGTCGTCGAATTTAATGATCATCTGGTGACATTCCGTAAGGGCGGCTTTCCACGACTCCTGCGGTGCCCATGCGCGTAGTCTCACGATGTTTCTGAGTACTCGCTCCGGCTGCACGTCAAGCCCATTGTCCCAAGGAACTAGCGCGTTTTCCATCTCTTCACCCTGCAACGACGCCAGTTCGTGGCCCAAGACTTCGAACAAATCGACCATGACTCTGTCGGCATCGGCAGAAGACAGGCCCAAGCCATTGTTGTTGCGCGACGCCCGTAGTGTTTCAGCCCTCAACCGATCAAAAACATTCATGTATGTTTCGCAGTTCGTGCACTTTCCTGTATGCCCTCTCCTTGCCAGAAGTTTCCATGATGACGGTGTTGTGGAAGACCTTGCCTCACCCTGCCCGCCGGTGGGATCTGGACCGCTACCACGGAAGCCAGAGGACGACGACGCAAGCACGAATGTGCTTACCGAGGAGAAGCAAAAAAATGCCCCCCAGCATTTCCAAATACGAGGCACCGAGAAATAAGAGATCATCTTTCGTGCGGGGAATGCTACTTACTGGCTCGTCCTCAACGCGACTTCGACAAACTTCTCTGTCGTTGGCAAAAAGTAAAAGATAAAAAGCAGGACCAAGAAGTGTAGATATACCAGGCAGTGCAACTCTTTCAGATAACCACAGCCAAAGGCCTACCAACACGCGTACAATGTAGGTATATGTATGCTGGTCCTTTTGTACGAAATTGACGACCGGTTGGCCACAAGCTGCTATGACTTACGGCTAGGAATATAGGGTCAACAACAACAAAATCCTGTCGGCAATATTGGAAAAATTTTTTTACCTGGAAACAAAATAAGTAATACCACCGACGAGGCCCACCATACATCGAGCGCTTCTATTTTGAGGGAAAGCGGGATCATCCAGAGGACTTCATTTTGGGGTTCAAAAAGTCATGCAGTTTGCTCAGTCTGGCTCTGGCATCACTCCCGCGTTCTATGTTCTTGCTTCGGCTTCGGCGATAGGATCCGAATTCTCATTTTTTCAATTTGATGGATCCAACGACGTTTCGCTGCTGTCCGACACCGACTGCTTGCGCAAGAGCTTTATCATTCCAAAAACGACGAGATCAGATCCGGTGTCATTTTTACTCTTTTCGAGGACCACAATTTTCTGGAAGACCAAGATTTTTGGACGACCTATTGTTCATTTCACTTCTCTTCAAAAGTTCTAGGGTTAATATTATAGTAGATTGCTCTTGCACTTGCACATGAGAGATATCGAATTGAAATCACATAGGATCTTCTAGGGCTTCGCACCTTTGATGCCATGCCTGAGCACGAAAAGAAAGAAAGTGCGATCGGATAACTTTGATTTCTTTCATCGATTACCCTCCTCACAACTCAGTTCTAAAGCTACCACGCAAGACGAAGACCTTCCTGTAGTGTCTATTTCTTTTTATGTGCCATGTCGCTCGATGCCTTGCATTTTCTTGCAGGAATCCGATGCGCTCTGTCTGAGCAGTCGCAGGGTAGCGCGGCCGAGTGTTCAACATCGTTACGAGTGACAGTTTACAACCCAGACCCAGCATTAGCGCAACGTTTGGTCAGGATTTGTTGAGCCAGCGCTGCGCCTGCTGGTTCAAAAAATCGTCAAACCCGCGGTCGTACGCAAGCGCATGCGCAATCCCTTCGTCGGATATCAAATAAATCATGCACGAGTTGTTCCACTTCCAGCTCAACAAATATAGTACAATCATCGTACAGAAGATCAAGATCTACGTGATGTGCGCGCTTAGACACTGGCATCGGCTTCTCGTCCGATTTGTGAATCGAGCAAAAAGTCGTGCCTCCATGTGCTACTGCCGGCACCTCTTTTTGGGTATAGTCAACGTCGACGTCCCTGCTGCCACGTCAGGCAATCCAAAATTCATAGCACACATTTATCTAGTATTGGCACGGGAGAAGGTTTTATGATCTTTATTTACAACCATTTGCCGACTTGCTGTTGCGAACGAAAAAAGAATATAAAGTAGTTGGTCCGGGTACGCTGGTCCTCAGCATCGAAAGCAAATTCACGAATCCTAAAATTAAAAATCCTACAGTACAAACATACGATCGCTGGGCATGTAAAACCAAACTTATTCAAAGAGTCATTTTTGCGATATTACAAAGGCTTAGCAGTCAGTCTACAGCGACCTGTCCATATTCACATCCTAGAACTCGTAATCGATCTTCGATGGCCGCGAAACGAGATAACGTTCTGGATTGTCCGCCAACATTTTCGGGAGAGGAGCTGCGCGTCGACCTGGAATTTTCCGGTACTTCGGAAGATTTCGGAGACGCTTGGCATGGAATGTCCTCCAATCCCACTGAAACTGATCATATGACCAGCGCAAATCCAATCCGTCAGATCCTGCGCGCCACTTGCGCGCAAATTTGCGAAATAGCTTGCGGAAAAACGGGTACCAATTTTCGTCTAAAGGGTCCTTGCTGACAAACTCGTTCCACCTGAAGCTATCCTCCTCCAATTTTGGGCTGAGGCAGTAACCTGTAGAAAAAATTATTAAATGTTCATTCTTTGTAGCTGACACACATTGAATTGAGAAAGCCAAATCTTTGAAACACAAAACGCTTCTTGCCCGAAGTCGTAACTGTATCAAGGTGAGTACACCTGATGCTGATTCGAAATACTTCCTTATTAAAGTAAGTACCATGCTTCAGGGGAAATTTCATCGTCCGGTAAAAATGACGATAGTTTTGGAAAAGCAACTCCGTTGCCATTCCAAGCCGGCAACGCGATTCTAGTACCCCACGGTGTCGTCGGTTCCGGGCCATATTCACAGGCCTTGCGAAGTCAGCCGGAACGACCGGGAGTCCATCTTCCGGCTTGCTATTTTCCTCGAAGAATGCATGTGCCACCGGAGCATTCCAAACCACAACACTTCTGTCCCGCCTCGCTGATTTTCGGGGCCGGCTGACCCTGGCACTGCGGGTCGTGCTGATGGGCAAAGTCGACTCGTGAAAAAAGTCAAGCACTTCACGAAAAAAAGCTTTGTCGCTTTTGTGGCATCCCGCCTCCAGTTTTTCAGAACTATACACAGGAGGAATGTCCAGCGACACAGAGCCAGAGGTCTCGTACGCCGTTGCGGGATTGCACGTCTCTCTCACCATGGTCATGAGGAATCGTACCTGAGATGTGTTGATTGAGCTCTCGACGATGCAATAATAAAAGTGAGTGCTCCTGTTGACGCCTTGGAGAAAAACGAGCGATCAACTTTTCGAAGGATGGCAGTATACACGCAAAGTTGATGATCAAGCAGAGATACAGGTCGTGACAGACTAGGCGCAAGTCATTTTTTTACGCACACCTTCCATTCTTTGGAAGCATATTATGTCCACGTAATTTTTAATCGGTTGCGCGTGGAGGTCAAGGTCTGCAAATCGCGTATATTAAAAAGTACTTCCTAGTGCTGTTTAAGTAGTGAATGAGTACTAGTTTCTCAAACGTCGCACTTCCTCTTCCTTCGAAAAAAATATTGGTATAATTACGCTCCAGTCCGTTTCATCCGGCGCAACCCGTTTCCCGCCCTCTTCTCGCGGTCTCTCAACTTGTTCTTGGAATTTTTGCAAATAGTCTGCTCCCAAATCCACAGTTGTGTTCCAGTAATCGCGCGGCATCCTTTTGCCTACTCTTTCGCGGAGAACATCCAAGTAGAGGTCTTCGCAGCTGGCCGTGCGGCTTTCGAGGGACCTGCCCTCTTCTTGTTGCGCTTGCGCAGTGGCAGCAATCTTTGCTCCAAGTGCGTCTGCTTGAGAGGTCCCCTTGCTCGTTTGCAGAATCGCGGCTGCATCGCTCGTAGACAGGAAGCTGAGAATTCCGCTGTTCTCATTCAAGAGGCCGGTATGCCCAGACAGTAGTATACCAGGTTCAACGTCCTTGATGTCGCCTAAAAGATTTCTTGTGCGGTGTGACGACTCGGCGAAAGCCGGGCACGGGCTACCCGGGTGCTCATCTCCACGTTTGCACGGATGTCCCGCTGATGCCTCCAGATGACTGCGCTCCCCCCGCGAAGACGAGGAGGAATTCGCTTTGTTGCGAATGCTTTGGTCGTCGACTGCAACCGCGTATACGCTGTTCAACAATCCACATAAAAGGAGGCACAGAGCCCCCACGTTTTCGCGTCGAGCGTTCATTCTTGAGCAGGGTTGGATATCCTGTTTTGGAAAGTCAACCTCGGGAGCTTCGGACTACATTTACACCATTAAGGAACGGAAGTGCGTCGAACGACTTCAGGGCAGCTTTCGTCTTCATACCAAAGAATGTTTTGATTTATGTTTCTCCTGCGCGATAGACAAGATTCGCAGTGAAGTTCTAATGACAAACAATCTACAACCACTATTCAGAAATACAGCTCGTAATAGAGGGCAACACTATTATACAAATGCAAAAAACGGAAACAGAGTCATCATCATACAAATGTATCAGCCTTAAATTTCCGATAAAAAAAAATATTCAAAATCATACAACAACGCTACGTGTGTGAACTTCTAGTTTTATGCTATCTTGCTACCTTGGTACAACTACAGGCGGCGTCCGCTAGTTTTTTCTCCATATGCCTCTGCTTCATGTTGTGTAGGGTAATGTCAGTAAAACAAAAGGCCTCCTGAACGACTCATATGATTATAACCTTGATCTTATTCTTTGGTTCTGGTATTCATCCATACTCGTAGCGATCGCTCAATTTCAGCATAGGAGCTCAGAGAACTACGTTCCTCAAAAAAGTCTGCAACTGACCAATCTACAACTTTAATTCATCCTGAACTTCGTCATCGAAAATGCGTTCGGGTCTCGTTTCTAAAACGAACATAATCCAATCTTGGATTTGGATATCGATTCTTGATCAGGAAGAAAATGCGGTGGCGTGTAAGCTTCCATCTTAGTTCGAAGTCAGGTCTTTGTTCTCTTGCACAGGTCGTCTTCGTCTGCCGTGAATTTTACAATGTTCGGTTGTTGAAGATATTCTTTCAAGGTTAACTTCAAGGCACTGCTTTGATATATAAGTCCCAGGTGTGTAGTTTATGTACGGTGTCGCTCCACGTCACTTAGCCGCTAGTTCTCGTCGCTGCAACAAGCTAAAGTTGGTATGGTGCTCTGGCCCGCAATGCAGCACCATGAAACAAGGCCTCCAATTATTGGTAGTGAATTTCTCCGACTAGATATTTGGGCGGAATAGATCAAAAATAGATTGGCCGCCAAGCTACGAGCATAGCGCGGCGCCTGGAAAAAAGATTGCTCCGGCCCGCGAAAGTTGGCCCAAACACCACGGCATTCTCTTACCTGGGCTGTCAGGTTCTGGGGCCAGGAAAGAGAGCAGCGCGGTGCTTGTGGTGCGAAAACGTCTTGGCCCGGGAGGGTGGCCAGATAAGGAGGATGATCTTGAAGCACAAGCAGCACGCTGTGCTCTTCCCGGGGCCTCTAGGCTTTGAGGCCCGGTAAGAGCATAGCGTGGCGCTTGGAAAAAAAGACAGCATCGGCCCAAAAAAAATTCGTCCAAACACCGCGGCACCCTCTTACCTGGGTTGCCGGGTTTGGGGGCCAGGTAAGAGAGCAGTGTGGTGCTTGGGATGCGAAAACGTCCTGGCCTGAGGAGGTGGCCAGAGGAAAAAGACACTCTTGAAGCACAAGCGCCATGCTGTGCTCTTACCTGGGCCTCCAAACTTTGAGGCCAGGTGAGATCCTATCATGGCGCTTGGAAGGAAAAAAGGCCGCGTCGGCCCAAAAAAAGTTGGCCCAAACACCACGGCACTCTCTTACCTGGCCTTCCAGGAAAGAGAGCAGCGTGGTGTTTGGGATGCGAAAACGTCCTGGCCTGAAGAGCGGAGGTGGCCAGATGAAAGAGACACCCTTGAAGCACAAGGCCGCGCTGTGCTCTTACCTGGGCCTCCAGACTTTGAGGCCCGGTATGAGCATAGCATTGCGATTGGAAGGAAAAAAGACCGCATCGGCCCAAAAAAAGTTGGCCCAAACACCACGGCACCCTCTTACCTGGCCTGCCAAGTTTTGGCGCCAGGTAAGAGCATTCATAGCGTGGCGCTTGGAAGGAAAAAAGGCCCCGTCGGCCCAAAAAGAGTTGGCCCAAACACCGCAGCACTCTCTTACCCGGCCCTCCAAGTTTTGGGGCCAGGTAAGAGAGCAGCGTGGTGTTTGGGATGCGAAAATGTCCTGGCCTGAAGAGCGGAGGTGGCCAGATGAAAGAGACACTCTTGAAGCACAAGCGCCACACTGTGCTCTTACCTGGGCCTCCACACTTTGAGGCCCGGTAAGAGGATAGCATTGCGACTGGAAGGAAAAAAGACCGCATCGGCCCAAAAAAAGTTGGCCCAAACACCACGGCACTCTCTTACCTGGACTTCCAAGTTTTGGCGCCAGGTAAGAGCATAGCGTGGCGCTTGGAAGGAAAAAAGGCCCCGTCGGCCCAAAAAAAGTTGGCCCAAACACCACGGCACTCTCTTACCCGGCGTTCCAAGTTTTGGGGCCAGGTAAGAGAGCAACGCGGTGCTTGGGATGCGAAAATGTCCTGGCCTGAAAAGCGGAGGTGGCCAGATGAAAGAGACACGCTTCAAGCACAAGCGCCACGCTGTGCTCTTACCTGGGCCTCCAGACTTTGAAGCCCGGTAAGAGCATAGCATTGCGATTGGAAGGAAAAAAGACCGCGCCGGCCCAAAAAAAGTTGGTCCAAACACCACGGCACTCTCTTACCCGGCCTGCCAAGTTTTGGCGCCAGGTAAGAGCATAGCGTGGCGCTTGGAAGGAAAGAAGGCCCCGTCGGCCCAAAAAAAGTTGGCCCAAACACCACGGCACTCTCTTACCTGGCCTTCCAATTTTTGGGGCCAGGTAAGAGAGCAACGTGGTGCTTGGGATGCGAAAACGTCCCTCCTGGCCCGCCCGAAGAGCGGAGGTGGCCAGGAGAAAGAGACACTTTTTTTAGCACCATCGCCATGCTGTGCTCTTACCTGGGCCTCCAGACTTTGAGGCCAGGTAAGAGCATAGCATGGCGCTTGGAAGGAAAAAAGGCCGCGCCAGCCGAAAAGAAGTTGGCCAAAACACCACGGCACCCTCTTACCTGGCCTGGCAAATTTTTGGGCCAGGTAAGAGAGCAGCGTGGTGTTTGGGCTGCGAAAATGTCCTGGCCTGAGGAGGTGGCCAGGAGAAAGAGACACTTTTTGTAGCACAATCGCCCTGCTGTGCTCTTACCTGGGCCTCCAGACTTTGAGGCCAGGTAAGAGCATAGCATGGCGCTTGGAAGGAAAAAAGGCCGCGTCAACCGAAAAAAAGTTGGCCAAAACACCACAGCACTCTCTTACCCGGCCTGGCAAATTTTTGGGCCAGGTAAGAGGGCAGCGCGGTGTTTGGGATGCGAAAATGTCCTGGCCTGAGGAGGTGGCCAGGAGAAAGAGACACTTTTTTTAGCACAATCGCCCTGCTGTGCTCTTCCCTGGGCCTCCAGACTTTGAGGCCAGGTAAGAGCATAGCATGGCGCTTGGAAGGAAAAAAGGTCGCGCCAGCCGAAAAAAAGTTGGCCCAAACACCACGGCACTCTCTTACCTGGCCTACCAAATTTTTGGGCCAGGTAAGAGAGCAGCGTGGTGCTTGGGATGCGAAAACGCCCTGGCCTGAGGAGGTGGCCAGGAGAAAGAGATGACACTTCTTTTAGCACAATCGCCCTGCTGTGCTCTTACCTGGGCCTCCAGACTTTGAGGCCCGGTAAGAGCATAGCAGTGCGATTGGAAGGAAAAAAGACCGCATCGGCCCAAAAAAAGTTGGCCCAAACACCACGGCACTCTCTTACCTGGCCTGCCAAGTTTTGGCGCCAGGTAAGAGCATAGCGTGGCGCTTGGAAATAAAAAAGGCCCCGTCGGCCCAAACAAAGTTGGCCCAAACACCACGGCACTCTGTTCCCTGGCCTTCCAAGTTTTGGGGCCAGGTAAGAGAGCAGCGTGGTGTTTGGGATGCGAAAATGTCCTGGCCTGAAGAGCGGAAGCGGCCAGATGAAATAGACATTCTTTCGCAAACCATTTGCGAAAGATTTTTTGCGAAAGATTTTTTGCGAAAGATTTGCGAAATATTTCGCAAAAAGCTTGCGAAAAAAATCGCAAAAGCGAAGGCGGGAACTTTTACTCAGGTAAGACCATACCATGCAGATTGGGCTATTTTCCTTGCCACTTTTTTGCGCCTGGACGGGCGCCAAAAAAATCTATTTCAAATCTATTCCGGATCTATTTTCAATCTATTTTGAATCTATTTTGACGGAGGCCAGACAAGCAAAGTTCTTCCCTTGTTCGCCTGGCCATTTTTTCAGGCAAGAGCAGCTCGCTTTGCAAGTGCCGCGCCATGCTCTCACCGGGGCCGAAGATCTGCCGGCCCCGGTATGAGCATAGCGTGGCGCCTGTGCTTCAAGATCTATCATCTCCCTCGCCTGACCACCTCCTCAGGCCAGGACATTTTCGCACCCCAAGCACCACGCTGCTCTCTTACCTGGCCCAAAAATTTGGCAGGCCAGGTAAGAGAGTGCCGTGGTGCTTGGGCCAACTTTTTTTCGGCTGGCGCGACCTTTTTTCCTTCCAAGCGCCATGCTATGCTCTTACCTGGCCTCAAACTCTCGAGGCCCAGGTAAGAGCACAGCAGGGCGATTGT
>CAJINV010000024.1:181963-205005 GCA_905178155.1 Amoebophrya sp. A120
GCATCACAAGCGCACCGCTGTGACAGTGCCTGGCCTTAAAACCTGGCAGCCCCGGCAAAAGAATGCCGTGGCGCCTGTGCCAACTTTTGCGGGCCAGAGCAATCTTTTTCCCAGGCGCCAGGGTATGCTCTTACTTGGTCCGAGAGTCTAGGCCCAACTAAAAGCATAGCGCGGCGCTTGCGCTGCAAGATTACCCCCTTCACCTGGCCACTTTCTCGGGCTAGGGCAGGCACCTTGTGGCCACTTCTCATCGGCCCGGGAAATTTTGGTCAGAATTGTTCTCATTTTTCGCCCAGCTCGCGACTTCGGTGACTGTTTTTATTCTCCGTTCGATCGCGTGCTGCAGAACTGCAGACGCTTTTTCGGAAAACAGAAACCATCTATCTCAAATCTATTTGGAATCTATTCCGAATCTATATGGCTGTCGAAGTCTCCCATTGCCAACAATTAGCACCGAACTAGCCCAACGATAGCGCCTGCAAATACTCTATGAAAATCCGAGTGGCTGCAGCACGTCCTCGAACCGCTTTTTGATCTCTTCGTCAGTCCGTGGATTGAACGGCGGTATGCACAAGAAAATTGGCGAAGATCTAGCACCAGCTTCTCAGAGCGGGTTTTGGAAAGTTCAGACGCTCGAGCAGCCCCAGCCCCGCTCACTTACTATCATGACTTGCAAGCGACCCGGCTTCATATTATTCGAAATTACGCATAGAAAGGAAGCGAGCCGGCATCGAGAAAGCAGGGCTTTAAGCGGTAACATGAACTTTCCAACGCAGTCCCCAAGAATGCAGGACGTATATCTTCCCCTACTTTTCATCCAGTCGTAACATTTCTGCCATACTCGGATTCGAAGCCGGGGAAACTGCGGACGCTGGAGAACCGGAGCGAGTTTTCACCTCGGATAAACGGCGGAAAGTCCCTATAGCGTGCCCAGATCCATGTCCAGCGAAAGTGCGCATACGACCACTCGGCGCCTGTGCCCGAGGACCGGAGCCGCCAAAAGTCTGCCCGCTTCTGGAACTCTTTTTGAAAATGGTAATGCCAATGCTGGTTTATAGGACATACCTGCGGCATATTATATGAAAGTTCCCCGGAAATATACTTTGCGTCGAGCAGCAACACCTCTGGCCATTCCGAATTTGGCAGATCCCTGGGCTGGGGATGCGGGTTCAGGCAATAACCTGTGGTCGTTGATACGGTAAAATATATTACGATATATCATGTTGGCAGGAATTAGTAAGTTGTGACTATTACAGAAACAGGTTCGGTGTCCTGCTGGACCTGTTCATGAATCACTAAGCAGTGGCGGTTAAAAGAATTCTTCGCGTGTTCAGGGCCTTCTATATTGTATTCCGCAACACTACAATGAAATACCGTAAGACGCTCCTCTGAAGTTTCGGGCCTCGAATTCGTCCACGACTCGCATGCTTTGGAACAAGTACTCTGTGACCATGCCGATCCGGCACCGCTCCTCTCGCACAAGATGCTTCCTCGTCCCCTCTGCCAGAGCTGCTGGATCTGTATCCGGGCCGGTACCCATAACAAAATCATTCAGAACATACGGACCGTCAGTGTTTATTGCGGTGCGGGACGACACGCCGAACGGATCATCCCAGACTACAACTGGCTTGCCTTGAACGACGTCTGGGCCACTGTGGTTCGGTGTGTCTGGCAAGCGTTCGTGAAAGCAATATCGAAAGGAAAAGCTCCATCATTTCTTCCAGGCGTCCCACAATCCTGCAGTGCCAACGGGAGCGCCCGTGCTCTTTCCGTTCTTTCAGATAACAAATTACTATACAACGTCAGCATTGACGGCCTGTCACCAGCTTAGTAAATATGGGAGCCCCATTAGTAAGTAACGAGCAGCTGGACGAACGGGATGCAAAACAGTCTGCCAAGAATCGTGGGCCCTGAGATAGAAAGTGGATAGACACGCTTGCTTCCCCTAAAAAGTTCCACACCTTGATAAAAAATTCCTTGTCTTCCGGCACGCAACCCGACCGCAGACGCTCTGCACCGTAGACCGTCGCTTCCACAGATGGCCAGTGGCGTGACCTCAGCTGATGGTACTGCGGATGCAATAATTCAGTAGTATTGACCTTGCAGAACGGCATCATCGCCATGATTGTACTGACCTGATTTATTAGTGTGTTTCAAATTTGCTTCTCTATGTCGAATCGAGTACTCAAAGAAGGTAGCGCCATCGATCACGCAATCGCACGAGCACTGCGTTAGACGCTAGGCTTCACTGCTATTCGCGCACTGCAGCGTTAGTAAAACAAGAACTTTACCTTCCACGTATCAGAATCGAAACGTGCCTCAGTCGGATGTAGTGGCCACTGTTCTGCCAAGAGTTGATTTGCTACCGCGAGATGGTCCCACGTAAGATCAATGTCTGCGTTCCAGAAATCTCCAGGTTTCCTGTTGCCCTCGACCTGCTCGTGCAGCACTTCTAAGAAGAGGTCTTCGCAGCTTATCCCGTGATCTTGCCGGGTCTTCAGATCTGGAACGTTGGAATACAAATCATGATCTAGCGCAGCAAGCGCTTGTGGGTCGTGGCTACCGAGGCCTTCTGCGGCCTGCGTGCCGACTACATCATCTGCCGCGTCCTGCCGTGCCGAAGATGAGCTTGAGGAGCTGGAGCCCTGTGCGGCGAGAGGGCCAAGTAGAACAGTGTCTGTCGATAGGTTGTCATTGGCTGCAACAGCGGGCGAGGCCGCGTTACGGTGGAGGTCCTCTTCTCCGCGCCCGGTCTCCGACGTCGGCTCGGGCGGATTTTCAGAAGCGCTGCCAACTCCTTGTTCGTCTTGATCATCTTCTTCCCCATCGTGGGAAGAAGATGAGCCCGCGTCTCCAAAATCCTCATCATTAAAGTCAAATTGGTCGTCATAACCGCAAACCGACAAATTGGCGTCATCATCACAATTTCTCGCACCATCATCTGCACGACCGCTTTGATTATCGTCATCGCCACTACCGCCTGTAGGTGCGCCGCGACGGGCACCCGGATCTGGAGATGCGTCGCGGTCGTGGCGACGTCCGCCGGGTGGCGACAGCGACCTGCTTGTCCCGATAGAAGAGACATCGTCCTCCGCACCCCGCCTTCCCCGTGCTGGAGCATCAGGGACAGGGAGATCCGCATCGCGTCCATGTTCTCTCAGTCGTCTGACGTCTCCTTCAGCGCCAGGTGTCGTGGGAGAATCTCCGGTATTGGACAGAACAACTTCCCCGCCATCGCAAGCAGAATCCAGTCCGGATGAAGCTCCCCCGGAAGGGGCACGCGGACCTGGTTTCGGTCGCGGCTCTTGGTCAGCACTACCTCCTTCAGGTGCTGCTGGATTCGAAGCTGAAGTTTGCGGAGCAGCAACGACCTCATCGCGACTAGATTGAATCTCACTGCCCGCTGCGCCGGCAGTCCCAGTGGATGTTGAGGAACCAGGAACAATTTCTTCTTCCACATGATTGCCATTTCCAGTACCAGAAGCACTTTGCGCAGAGCCGCTCTGGTTGTCCAGAATCGGATTTGAGGTGGCTGTGCTTGAGCTACTTGAACGTTGGTCCAAAAGATCGGTCCTGCCACTACCCGCAGCTGACGACTGGTCAGTTCCAACAGCAACGCCACAACCCGAATCACTACTCGCAGCCGTCGTGGACTGTTCCGCACTGTCGGAAGTGCCTGTTTGCGGTCGCAGTTGCGCGGCTTCTGTTCCGTCTTGCTGCGGCAACCCCTGCTGCGCAGGAACACTTGATGTGGCAGCAGAGTGGAGAGGTTCTTGGCCTTGCTGTAGCTCATCATCCTGATGAAGGCTGGTAGTTTGCGGCGACTGGTTGTTTTCCTCGCCTTCTCTTGTCCTTTGCTGTGCCCCCGCTGCGTGGTTTTGTTCAGCACTGCTCGTTGTTTGCCCGGTGCTGGGACTACTGCCACTCGTACTATCCGTCTGATCAGCACTTTCCGGGGGATCAGGCAGTGACGCGGGCGGAGCAGAAGATGACGGCGACTCAGCTCCTGCTGCTGGTGCCTGTCTTGCTTGAGCTTCTGCAGCACCCGGGTCAGCTGCAGGACTAGCTGCAGTTGCCGGACTTGCAGCCGAAGCCGCCGTCGGTGGAACAGGAGCTGCCGGCCGAGCCGGCACCGCAGCAGCAGGAACCACTCCTGGTGCAGCAGTAGCGGAAACAGACCCTGCAACGTGTGCAGCAGGCCCGGGAGCGGCCGGTGCTGGTGCCGGTCCTGCTGCACCACCAGGGGTCGGAGCTGCGGGTTTTGGCTTTGGTTTCGCCGGCGCTAGAAACTCCGGGGCGTAAGCGGGTCCTGGGGGTAACAAGCTCGAGAGCACGGATGAAGGGGAGCTCTGAGTAGGAAGAGAAAGCGGTTGGAGGTGCTGCGGAGGTGGAGCTGTTGTGTCTGCGTGCCCACCTCCCTGAGGACCATCATTGCCGATGGCTGTTGGTGGACCGGTAGGGTTTCCTCCACGTGAATCACCACCGCTACCACCACCTCCATCCCCGTTGAAGATTCTTGTCGGCACTAGAATATTCGGCTTATACCCGCCGCCGAAGCCGCCAAACGGATTATGCGCATCACCGTCCACAGAACCCAGCTCTGCTTTTTGTTTGTTCGCCTCGCTAACGTTGCCCATATGCACTGCCAAGCCAGTAGCGCCAGCGAGAAGACAAACAGCGACGATGGTGATGATGATGGTCGAGAGCGAAGAGGCCAAAAAAGCGCCACAGGGGCCCGCGGAGGATGTTGACGATGAGGAGGGATCCTCTATCACGGGGCGAAATTTGTTTTGCGAAAGGCCGTCGGGGTCAACAGCATCTTCACATGCAAATAGAGTTGGTGTCCTCGTCGTGTCTCTTTGCGCTTCCTCGTCGAAAGTCCGTGTCGCAGATGCCAAACATGCGGTTTTGTTCCTGGAAGCAGGAGCAAAATCTCCTCCTGTGTCATCTTGCGCCTTCTGCTGCTGCTGATGTGACAGAGAGGCATTCTCGGCTCTTTCCCTTTCAGGAGGTAGTTCCTGAGCATTTATCTCATCCACCTCCTCCTCAGAGGATGACACCAGCTCTGGCTCGTGCTCTTCTGGCGGTTCGTTTCCACAATCTCGGTTAATAATACCGTTTTTCATTTTCCTTCCTTCGCAAGCCGACTTCCCGTCGGCTTTCTGCATTTGATCCGCATCGCCGCCGTGATTTTCATCCTGCGCAGCGCCGTCGTCCTGGCGTCGTTTCAAGAGCTCCACTTGTTCCGCACCACCGGTTGTAAGAGTGCCGAGAGCAGTCGTCGAGCTGTAGGAGTAGCTCTCTTGTTTCGCCAAAAGCGGTAAAAACGCCGTCTGATCGATGTATTCCTCTTCGTAAATGTCTGAAAGCCGGCGGCCCTTCCATTTCGTCGTCTTCCCTTTCATGTCTTCTTCATTGACCAGGTTCTTCGGTGTTTTCAGCAGCAGCTTCTGATGTCTTTTCTTGCTGGTAGTTCCACCACGACCTACTTCGCCTGGCTGCAAACTCGCAAAATCATTCTGAAGATCATCTCCTTCTGGCGTCTCCAAATACTTCAGCACCGTCTGCGCGTCCCACCGCCTTTCCCACCGCCACCGCAGCGTGACCTGCAGTAATGATACCAGATGGCCGAATAGCGCGGCGTCCTGCTCTTCCCACCTGCGGGACCTCGAATACAGAATTCGCACCCGGGAATCCGCCACGGCGAACTGCGCCCGCATCCCGCAGCCCTCTAAATGCTCGTACGGCGCCCGCCCGTACAGCAATTGATATAGGATGATCCCCAGGGCCCAAACATCCTGAGGAAAATAAAACGCACCCACGCCAGAGTTGTAATGCAGATTTGCAAAGACAGGAAGACTTGTAATGCGCCTCGGCATGAGAGCCATTTCCAATCGTGTTTTGGAATTTGTGATGCTGTGAACAGGATGAGCAGATGAATCTGTGATGCGGCTGCACTTGCTAACCTGCACTACACTGCAAAGTGAAACTTGTCATGCGTGACTCACAAAACTCCTAGGTTTGTGTTGCAAAATCCCCATCCTGACTCTGGTGTGGGTACGTTTTTACTCAGGATACCAAACATCAGCCGCCGGGCGCATCTTCAAACTCGCGGACCCCTCGTCCGGCTGGTAAAAAGCCTCGGGCGGCATGTAGCGGGGCGTGCCGCACTGGCGGTCGCGGGAAACGTGGGTGATCCCCTCATCCTTGTTGATCCCCCTCGCGAGGCCGAAATCAGAGACCTTCACGATGTTGTCCACGATGAGGAAATTCGCCGGTTTGAGATCAAAGTGGATCAACCCGAGACTGTGGATGGCCGCGACGCCAGCGACCATGTCGCGCCAGAGATTGCGGATGTCGTAGATAGAAAAGATTTCGTAGTTTTTCCGAAGAAAGGAGTGCAGGTTGGGTATCGGAGGGGAAAGGAGGTGCGTTGGTTGTCCGATGGAGAGGATATTTTGTCATGCTCATCTATCACGTGGTACAAAATGGAAATGACAAATTACATGCGCCTGCGGCTGCACGACTCCTACGAGTCAATGAATATGCACAAGCTGCTTCTTGCCGCACACATCATGCATGCCATCTTCTTAATCGCGGTTTAGAATCAGAAAAACTTAACTATCTCTATCAAACAAACCAACGCAAGCATTATTCCACCCCATACCACAGTCCGCGAATTCCAGCAAAATGTGGATCACCAAATCTTTTGGAAAAAATTTCGCTTCGCCGATCATCTTCACTACCCGGAGCTCGTCCACCGCGTTGTGTCTACCATTCTGGGCACTAGTTCCGGCCTTCGCTGCTCGATTCTTGTCCCGCAAAGCCCGCAGCCAGTTTACCTCCATGGCGAAGGAGCGCATTTGCCTCGCGTCCCGAGCATAGACGACTTTGAGTGCGTAGCGGGTAACGGATAACTGAGAACCTTGCTCGTTGGTTCGACTTGCACTGCTGCTGCTTCCATTGGGCTGACCACTTCGCGACGCATCATAATTGCAGCTATAGTTGCCCCCACGACTTCCCGCCGTTGCCGAGGTCGTAGTAGTCGATCCTCCATCTGCGACACACGTTCGCAGATCAACGCACTCGAACACCTCCGCCGACCCGCCCTTCCCGATCCGCTTCACAACTTCGAGCAATATAGTCGGCTTGTTGAAGTCCACGTGATGGCTGTCAACGACGTGTTCCCCCATGCAGATGACCATGCCGGGGCCAACGCGGGCGGTGGCGGTCACGGCGATGTTTCTCCGCTGGATAAACGCAGCCGTGGAGAGTAGCGAGTCGTTTTCCCGGTACGAAGTCCGGCAGTCCTCGTCGTTGAAATACTCCGGTAGGTCGCTCGGTGAATTGAGAAAAGGGGCGTTGTGGCGGCCGTAGACGGGAATCGTGCTGCAGCCCGCGGGGGTGGAAACAACCTCAGCATAAGAACGGCGATCGGAAACACCGCGGAGGATGCCATCAGGCGCGGGAGGAGTCTCGACCTTTTGTTCCGCGCGTCTGGAAGCTATCGGCGCAGAATCCTCCGGGACGATAGGCGCGTGGCGGATTTCGGCCTTGGTGTCGTGGCTGCACCCTCCAGAGCTGGTAGTGTCACGAGGATTTCTGATATGAAAGCCGCGACGTCCATATTTCTCCGCTTCAGGCTGAGCCTCTTCTTGATTCTGGTGAAGCACTGACTCCACATTTCGCTGTAGGTCGTTACTGCTTCGTGTACCAACCACAGCCACTTTTGGCAAATCCGCCTGGTAGACGAAGTCTTGCAGTCCTTGAGGCTGCTGATCGTTTTGCCCAGCATTTTGGTGTCGCTCCTGCGGTGTGGCGGGCCGTGTGTCAACATTTTCGCAGTCGGCATTGCTGTCGAAACTGGTTTCCCTGTTTTGTTCCAGCCGTCCTGTGCCTGGGCGGGAGTTCTTGTGCTTGTTGTCGCGATAGGCATCAGTGAGGCCCGCATGGTCCTCAACATCATGTCTGACCCTGGGAGCAGCCACGGAATAAGATCTCTCGGAGGGGGTCTCCCTGTTCGGATTGTAGGACGAATATTGGTCAAGGTCATCTCGTGTCGCCGCAGGCCGGATTTCCACTTGGCCGGGGCCAGGGCGCCGCGCAGGAGGAGGAGTTCCACCACCTACATCGATTCTTAATATCACATCATCCTCAATCGTACTTGTCGCTGCCGGTCTCCTGGCATCGTTTTGGTCTTGGTAATACGAGCTTCCATAATTACCGGTGGGCAAAGTGGTGTTCACTATGCCGTCGTACGACGTCGCGTTATTTCGTTCATGGGCGCGAGGGTCACGTGGCCCAACAACGTCTCGTGCCGCTTGCCGCTCATACGCTGCCTCTTCTCGGACACCTCTTCCCGGTGTATGTTGTCCCACGTCGGCTCCAGCATTTGCGGCCTGTGCATGACAAACTTTCGGTTCGAAATCGAATGTGGTCGCAGTATGCAACGCCGACGTTGCTTGTGTAGGGACGGGGGCGACGGGTAAAGGGTAGCTGGGTACGTCATGCTCTTCTTGAACGAAGCGCGCACGGTTATTTTCGAAGCGTCTATTCTTGTTACCCGGCTCTGCTAAGTCGCGGGCGGGATTAGTAGCTCCACATGGCTCTATGGCACCGTGCGGATCTGGATGGTGAGGGTTAAAATTTTTACGTTGGTCAGATGGAATCGCGGGTCGTGGGGGATTGTCGTTGAAATGGTGGTTGCGCCGGTCGTCGCTCATAGGGGCCAGGTTGCGCCACAGTCAGAGGGAACACCAGTCACTGGATTTTAAGTAGGTAAAAATAAAGGGGTGTCGCTCCGTTTGTCGATGTCGATGTTCTGCCGTTCGTTATTTATTATACAACTTTTACTCGTCGAAAGAAATACTCGCAAACCCTTTTCGGGGCGGCGGATGAGATACTACAACTGCATGCGCAAAAATGCGATCCTCGTGAAGAGGACTGCTCGTCCCGGATGCGTCTTTCAGCCTGTTCTCGCGCTCTTCGGATCGTCTCCACCCGCGGCTACGAGATTGTGAAAACGCCTTCAGATGAGCAACAAGCTTGTGCTCCGTGCGGGTTTGGTGTTGGCCTCTTCTCGACTCGAAGGTAGATACAACTGCTCCATGCGACGTGTCGGTCTCGGTGGGTTCTTCAATTGTACAAATAAACTCCTTTCTAAAGATGGAAAGTCGCAGAGCATTTCTTTATCTATGAATTTATTGCGTGCTGAAAGAAACTGAAACCGGTGGGGTGGATGCTGAGTGTCTTACAAAATTTTTTCTGCTCGTCCGGCATCTACTTATCATATCTGGAAAAATGAAACGGTGAAAAGTGAAAGCGGTTCTTCTTCTCTAGATTCATAACCCGTATATCGATAATTAAAACAATGTTGAGAGACCACAATAAAAGAGCTTCCAAGTTGTGCTACTCATCATACACTAAACTCCAGAAACATTGCAGGCTGTCAAAGGCAGTCATCTCTTGGAGGAATAGAATTATCTAGGGCTATGTCTACGTACTGAAACAATGGTCGCCAATATACCGCAACCACAACTGCCCGTGCCTGAAGCGATGTTGAAAAAACGATTGTCTTTATTGAAACACATAGAGTGGTGCTGAGACGATGCCACGACGACGAGAGGCGATCCGACAAAGCGACTAGATACTTACGAGTAGATTTTTGTTACGAAGCGATTCTAATTGCATTTCGTGAAAAGAAGCAGATGATTTTCACAGGCAAGATCAGTTTGGGCGATGAGAAGTCAAAAAAGGTTTTTCGATTTCGACTTTTGCGAATTAGTGTTCATCTTGAGCGCCTCGCACTACTAGTGCCATTTCTGCATGTCAAGGTGTGTAATTTCTATAAACTGCCAGCCGGAGATGCACTATGTTGGAAATGGATCACGGTGATGAACTATGTTGGATGAAATGGATTGTATATGCGTCGGTCTTGTATTTTTATTTTTTCAGTTTTTTTTTGCAAATTAGTCGTGCCTTGGGGCAAATGCCCAGCAACTGCGGAGGGGGAGGGGCAGCGGAGGGTGTAGACGGCACATGCAGATGAACCGCAGTGCCGTCCTGGTAGCAGAAGTGTAAGAATATATGGCATCTGCTTTCAAAAAGTAAGCACTTTGCACTTTTAGTATTATCCGCAGCTAATTCTGGGTCTACACGACTGCAACTTGCCCTCCGCCCCCCCTCCGCTAGGCGAGTGCCAAGAGGTGATGCCATGCTGAAAAGCTTTTATATGCGTTTTTACTTTTGTTTCTCGCTTTTTTTGTCGATTTCGCAAACTTTTAAAATTCAGCATGCTATGAGGAACATGCCCAGCAACTGCGGAGGGGTAGCGGAGGGTGTAGACGGCACATGCAAAATCGCAGTGCCGTCCTGGTAGCAGAAGTTTAATAATAAACGACATCTGCTGCCAAAAAGTAAGCACTTTCGACTTTTAGTACTATCCGCAGCTAATTCTGGGTCTACACGACTGCAACTTGCCCTCCGCCCCCCCTCCGCTAGGCGAGTGTCAAGAGGTGATGCCATGCTGAAAAGCTTTTATATGCGTTTTTACTTTTGTTTCTCGCTTTTTTTGTCGGTCTTGCAAGTTTTCAAAATTCAGCATGCTATGAGGAACATGCCCAGCAACTGCGGAGGGGTAGCGGAGGATGTAGACGGCACATGCAGAATCGCAGTGCGAGTGCCGTCCTGGTAGCAGAAATTTAATAATAAACGACATCTGCTGCCAAAAAGTAAACACTTTTGACTTTTAGTACTCTCCGCAGCTAATGCTGGGTCTAATCGACTGCAACTTGACCTCCGCCCCCCCTCCGCTAAGCGAGTGGCAAGAGGTGATACCATGCTGAAAAGCTTTTTATGCGTTTTTACTTTTGTTTTTCGCTTTTTTTGTCGGTCTTGCAAGTTTTCAAAATTCAGCATGCTATGAGGAACATGCGCAGCAACTGCGGAGGGGTAGCGGAGGGTGTAGACGGCACATGCAGAATCGCAGTGCCGTGCTGGTAGCAGAAGTGTGATAATAGATGGCGTCTGCTTTCAAAAAGTAAGCGCTTTGCACTTTTAGTACTATCCGCAGCTAATTCTGGGTCTAATCGACTGCAACTTGCCCTCCGCCCCCCCTCCGCTAGCCGAGTGTCAAGACGTGACACCATGCTGAAAAGCTTTTTATGCGTTTTTGCTTTTGTTTTTCGTTTTTTTTTGTCGGTTTCGCAAACTTTTAAACTTCAGCATGCTATACGTATACGGATTCAAAATCATATACAATCCATTTCCAACACGCATATACGTGAGTCTGGTGATTCACCAGACTCACTGACATTGACCTTGATGTAGTAGGTGATCTCATCGCAAGTGAAGGTTATCGGAGGAGCAGGTAGTATTTTGAGAATAGGACTGTGCAACCCATAATCAAATGTCCATCTTCCTCCTGCATGCTGCAACTGCGATAGCGATTTTAAAAGTTCGTTGGGCTATTTATACATGGAGTGCAGAAACGATTTTTATGATCATGTTGATCCTGCATCCGTAGCCTGAAACCGTGTTGCTCTTCTTCGAGTGGACGAAGTTGTGGTGGGAAGGAGAAGAATTACAGTAGAGGTGCGGTTATGTCGATCATAATGGTTCATTATCACCTGCTCTTCGAACCGGCACAACTCCATAGCGCATTTTGATTGAACCGTCGAGAAGTAGTTGCTTTGGCATCCTCCTCAAGAAGCGGCCGATTAACAGGTGTTGTTGTCTTCGCCCATTGCGTATATTGATTTTTCGCCAAGCACAAGCTCCTGCATCAGCATCGCCTACAACAGCGTCATTTTCTCATTTCTGTGAATAGCTAGAAGAACAAACCGGGGGAAGTCGGACGAGGTCGAGGACATACACTTCTACTCTACTCTAGGCCTATAGCCTTAACCACAAATTCAGCAACACTGCGACAGTCCTGACGCAACATATTCCAACAGATGAGAACGAACTTGTTCTACATGCAATCATCGAACAAGGAGAAGAACGGCACAACCCGCGGCTGACGCAAGGAACAGAGCGAGATTTTAGCTTTCGCATCGCATTCATCTTCGTGTACTAGTCGTGAAAGAGCAGAGCAGCCGGCCGCAGTTGCAGCAGGAGCAACGGTAGACGACCTAGCCTGCATAGCCGCTGTCACTGTAGGCTAGGTATAGCGTAGCTGCAACGGCGGCTAGCTGCTGTCAGCACTGCAGACGAGGAAACAGCTGCGGATTCTTTCAGCAACTGTCTCGTCTGCATGGTATAAATATATAGTTTTTTTGTCATCATAAGCTTTTGGTACAAGGGATAGAAATTTATTTTCAACTGCTGCTCCTTCCGTGTTTCTTTTTCATCCTCGATCAAATTTTTTGATTTTGCCACAACGCAATTGATCGACATAATTCCTTCCTGTCGTGATGCGGTGGCTACTGACTTGCTAACTTTCAAGTCAAAAACTCTCATCGACCACCTACGTGTAATGCTGGATCATGACCGGGGATC
Source organism: Amoebophrya sp. A120 (assembly GCA_905178155.1). Lineage (NCBI taxonomy): Eukaryota > Dinophyceae > Syndiniales > Amoebophryaceae > Amoebophrya > Amoebophrya sp. A120. Next base: position 194,462 of record CAJINV010000024.1, read on the forward strand.
AGAATTTGTAATGCTAATTTTGAATATCCTACTTGTTTGTGATGCTAATTGTAATTATCGAATAGTAATAGACTCACTACGGTTGAGATGATGGACAAAAACCACAAATGTTCGTAGTTCGCGTTTCGTGTTTGTCAGCTTGTGATGCTAGTTCTGCCATGCTACGTACCTCTTCGCGACCTGGGCCACAACCATTGTTGCGTACCACAGTCGTGGCATGACATGCTTTTTAGTTTTTTATATAGAGTCGTTACGTTCCTACTTTTCAATATCCTGTCCACATAACGGCACAGAAATATTTTGGTTACACAGGTGAAACATTTTTCAAAAAATCTTCCCACGATGAAAGGTTTTGTGAGACAGGATTTGATCGCCGTGGAATAAAAGGTTTCAATTTACTGTGGATCGTCATCGTCTATGAATTGTATGTTGGTAAAAATAACCGGAATTTCTTCCCTATTGACTTCTGACAAACATCGACACTTCTTCTATAATACTAGCTGGTCGTGAATGCACCAGATTTCCTACAGATACTATAGACTCCGAGTCGTCGTGAGACTTCCTCGACTTCCGAACCCGTGCTCTCCCGAAGTAGACTTACTCGAAAAGGAGAGAGGTTTCATGACTAAAGTGCATCTATTGAATGAGTTTGGACTATTAAATACGTGCTGGTAGGCCGCTTTATGATGACAGTCATCTTACGTTAAAAATAGAAAAACAAAACAAGTACAGAACTGGCTGAGATGAAGTTTGTTCATGGAAATAAAGTAAAGTCACTTGTGGTAGGAGGTATTCAGCTAGAATTCCAAACATTTGCATTTCAGAAAAAATATTAGTAGCGAGAAACCTATTGTACAATTTTGGAGGAAGAGCAGAAGAATAAAAGAAGACCGCTACAACTACGTTTTTCCGCAACTACTACAGCGCTTAACGAAAGAAGCCCTACTTTACTTGACCTCCTTCAAAAAGCGGAAATAGAGTTTCTTGGCCAGCAGCCGGTGCTTCTTTGACTTCGCGTACCAGGCGGCGTCGTGACCGTGGTGGCACTTCTGCTCCGGGTCGGCTCCGTAGTGGAGGATTAAGAAGTGGCACAGGTCTTCCTTCCCCGTTTTCGCCGCGTAGTGCAAAATGGTCTGTCCGTTGTTGGGCCACTTGTTGTCGAGTGCCTTCCAGCCCTGGTTGTTGAGCATCTTGAAGCACTTCTTGTACTCCGCCGGCACCAGCTCCTCGGCTTATCCTGTGCAAAAGTATCGCACTCGTAGTAATTGCATTTATGCATTACAAATCTCTTTCTCAAGGTAAATCCGCATTACAAATTGAATTTGTAATGCTGGGCTAATTTGTGATGCAATTGATACTAGTACGATGCTTTTGCATTGCATACGGCTTCGTACGGAGACATGATGTCACTCGCCTTGATTACTTTCTCCTGTATGAGAGTGCACAACTCGCCCTCCCCCTCATCTGTATTTTTGATTTTGCATGAACAGCAATACAAACACTTGCACGAGTGGAGCCCCCTGCGCATGACAAATTCATGTGCCTAGTGTAAATAGTACTGTTTGGGCGCTGTCCGGAATCTGTGATGCATGATAGTGACGCGAGAAACCAATTTGATTTGGGATTTTGCATGAGAAATGAGAACGAGGGGGAGTTATGCAGTTTCATATCCTGGCCGGCCACGTTAGAAGGCATGCCGGATTTATCAAATGTAAAAGTGTCTGGGTCTAGAAGATTCTGAGACTTGTCATGCATGTTTTGCATGACCCAGGACGTCTGTAATGCACGCCCTAGCATCACAGATTTTTAGACGGCTTCCTGATGCCTACTCCGCATGACAAACGCCCTCCCCGCGTAGCACAAACTAGACCCCTGCTTTTGCTGGTCATGCAATACAGAGTCTTTTAGAGACCGAAGTTAGCATCACAAGTTCCAACCTTCCAGACCCCGACATTTTTGCATTTGATAGGATTTCTCATCCAGGAGGTCATTGCTGTTCGCGCCGTCGTCCAGCTTGCTCTGGGCCTGCGCCTTCTTAGCCGCTTCCAGCTTCTTGCGCAACTCCGGATTCTTCTGCAACTGGTACTTCCACTCCTTCGCGAAAACCTGTTCGTTCGCCGGATTCGAAAAATCGATGTCTTCCGCCGGAAAACTGACCATCAGGGCCGAGAACTCTTCGAAGAGCGAGTTTTTCTTCTTCGGGTTCGCCAAATCAATGGCCTTCTTGCCGAAATCGTCGATCACGTGCACCTGCTGCTTGATAATCGTTTCGTCCAGGTTGAGCACTAGGTAGTCGAAGAGAGGCTTGTTATTCTTTTTCGCCGCGTAGTGGAAGAAAGTGCCACCGCCGGTCTTGTGGGCCAATATGCATTGCGAATATGTTTGGGTCTGGAAACTTGTGATGCAAGGACGGGGAAAATAGTGACTACACTGTAATGCGCTGCCAAGCATGACAAGTTTTTCCGTGGTTCTGCTTCTGAGTAGCGTACTCCGCATGAGAAACTGCGTTTTTGCATGACAGGCGAGCGGAGCTCTTCGCGGCCACGGCGCAATACAGAGTTCAGAGTCCTGCCAGACTAGCACGACAAATCTCGCAATCAATCTCCCAGACCCATACTTGTATTTGATAGCCAACTGCTGCTGGCAATTCTCGTTGTCAAACCCGAGTTCCTTGTATGCCAGCGCACAACTCCCCCTCCCCCGCATTTGTATTGCATAAGTACATACAACAGCATTACAAACGCCAGCGACCCTGGAGCCTGTGCACGACAAATTTATGTACCTACTGTATGGTACTGTTTGGGCTTTTGAATAAATTTGTCATGCAAACAGTGCCACAGGGCAGCGACTGGAACTGGGGTTTTGCATGACAAATAAGGGGGAGGAGGAGTTGTGCACTGTCATACCTTGCACATCCGGAACATCTTCCCGTAAAAGTCGCACAGACCAAAGTCGTGTTCCTCGTCGTAGATCTTCGTGCCGTCCGACCGGCCCGATTTGTTGGACGCCATGGACTATGAACTGCAAAAGTATCGTACTCGTATAAATGCATTACAAATTTCCTCAGCATGAGAAATAAAATTTGTAATGCTGATTTACCTTTAACAAAAGGATTTGTAATGCATGATTGCAATACGAGTACGATACTTTTGCACAGGATATGGACTCTTTGCTCATCATGGACTGCCGCAGCTGGTCCTTGTTCGGGACCAATTGGATCATGATCTGCCCGTTGCTGAATATGCATTGCAAACCTGTCTGGGTCCTCTGGAAGGATGCAACTTGTCATGCTATATCCGGATCGTGCAAAGATCTGTGTTGCATGAGTGCCAAAATAAGCTGTCCACTTTCGACGAAGTTGGGAGGACACTTCTCATGCAGGATACTAGGCATGACAGAGACCACCTCACAGAGTCTGTCATGCTAGGTCCCGCATTCCAGACCTCGTGGGTCATGGAGAGAAGATTGCATGACAAGTTTACATTTTTCTAGATGTAGACGTATTTGCATTTGATACTGAAGGGGTTGTCGCTAAACATCGAGGTATTCACATTGTCGTCCCACGAAATGGATCGATTGTTCAGGAAGGCGTTGTTCGTCCCATTCATTTATGCATTGCAAATATGTCTGGGTCTGGAAGGTTATATATAACTTGGCATGCTAAATCTCGATCGTGCCAAAAATTTGTGTTGCGTGATTACCAAAAGATGTCCACTTTTGAACAAGTTCAGCGGCAGTTTCTCATGCAGGATAGGTATGATAGCTGTTTCACAGAATCTGTCATGCTAGGTCCTACATGCCAGACGTCATGGGTTATGAAACATCTACATTACAAGTCTTGCATTCTTCCAGGCCCAGACATTTTTGCATTTGATATCATCGGACTGTCGTCGAAATTAGGACCGTAGAAACCACCTCCATTCATGTTGCCAAAAGGACCACCGGCGGCACTGTCCACCGTGATGCCTCGACTGATGGGGGACGACGGGGCCGCCGTTATCGTAAGGGAAAATCCCCCCTCCCCGTATCGAAAAGGTATGTCTCAGAAAATTTGCAATGCAGATTTGTGACCACGAATCGTCTCTGTCTTGCAAAAACGCAACTCCACCGGCTCCGCCGCAATCTTCTGCAGGCGGTTTGTAATGCTGTTGGCCCTACAGACTAGACATTTGCCATGCTCAGCGTCCAGCCCAAAACATCTACTCAGTCTTAGTATAGGCCTATAGAAGTCCTCTCCAGCAAGACAAATCTGATTTGTGTACGCAAATCCAGCATCAGAAACTTCGGCTTCATATGGAGAGGAGGGATTTTTACTTTTGATAGCCGTGGAAGGCGTATCCGGCCAGTAATTCTGCATGTTGCCGCCAGAATTGGCGTCGGCAGGGACTTATGCATTGCAAATATCGATCTGGGTCTGGACGAAAGGTGGAACTTGTAATGCTAGTCTTACACTCCTGCGAAATGTGTATTGCATAAAAGCAGCAAAAGCGCCAAACTTTCGTCATGCACAGTCGACGCAGTTTGTGATGCGCACTACGCATGCGAAAGCGCTCCAAAGGTTTGTCATGCTTCACTGGACTACTTAAAGGCGCACTCAATCATGACGACTCAGCATCACAAATTTCCACACCACCGAGATGACATATTTGCGGTTGATAGGACCAAGCTCTTCCCCATCATCGCGACCATGTTATTATTGTTGTAGTACAGATTGTTCATGTAGTTTTCTTTTCCCAGCATCTGCATGGCCTGGTGATGCGAAAACCCGTTGTGCTGTTCCTTGGTCTGCGTCCGCCAATTCGCGTCATTCAGGTTGGCGAAATCAGTGCCGGCATTTTCCTATGAATTGCAAAAGCATCGTACTAGTATGAATTGCATTACAAATTGGCTCAGCATGACAAATGGAATTTCTCATGCTGATTTAGCATGAAAAAGCTAATTTGTCTTGCAGAACTGCAATCGGTAGTTGTACCAGTACGATGCCTTTGCACCGGATATTTCCCCGCCAGCGCTGAAGTAATCCGAGTTCCAGTACTCCAAGGGATATCCTGAGCAAAAGCGTGCCCACCCCAGAGTCAAGATGGGGATCTCGCAACACAAATCCAGAAGTTGTGGCTGTAGCGCATGACAAATTGCCGCTCGTAGTGTAGTTCAGGTTAGCGAGGTCATCCGCATTACAAACCCAGCTGCTCATCCTGTTTACAGCATCACAAATTTCAAAACACGATTGAAAATGCATTTCATGGGGATGCGCATCACAAGTTTGCTTGTCGTTGCCAATCTGCATGACAACTATGGCGTGGGGACGTTTTTACTCAGGATAAGGGGGCCGCGTCGCGCTGCCCCGCCTGCAGCTGGATCGGAACCTGGTGCAGAATATGGATTGCAAAAATGTCTGGGGCTGGAAGAATGCAACTTGTCATGCTGAATCTGAATCATGTAGAAATCTGTGTTGCATGAGTGCCAAAAGCTGTCCACTTTCGACCAATTTTGGAGGGAGTTTCTCATGCAGGATAGGCATGGCAGAGACCTCGCAGACTCTGTCATGCTAGGTCCCGCATTCCAGATCTCACGAATCATGGAAAACCTGCATGACAAGTTTACACTCTTCCAGACCCAGACATATTTGCATTTGATACAGAAGCGGTTGCGCCATTTTCATCGATGGTTGCGCGAAGGAAGGTACGCGTTTTGAAGGTTCGCTGTCAAATGTAAGAAGTCGTTTACTAGTACAATGCTGCTACGCTTTACCTTACGTAAAAATCCGCTTTTTGTCTTTGTCGTCTGTAGTGATCGTAGTCTCCGCTTACGTTTTAGTTTTATTTTTATGTTACACGGTGGAAATTATAACGACCCAACAATATTATGCCACAACGCAAGAAGGTAATGCTACTTTTCGCCTGGTGTCCTCGAGTTAAGAAGTGTAAATGTTCTGCGAAACCAACGCACGACTTCTTCTACTAAAGCACTTCGTTCAACTTCTTCGCAAAAACTTTACCACTACTTCAACTTCGGTAGATAATCAATAAACCAGCTGCGAAAAGTATTCACAACCGTCCCATTTTCGCTTTTTTTAGAGTGTTTAGGACTACCTTGCTGCTCTTGGGGGAGCGTTCCTATATGTATGTTCGTCTTCCGTCTTCCTTCCTGTTTTTGTTGTGGAATGATTTGGGATGCGAGATGCGCACCATAGGCATATTGGAGCAAGATCTGCAATGTTGCAGAAACTGCGAAGGATAATGTAAAAACACCGATATTAATATCAGTCAGAAACTTTTCCCTCGCTCGTCGTCTCTCTTCGCATTTTCTTGTCGTGCTCTGCTTCCGCCCAGCACGCACTTTTACAGCGTTTTTGCTTGCATGATAAAGAAAGGCGCTTTTTATTTGCTGCTCAAGGACGCAGGTTTCTCTCGAGGAAAAATCAAAATGCGCGGCATGAGTAAAGAACACTTTTTGCTACGACCGGGGCGAGGTCACAAGAAGTTCTTGTGGTCACAATACTGAAGTCTATTCCTCCCACTTTTCTTTCGTTTTGGTTTTTCGGTCCCAAGATCAAAATATTCCAAAAGTAAAAACTAAAACCCCTGATCGAAGAAGTACTTTTCCATAGCTTGTTGCCTCCAGCAGGATCACAAGGATAACTCGGCAATGCAAGAAACTCCTTTTTTCGTCTTGCTGAGAACAAAGGGATACTCATACTCATAATTGATTGCTGGATTACGTTGCTGTGAAAATGATGAAAGTGGTAAAGTGTAGTAGGTTGCACCCAAGAAGGCGAACCTCCTGGGCGCTTGTTTGTGCCTTTGTCTAAAATTAAAAAAATCGTGTAAGATTTATTCAACATCGAGCAAAGTAATCAGGTTTCGGTAGTACCTCAAGATTTTTCGCTGTACTAAATACATAACATCATGGTGGGTGATTTTATTGTTGATCGAGGAGTATCGTCTTGCCCTCGTCTCCTGTACTAGTTACAGTTTTGCTCCTTTGTCATGCTCTCCCGGCACGACAAGGGGGAGAAACAAACTTGTCCGTAAAGATGTAAAAGTTCAACAAAAATTTGGCATGCATCAAGATCAACTTCCAAATAGCCAGAAGTCAAGAAAAAGTCGTCCAGTGCCGCTACTTGTGAGCGCCACGGGCGAGGACATCCTGACAACAAACTCTGAGACGTTCTGAAAAAAAAATCGTGCTTACAACTAGACGTTTTAGTTACCCTAGTGCATTTTTTTACTTTTTCACAGCGCGTTGGTCGGACTGTTAATCGACACCTCAGGCACGATATGCATTGCAAATATCCCTGGACATCGCCGTCTGGATGAGTGCAGACGTTTGTCATGCTATACTTTTTGCGTGGTCAAGTAGAAAGTCTTGCATGCAAGAATTCCTAGTACTACCACTTTGTTGGCAAGAATTGGGCCAGTTATATCGCAGAGCCCATGCACGAAAGAGATTTTTTTTTGTCTTTGTGTGATCCGAAATGCGCATTACAAGTCTGCATCTTATTCCAGACGTCCAGACACATTTTGCGTTAGATACGCAATCGCCCCACCGTTGCCCAAGCTCTTCCGCTGCTCCAGGTCGGGGTAGTTAAACTCTCGGGTCAGCTTGCCGCCGGGGACACACTGGAGGGCGCCGTATCCTGAGTAAAAACGTCCCCAGCAATTCAGAGTAAAGATGGCGATTGGTGTATTACTGTAGTACAAACCAGTATGATCTTTAGGCTGTCGCGCATGACAAGCTTGGACTCGCACCTGCTGCAGTGTACGTACTTAAGTACTGGCGTTTGCTTACCGTAGTCATTTTGTAGCTGCATGACAAACCGTAACCGATCTCCTTCTCATGATTCTAGCATAACAAACTGCCAGACAGCATGTAAAGAATGCTCCTCATGGGGCTCCTGCGAATGAGAAACGTTTGAGGCTTATGGAGATTTGCATGACAACTACTTCTCTGGGGAAGTGGGGACGTTTTTTCGCAAGATACGCCGTCCGGGAGATTCATGCCGTAGAACAGAAAATCGTGGTTGAGCATGTCGTAGATAAGTTCCTCAAACCTGTTGCGATTTGTGTTGATGCAGATATTTACTAGCTCTAGTCAATACGGGGACGCAAGTCAAACACGCGCAGGCCAGCAAAAAAAAAATCCAAAAAGCAACAAGGCAAAAAAATGCTTTCCAGGAATGCAATTCGCGATCTGTATCTGCTCTGGCGGAAATGGCTTTCGGGGTGCCAAAACTGCCGCAGGTGTAAGCAAACTTTCCCCCTTGCCGAGCCGCCAAGCACAAGAATCACGGGGGGAGAGCGTTGCCAAAGCCCTGGAGAAAATTCGCGGCCAGCAAAAAAAAACCCAAAAGGCCACAGGGCAAAGAAATCCCTTCCAGGCATGCAATTCCCGCTCTGTATCTGCTCTGGCGGAAATGGCTCCCGGGGTGCCAAACAGGCTGCCGCCGCAAGCAAACTTTCCCCCTTGCCAAGCCACCGAGCACAAGAATCACGGGGGGAGAGTGCTGCCAAAGCCCTTGAGAAGATTCGCGGCCAACAGAAAAACACCCAAAAGTCCACAGGGCAAAAAAATGTTTTCCAGGAATGCAATTCCCACTCTGTATCTGCTCTGGCGGATCTGGCTCCCGGGGTGCCAAAACTGCCGCCGGTGTAAGCAAACTTTCGCCCTTGCAAAGCCGCCTGGCGCAAGAATCACGGGGGGAGAGCGCTGCCAAAGTCCTTGAGAAGATTCGCGGTCAGCAAAAAAAATCCGAAAAGGCCACAAAGCGAAAAAATGCATTCCAGGAATGCAAGCCCCGCTCTGTATCTGCTTTGGCGAATGTGGCTCCCGGCGTGCCAAAACTGCCGCCGGTGTACGCAAACTTCCCGTCTTGCCAAGCCGCCAAGCACAAGAACCACGGGGGGAAAGCGTTTCCAAAGCTCTTGAGAAAATTCGCGGCCAGCAAAAAAAACCCCAAAAGGCCACAGGACGAAAAAACGCTTTCCAGGAATGAAACCCCCGCTCTGTATCTGCTCTGGCGGAAATGGCTTTCGAAGTGCCAAAACTGCCGCAGGTGTAAGCAGTATTTTCCCCCTTGCCAAGCCGCCAAGCACAAGAACCACGGGCGGAGAGTGCTGCCAAAGCCCTTGAGAAGATTCGCGGCCAGCCAAACAAAATCCCAAAAGGCCACAGAGCGAAAAAATGCTTTCCAGGAATGCAACCCCCACTCTGTATCTGCTCTGGCGGAAATGGCTTTCGGGGTGCCAAAACTGCCGCAGGTGTAAGCAAATTTTCCTCCTTGCCGAGCCGCCAAGCACAAGAATCACGGGGGGAGAGTGCTGCCAAAGCCCTTGAGAAGATTCGCGGCCAGCAAAAAAAAACCCAAAAGGCCACAGGGCGAAAAAATGCTTTCCAGGAATGCAATTCGCGATCTGTATCTGCTCTGGCGGAAATGGCTTTCGGGGTGCCAAAACTGCCGCAGGTGTAAGCAAACTTTCCCCCTTGCCAAGCCACCGAGCACAAGAATCACGGGGGGAGAGTGCTGCCAAAGCCCTTGAGAAGATTCGCGGCCAACAGAAAAACACCCAAAAGTCCACAGGGCAAAAAAATGTTTTCCAGGAATGCAATTCGCGATCTGTATCTGCTCTGGCGGGAATGGCTTTCGGGGTGCCAAAACTGCCGCCGGTGTAAGCAAACTTTCCCTCTTGCCAAGCCGCCAAGCACAAGAATCACGGGGGGAGAGTGCAGCCGAAGCCCTTGAGAAGATTCGCGGCCAGCAAAAAAAAACCCAAAAGTCTACAGGGCGAGAAAATGCTTTGCAGGAATGCAATTCGCGATCTGTATCTGCTCTGGTGGGAATGGCTTTCGGGGTGCCAAAACTGCCGCAGGTGTAAGCAAACTTTCCCCCTTGCCAAGGCGCCAAGCACAAGAACCACGGGCGGAGAGTGCTGCCAAAGCCCTGGAGAAGATTCGCAGCCAGCAAAAAAAAAACCCAAAAAGCAACAAGGCAAAAAAATGCTTTCCAGGAATGTAATTCGCGATCTGTATCTGCTCTGGCGGGGATGGCTTTCGGGGTGCCAAAACTGCCGCAGGTGTAAGCAAACTTTCCCCCTTGCCAACCCGCCAAGCACAAGAATCACGAGGGGAGAGTGCTGCCAAAGCCCTTGAGAAGATTCACGGCCAGCAGAAAAACAACCCAAAAGTCCACAGGGCGAAAAACTGCTTTCCAGGAATGCAATTCGCGATCTGTATCTGCTCTGGCGGGAGTGGCTTTCGGGGTGCCAAAACTGCCGCCGGTGTAAGCAAACTTTCCCCCTTGCCAAGCCACCGAGCACAAGAATCACGGGGGGAGAGTGCTGCCAAAGCCCTTGAGAAGATTCGCGGCCAGCAAAAAAAAACCCAAAAGTCCACAGGGCAAAAAAATACTTTCCAGGAATGCAATTCGCGATCTGTGTCTGCTCTGGCGGGAATGGCTTTCGAAGTGCCAAAACTGCCGCAGGTGTAAGCAGTATTTTCCCCCTTGCCAAGCCGCCAAGCACAAGAACCACGGGCGGAGAGTGCTG
>CAJINV010000024.1:213812-350514 GCA_905178155.1 Amoebophrya sp. A120
GTTGTTGTTGAGTTGTTGTTGAGTTGTTGTTGAGTTGTTGTTGAGTTGTTGTCGAGTTGTTGTCGAGTTGTTGTTGAGTTGTTGTTGAGTTGTTGCTGAGTTGTTGCTGAGTTGTTGTTGAGTTGTTGCTGAGTTGTTGCTGAGTTGTTGTTGAGTTGTTGCTGAGTTGTTGCTGAGTTGTTGTTGAGGTGTTGTTGAGGTGTTGTTGAGTTGTTGTTGCGCTGTTGCTGAGTTGTTGTTGTGTCGCGGGGGTCGCGGGGGTCGCGGGGGTCGCGGGGGTCGCGGGGGTCGCGGGGGTCGCGGGGCTCGCGGAGTACTTCTGCGACCGCGAAATCAGGGTCACCAGATTAGCTTTGCTAAAAACAGCGCTGCGGCAAAAGCCGCGGCATTTTTAAAAATGTTGCGCACCGAGCTGACCACAGCGCCCCGCCCTCGCCTCCCCCCGCATGACATGAGGAAGGGTCGTGGGATGACAAATCAAAACTAAGGGCTACCTGGTAAACTTTTTTCCGCCTGGGGGCCGGATGAAAGGTTGCCCGGTTTCAGCCGCCAGCCCGTTCCAGCGATCCGCTGGAATGGGCTGCAGCTCGCATTGCGCAGTATCTAGGAACAAGCCCGCTCCTGCTCGCATTGCGCAGTATCTAGGCTGGCGCTGGCACTAGTCTCGGTTTGCAAAGCAGCCTGTCTTTTTTCAACTTGCGCTCCACAGCTTTTTCTTCTGCACTGCGTCTGAGCTGACGCGCGATCAAATTTTCGATTTGCAGCCTACCTCTTCGGTAGCTACTAGCCCTCTTGCATCAATGGATGAGTATAGTTCGTTTCCACGCTAACTCCTTAAATTCGTTTTCAAATATAGTGAGCCCATCTCGTGCTTACTATTCGCCCTGACCTCGCGGCGCAGGCTCGAGTGATGTCTTGCCACGCTCGGTGACCATGATTGCCAGCAAAATCATTGTACAGTGTAACTTCAGTAAACTAAAAAACTAAAAGAGAGAGAAGACTGTATTGATGATAGTATTTCGTAGCATGCGGTGCCTGCGACTGCTAATGCGTAAAACTTATAAATGTATTACTTTTTGTAAAATTTCTCCCCCAGCATGTTCAGCGTGAAAGCCACCACCACTTGACTACTTTATCTTCTCAGCTTCTTATCCGAGTAAACAGCTGGGTCGCTATCAGTGCTTTCCTATGTCATAAACTGTTGTCGTGGTCCCCCAAGCGAATCCATTTCTTCTGCCAATGCTTGTGGTACGCAGACACCAAAAACAACTTCTGCATTCGTCCTTCTCACCAAGGACCACAACGTACTTCATGCATGACAAGCCCCTACAGAATCTAGCTGACAATCGGATACACGCTCGCTGATTTTCTCCGATTCCTCCAGTAACTTCGCCACCTTGTCGCGGCCGGAGTCAGCTTCCTGCTATCGTAGCAAAGAAAGACCTGAATCTCACGAACCCACCATACTGTTCAACTCATGCCTTCGTCCTAACAAATTACGTTTACCTAGTATTGTTTCACCAACGCATCAAAGCCTGACTTCAAATTCAAAAATACAAGTTTTGCGTCAGCGCATAGTTGTACGTCTCCTGAACGTCTTATGGTTCGGTCACTGGACATCTTTTCTTTGCTTCATCTCCACATGTTCTGTACCGATGCGGCATTCGGCGCCGGCGACGGAGTTTTGTTTATGGAATTGTCAAAGTCGTCTCAGCCAGAAAGGAGATTTTTCCACGACTACCTTTTTTAGTAAAAAAAACAAAGAAAAGTTCCCCTACTTAACATCACAAATTCGTCTAGGCATCGCCGCTAAATAAAACAGTCTGTCTGTCCAATGATCGAGAATACCGTGCACATACTATGAATTCATGACCTTCACTTTGACGATTTTCTCAGTGACCGTCCCATACTCTTGTTTCCGGGCAAGGTGATGATCTTGGCCCTGTTGTATGTAATAAATGGCTTATGATTATCATGAAAAAACTAAATTTCATTTATTCATGCATTATTTCATTTTCACAAAGAAAAAACAGCATGAAATACGTCACGGCGTCCTTCTTCCAGCTTTCAAAGTATCCCAGGGTAATCAAGATATGCAAGACTGCAGCATTGGGGCAAAAAGACACCTGCAGTGAGAGTCCAACTTACTTACGATTACGTTTACGCACGGTTGTTGCTTTAAACTCTATCTCGTGTGCCGGGAAAATAGTAGATAAATGCTGAATCATGTTCCTTAGGTACGTTTCCGGTGCGACAAGGTCTGATTCTGACCTCTCATCATTATGATTATTGTCTTTTTGCGTAATGTACGGCCAGGATATTATGAAAGCAAAGTCTGCAGCTGTCACACGTGAATAAGCACCCGGTCTCGCAGCTGTTAGCTCCGGGAGCTGTGCCTGTTCGCACTAGTGGAACTGCCGAAGAGTCCTCGCGAGGCACAATTGCCAATCAGTGCTGACCAGAATGCAGCATTCGTACTTGGGCAAAATGTTGTGACGAGTGCGGTGAATGTGATCTGCCAGACTGCCACTTTCATATATCAGGAGCAGCAGCACGAGCACCCAGAATCCAAAAAAAACCTGCAATCATCTCCGGATAGTAAAGATGCAGTTCGTTGAGTGCTTCTGCACAGTCACAAAAACGCTGACCCTTGCCTTGCTGCTTACCTTACAAAAACGTCTATGAAGCAAGACCCTTACACAAAAGTCGGTGTGTTGGTTCTTTAGAAGAAAAAACCACATGCAAGACATAGAAGACTAAATGCAAGTTGTTAAATTCGGATAATCCGCATCGAAAAAGCTTCTCCTCTTGTTTCGCCGCTCCGTACCTGCAACAGTTGCTGTTTTTTTATTTTTCGCAACCATCTTACGCGATCTTCTAAGCACACAGGCGGGGAGGGGAAATCAGTGCATCACATATCATGCGTACCAAGACACGGAGGGCCAGTGGATCTTTGTTCCCGACCTCTGCACTTGTGAATCACAGAGCCTGAGTGCATCGAAGCTCCCAGTTCTTACCTGCAAATTTTTTCCTACCTCTTGAATGAACACTTTGCATCTACTATATGTTTTGAAATGACCGTTACGTGGACTGTGTGGTCCTAAATCGATAGAAAATTCAGAACCTGCTTTTCGTCCGATCGGCCTTAGATTGCGGATCGTCGTCAGCTATCAAATTGAAAAGTCCACCACTCCACAGAAACGACAGCAACCTGCTCTGCAGCAACCTGCTCTGCATATTCAGCAGCAACTTGGCCACCGGCTCTCCACCTCCCAGAAGAAGGGAATTACTAAGCGAATTTTCGTTCCAACCAGACATGCAAAAAGCCCGACCGCTCGTGTTTGCGTGCAACATACAATTGCTTGTTATTTTCTGGAGTGGAAATACTTTTCCAAGGTGATGCCCTCCGCTCCTTGTTCACCTTCATTTTCATTGTCCACAGCCGGTGGCGGAGGCGGAGCAGCCATCATTTTCATCTTCATAGCTTTCTGACCCGTATGCATTGCAAATGTGCCCGGGATATGCCTTGCAACTCTTTCTGTGTCTGGACATAATGCGCTTCCTGCAGCAAGCAGCGATCTATGCATAGGCAGAAAAGGTAGAAGTATTTGTACTTGTGGACAAAGAGGACAGGATGTACAGAGCTCACTCTCATGCAGAGCAGTAGCATCAAAAGTGTCTCAAGTGTTCCAGACCCAGAAATACTTGCACTTGATAACGGAGACTCTGGGAAACCTAAACTCGCGTGTCGTCAACGCAGAACTTCCGTCTCACAGCAGGCCGGTGCGGAGCTGCAGCTCTGGCTATGTACCTATGCGAAGCCTTTTGGAGAACGCGATGGGATCTGCAGAAGAAGAAGCGACAGCAAAGTAGACCTCCCTTTCCAGAGTACCGGGACATACTTGCATTGGATAACCCATCTTCGCCATTTTGAAGAAACTATGCAGCGGCCGACAATTCGGCAGCGAGAGTGACAGGAGAGGAAAACTCAAACTACGATGAAGTACACCTACTTCAAAGCAAAGTGTTCAAAACTCATATCTTTTCCATGTTTTAATATTTATAGTTCCCCAAAACTGATGATGCGCTCTTTCGGGCGCCACGTGTAAGTACTTAGAACGGCGTGGATTCGTGTAGCGACCTCTACAACTCCACCGCCCTCATGCCATAGTCTCTCGTCTAAGGCGCTCTGATGAAAAATATTTCGGTTTCCCACGATGGATTCAGACTCTCGCGTGATAACGTTCGGTGACCTCACTACAACTCCAACCTCAAAGAAGAAGAACGAACACTGCGCAAATATGAAAGATGTCAAAAAATGGCACTACCAAGCCGACAATAGTTAGAAGTGAACTGAAGTGAGAAGGAAGGTGGAGCTCAAGGTCAATACAAAGCAGAACTCATTTAGAAATCAATATCGGCTCGTGCAATGCGGATCGCATTGAAGTACTTGTTTCGGAAGGCCTCGCTTACACGCAGCTTTGTGTCTTTTTCTTAAGTACTCAATTACAATTTACTTGAGGTATATAACTTTGAATTCTCCGTTGCATAAACCGTTGCGCAAGTCTGACCTTCGCCAACAGGTTTCTAATCAAATGAAGAATTGGCACATCATCGGCCGAGCAATCGAGTCAAACATGGGCTGCAGCTGCAAGTCCTTCGACAACATAAACAAGATGTATCTACTTCTTCCTAGACTTGTTAACCTTTGTGTTCTTCAGATGATCCCTTTTTTGGTCTTCACCTCAAAGAACCACCATCGCCATGCAGCCCCTCGTGCTTGACCGCGGCTGCTAGTTGACTCAGGGTCCTGGAATCAAGTAGCGGAGGGCGACAAAGCTGCGTCGCGCAACAGCAGCTCGGCTAAACTTTACACAGGAGCAAAGCCTACGGCGACACGTAAAGAAGTATCCTCCGGAAAAGCACACCACCTATGATGAGGGTTTTTCGTAAAAACGAATTTTGTTCTTGTCCGTTCAGCATCACAAAATTTCTCGATGCCTCTCGTTCTCGCGCTCTGATCCCTTTTCCGCACTACAGCAAGGCAGGTTTTCACCCCACTTGCGGATCAGCATCACAAAGCTTTCATTCTTTCCGGGCGTTTATGTTTTCGAGGCTTACCCGCTGTACACAACAAATAACGATATGCAGCTTGCACTTTGTTTTTCCTTGTAGGGGCGTGCATCTCGGTAGGATAAGAACCTGGGTCGGGTCGTCCTGCGTGGCCCCCGCACCGGTGATCTCCCCCTGCCTCTTTGTCTGGATCTGGTCCTGCAGCGCAGCGGCTGTTTGTCTGAAGGTTTCCATGTATCCAATGCAAATATGTCTGGGTCTAAAAATTTTTTTTGCTGATTTGTGGCCAATCCCAAAAACGCGAGCAACCATGGCCGTTATTTTTGGGACACTATGCAGGACCTATTCCGCATATACAAGACGCAGCTTTGCGACATATGCACGCTGCGGCGCTCTCGCAGAACAAGCATCGCAGGCTCTACAGGTACCTAGAGCCACGCCAGACAAGAACCTCACATTCGCACTGCTATTCCAGACCAAGACTACAAATTTGTCGTGGATACGCCGTTCTCCTGCATTATTCTTCTTACCTCCTCCACCTGGGTTTTCGTGGCTAAGCCGTCCGGTTTATCGTAACGGAAAGACACACCTCTCCTTTTTACTCAGAGCCCGACTTGTATTGCGCTATTTCTCAGAACTTGTTCACTCCGTCTGGTACGGGTGTTGCGAAAACTAGGCAGAGCAACCCAAGATCTTATTTCGCTCTACCAAGCGCTCCCTGCGATGGCTAAGAATGACTGCGGGGTAACTAAGTACCCAAGCGAAAAGGCAAACTACCTCGCCAATGCGGTGGGAAGCTGTAGCTTTGCTTTGTGCATACAACAAACGAGTTGGAATTTTTCAACACTACCACTGCAAAGCCCCGCAATGCAAGTTTTTTCGTTTGAGGACGGCGGGGTGGTGTTTTCCTCTCGATAAAGCTGCTCCCGCACCCTCTTCGTCTCCTCTTGCACCCTGCTGACGTCGCTTTTCGTGGCCAGCTCGGCGACCTTCGCGCCTAGCTGCTCCGCGACGGCCTGCGAAATGAGCCGCTTCAACTCGTCGCGCTCCACCGTAATCTGGGACTCGGGCTTCCATCTGAGGCCGATCCACGACAGCGGAGACCACTCGAAGTCGAGCACCACGAGGTTCCCGAGCATGGCGACGAAGACGACGATCAGGACAATGAAGAATTTGCGCGAGGTGTCCTGAGTAAAAACGTACCCACACCAGAGTCAGGATGGGGATTTTGCAACACAAACCTAGAAGGAGCTTTGTGAGTCACGCAAGACAAGTTGCGCCCTGCAGTGTAGTGCAGGTTAGCAAGAGCAGCCGCATCACAGATTCATCTGCTCATCCTGTTCATAGCATCACAAATTCCAAAACACGATTGGCAATGGCTCTCATGGGGATGCGCATTGCAAGTCTTCCTGTTTGCAAATCTGCATTACAACTCTGGTGTGGGGACGTTTTTACTCAGGATACGAGGTGAGGTTCCACAAGAACGCGGCGGTTGCTCCGTGCGCCGCGTTTTTCGCGTCCTCTCCGGCTTTGACGACCGCAGCAACCCCTGCGCTCTCCGCTGCGACCACTTTCGCCTTTCCGTCCTCAATATGCATATGCACACGCGTCTGGGTCTGGGAGACTGCTAGATTTGTCATGCTAGTCTGGCATGAACTTGAGCTCTGTAGTTGTCCTGCGTGGCCGCGAAAAGCTCCTCTTCGATCTGTCATCCAAATACGCACTTTATTCTCATGCGGACTACACAACACAGACCCACGAAAACAGCTGTCATGCTCGACGGCGCATTTTCAATACAGCGTGCTTTCTTTTCACTGACATGCATCACAAGTTCCCAAACGACCGGACATGTTTGCAGCTGATACTCTCCCGCTTTTTCCACTTCGCCTTTCCTGGCTTGTCCCTCCGCCGCCAACAGTTTGGTGCTCGTCTTATTCTGTGTAAAAACGCCCCCGCCCCATGGTCAGAGTGGGGATTCTGCTACACAAATCCACCAGGTTTGGCTGTCGAGCATGACAAGTTTAGGATCGTAGTGTACTAGTCCTGTTTAGCTAGTGCACACGCATGACAAATTGACGTCCTTATCTTTGTTCCAGCACAGCGAGCTACTAGATACGCATTTAAAACTGGCTCTCATGGGGCTGCGCATGAGAGACGTTTTAGGCCTGCAGATTTGCAGGACGACTCTGGGGAGAGAAAGTTTTTCCACAGAATACGTCTCCTGCATTGCTTTGACCGCATTGGTTCCTGCGCTTGCGGCGGTCTTTAGTGCCTCGAGCCCTGTGTCCTGCGCTGTCACTACTGCCGTGATGCCTACATCCTATGCATTGCAAATATGTCTGCGTCTACAAGCCTGTGATGCTATTTTCTGAATGGCGGGCGCACTGCAATACGCAGCCACGCATGACAAGTCTCTGGGCCCCCTTGTGTTTCGCTTTCCGCATGGCAAACTGCATTTTTGCATGACAGGCGGGAGGCCTTTTTGTTTTTCGTTCTTTTGCTGCTCACGCATATAGCATTACAGATTCAAAAGTCCTGCGGGACAAGCATATCAAACTTGCATTTTTCCAGACCCAGACATGTTTGCACTTGATACATCCTGCGCTGTCGCGACTGCGTCGGTGGCGGTCTGTTGCGCTGTTGCGACCGCACTGGTAGCAGCCGCCTGCGTCCTTTTCATATGCAAAAGCAAAAGTGCGAAGTGTGACCTTCTACTCAGACTGAAGCAGTGTAATCGCGGTAGCCGCATTGGCGATCCATGACCATAAAAGTAGAATACTGGTGGCGACGCAAGTGCCAGCAATACACGGAACGTTGAGTCGTGGTCTTCTGCACCTGTGCAGTCCACTCCCTCCCGCACAGATCCAAGTCCAACATAAGAAGTGTAAGTATGGTGTTCCACTTATGCGTTCCACTACGAAGATCATATTGAAAATAGTAGTCAAGTAAGTCAAGTAAACACACTTTTTTTTGTTCGATAGTCCACCAGCTGCTTGGCCTCGGTCTGCGCGGCTCGCACGACACTTTCTGCGTCGGTCTGCCTGGCCCGAATGTCGGCCAGCACCTCCCTCTTCGCCTTCGCCGCCTGTTCTTCAAACGT
Organism: Amoebophrya sp. A120; assembly: GCA_905178155.1. Classification (NCBI taxonomy): domain Eukaryota; class Dinophyceae; order Syndiniales; family Amoebophryaceae; genus Amoebophrya; species Amoebophrya sp. A120. The sequence goes on from CAJINV010000024.1 coordinate 221,986, forward strand.
GCTCGACAGCTTCTCCAGTTCCGTCTTTGCGTGCTGCTGAAGGGCCGAAACCGCCGCTTCTGACGCTTTGTCGAGGTCCCCGAGACTTTCCTGCACCGTTTTTTCGATCTGTCCGGCCAGGGTTGCACCCCGGACCTCGCCCTCGTGCTCGGGCGACGCGAGCCAGCCAGTTTGATGCAAGTGTAACTGGTGGCCACCGGCGGCAGGCGCATCCCCGACCGCGAACCCTGCATCCGCTTCTCCGGCCGTTGGTACCGCCGAGTGGTCCAATCCCGCGTGTTGAAGGTCCCGCTTCACCTCGAGGACGCACATGTCGATAAGAGATGTCATGGTATGGCGGAAAGTGGCTCGCAGACTGTCGCACACCCGGTCGTCGAAAGTGTCCGTAGGCAGCTTCACCGAGGTATCAACGGAAGACAAATGCATCTGGGTCAGGAGAGTGATGGCGCGACGTACTTGTGTTTACACAGACATCTGTGTAAAACTTCATCTTGCATCATGAGCTCCAATAAATGAAGTTGCAGCACGCTTCTGGTTTTCTACAAAGATACGAGGTTAACAAATAATATTCGTATGCGGGACACCAGGCATGTCAAGACCTACGAAGAGGCTGTACTTTGCATGCGTAACCGCCCAAAAAAAAAGGATGACAATTATAGTAAGAACTGCACTTCTGCTCCAGAAGACCCAGTCGGAAAAAAATTTGCAGTGGATACGAGACGAGGTCCACCAACTCCTCCGGCACCGCGTTGGGAGCTCCATCAGACATTGAGGAGGAGGAACTACTAGTCCCCGCCCCGATCGGCGGACGACCGTTGTGGAGCGCGGCGACCGCTTCTATCAAAAGGAAAAGCCACCCTTTCCCATGTCGAGAACGAAATTTGTGATGCTGTATTTTTTGCGTCCACAAATCGGATTTGTGTTACTGGAGAGGACTGCAGGCCCCTACCGAGCATAAGACGAGCGCTTTTTGTCTAGGGGCTTAGCATGAAAAACCGCCTATCAGCATGAGCATGACAAACCGCCTGCATAAGGCGGCGGGGCCTGTGGAGTTGCCTTCTTGCAAGACAGATGCGATTGGTGGCCACATATCAGCAACACAAATTTTCGAAAACGCACCTGATCAATATGGGGAGGGGGGATTTTTCCTTTTGATACCTTCCGCGTGCTTGATACTGGCTCGAATGCTCTGGTGCAGGTTGTCCAGGAGCGACTCGTAATCCGTCAGGTGGCCCGCGCACAACCGCCGGAACTTTTGGGCGAAAGTATTCGCTGCCTGCTCGATCGATGCGCTCCTGGTGTCGGTGTGCAAGTCCTCGAAAATAGCGCCCGCCCATCGATTGGAAATATGTGTGTGTGTGTCGGGAAAAATGCAAGCAACTTTGTCATGCACATTTTGCATGACCCAGCATCACAGATTTTGAAGTAAGGCTTTCTTGATACATCTACTAGTGCCCTTATTATGTCTTTGCGCATCATGATTAGACGTTCCCATACTGGAGTTCTTTTGCTGCTCATGCACATGCAATACAGATTTCTATAGAATCCAAAGGCAGCATGACAACTTGCACTCTTCCAGACCCAGACAACTACATATGCGCAATGCATATTGCCGGATCTTCGCTTATTGCTGCCCGCCGGTCTGCGATGGCCTGTACAGCGACTGCCACTCCCCGGTCCAAGTCGCGGAGCCGCGAAAGGCTACTGGTCACCTGAGACGATTCATGTAAGACTTTCTTCGATAACTCACCTTTTGTCTTACTCGTAGGAACTGAAATGGTTATTGCATTTGAGAACAAATAGATGAGGCGGGAAAAGAGCATAAGTACTTAGTGTCGTCCGGCTATACAGTGTTGCGTATCCATTTCCACGACGGGCTAAATTTTTCTCATCTTTGGAAATCCTTTAAAAATGTACTTACGAGTTAGAGTACGTTCTCTGCCTGCAGTGTGTCCTTGACGGTATTGAAGTGGTCCCGAAACTTGCGGTCGTACCCCTGGAACCGGCGGTCGTACTTGGCCAGCACTTCCATCAGACTCTTGTACACGTTACCGTGAAACTGCAGTCTGCCGTCTCTTTCCTCATCGTCTGCGTCGATTACCGAGTCGCTTTCACTAGACCCGGCATCTTCCCCCGTACTGAGATCCCACTTTTCGATGATGTCTTCCATCCGCTTCAACAGTTTGGACAACTCGGTCGCACTGTACGTGAGGAACTGGCCCGTCTCACTTTTGACCGCCAAGGCCAAGCTGCCAGGTCCTTCGGTGTAAAACAACCGCTGCTCCTCCTCCTCGGCGACGGTTCGGGCGGCCCCTGGCTGCGAAACGGACGGCGAACCTGCGCCGGCGGAGGACCTCGCGACGCCCGCCTCGAAATCGATCGCGTCCCGCATGTCGCTCGCAGACCCCAAGTCGCGCACCAGGTTCGCGGCCTGCTGCTTCACCTGTATCGCTGCTTGCACCTCCGCGCGCGATGGCAGAGTCGAAGATGCGTTTACGTTGTCCAATGGCTGTCCCGCGTGCGACGAAGACGACGTTGAATTGGCGCCCGCAGAGGACGACTTCGATGTGGCAGCCGGGAGTTGTGCTGTGGACGACATGACAACGAGAACGAACACTACAGGAACAGGATCGCAAAAATAATCAAAACCGCAGTATGTATAACGATCCTCAACGAAAATAAAAGTACCCGTGGACAACACCAATGCCAACCTAGATGTAGATAAGAACAAGAAGCGAGTACTAGATCATAAAAGGGATCAACTCTTTCTGTTTTCTTCAACAACTACTGAAAGGTTACTTACATCAAGGGCAACAGAAAACTTCTTTTCTCGGGGTAGGGAGTCAGCTGCAGGTGGAGCGGATTAGATTCACAAAGACAGTGGACCAGGCGCACAACGCGGCGCCGTCACCATCGGTTTGATGAAGCCATCAAGAAGATCAATGACTGTGAACTATGAACAGAAAAAAACACGCCCGAGCTAAGGGAAAGTCAACTACCGCAATTATTCCGAAAAAACGACAGCGAGAAAGCCGTACTGATGAACAGGAACAAACGAGATCTGCTTAATGCGCAGCGGCTCAGCAAAGGCAAGCACCATGCTTCTGCCTCTTCCATGACGCGAAGTGCACAATCGAAGCAATTCATTGCAGCTCGATGCCCGAGCGCGAGTAATGATCTCGTCCGGTGGTCCGAAAAAAAATCGAGCTTCGCTCACCCGAGCCTCACTTTCAACCTCGAGCGAAACTCAATCTCCGCCGCAGCACGATGAATTAGATACACGCTTGCGAAAATTTTCTTGTGCAGCTTCTCGACCCAGTGCGGCATCAACGAGACTTTTCTAAAAGGATTTTTCGTTTTTTCTCTAAAGTGGTGTAGGTCATTTAATAGTGTACATTTATTTCTCGTAAAACATAGATATAACCGACGTGCACGTGACAACCAGAAAGCAATGTTTGAATAACCTTCGTGGAATTTGCTTTTGCCTGCGGTGGGCACCTCTCTATAACTGTGGTCTTGCTATATACTAGACTACGTCACTTAAAACTTTTTTTCCAACGACGTGCGATAATAATCGTTGGACAGCGACAACGATTTATTGAAGGGCAACTATAATTTTCTGCTTCTGTGAAAACAATTTAAAATACACTGCCACTACCGGCAAATCTAGTAAGTTGGAATCGACGAAACGGTGATGTGAAAAGGGAATTATACTGTGTAGCTTTTGACATAAGAAGAAATGGCCCAGATTGACACTGTCCAGAATGATTTGTCGTGAGGTTCTTAGTACTTGAAGATCTTTCATTCTGTAAAACTATCAACAACAACACCAATGTAAAAGATAAATTTGGAAACGCCAACGTATAAGAATCACTGTAAGAATCTTCAACAAAAAACTTCCTGCTCCGCACACTGGCACTTGCTTCTTGTCCTACTTCTTCATCTCCATCGAAGAAAGCGAAGTGCCTTCCTTCTACGGTGCGGCTCCCTCCGTGAAGCTTGCGGCACCCCCCGCGAAGCTGTCAATCGCCACCTTGCAGTGCTGGACGTACGTGGAGTCCACCTTGGATTCGGCCTTCGCGACCACGTCCTTATCAAATGTAAAAGTGTCTGGGTATGGAAGATTCTGAGATTTGCCATGCATGTTTTGCATGACCCAGGATGTCTGTAATGCACGACCGCGCATCACAGATTTTGAGCGGGCTTCCTGATGCCTACTCCGCATGACAAACGCTCTCCCCGCGTAGCATCAACTAGACTCCTCTTGCTGGTCATGCAATACAGATTTTTCTACAGTCCAAACTTAGCATCACAAGTTCCAATCTGCCAGACCCAGACATTTTTACATTTGATAGTCCTTGAGCTGCCGCCATTCCTCCGCGGAAAGAAATCCGCTCTGGTTCTCAAACAGCGTGGTGAGGGATTGCAGCAGGTGTTTGGTTTTCGAAACGCGCCGGAACGACGGCTCCGGGTACACGTTGAACAGAGGGTATGGGAGGGTAAACACAACTTTCCACAAAGGGAACTACTTCCCGCGGGTGCTATTTGATGGCACCAGCCAACATTCGAGTGAACAAATAAGTTCCGGCTAATTTTACTGTGGGAGTTTGAGTTTATTAGTCGAAGTACATCTTCAATAATGCATTTATTAGCTTCAGGCACTTCGAGCACAAAGTGCAAAAAAAGCTGCAGCACCCCAGGACTTTTAGCAGGTGAAAAAGATCATGCGCAGAACAAATCCAGCCGTCAGTAATAGGGCAAAATCCTTCTCCTGAAAGTTGCATCAAGTGGATAGCTTCCGAAACGATTTCACGGCAAAAGCGACCTGGGATTCTCGGTCCAGTTTGAGCACGACCAGTTTCTGCTTCTCAAACTCTTCCTTGACCTGTTGTGCGAATACTGCATTCGTGTCTTCAGTGATAAGTGCGAGTCCGGTAAAAAAACCTAGCTTCCATCAATAAGATCTAGCATTCAAGTTGTAGGATCGGAGAACAATGCCAAATTTGTACAACTCAGGCGAGTGTATGCGTACCTTAAACAAATCCCCGACTGCCACGTCCGTTTTTTTCTGCCGCTCGTTCAGCTTTTCAATCGTCGTGTTCTGGACGGTAAGCTCGGTCTGCACTTCATGCTTGATTTGGTGTTGCGATTCTTGCAGTTGCGCGAATTTTTGGTTAAGCGCCACAAATATGCTAGCTTCAGGTAAGGAAACGTCAAAACGAGACTCGCCTGTCACGCAGCAGAGAATTCCAGTTTCGACGCCGATAGTAAGCCTGCTGGCACTAAAAACGAAAAGGTTGTGGAACGAAAGTGCCTAGAGCAATCAACATCTTTCCAACAAACGGCATGTCGAAACGTTTGCTTTTGTATTTCAGAAAAATTTGTCATGCGCCATCTAGAAATGCTCGGTCCAAAAACTGCGTGGTATCACTTGTGCGATTCACACAGTTTTTTCGTTTTTGACGCTGCCCCCTCTGTCACTCTGATAACCAGCTCTTCCCGGTGCTCCGCCTGACATTCCTTTAGTGCCTCCTGCACCTATCAACCGCAAATGTGCCTGGGTCTGGAAAACCAGCAACCTCTATTGCTCGGCTAGCATGACTGGAAGTGGAAACGGAAAATCTGTATTGCATGACCGACATGAGCGCGACCTCTTTCGTCATGCAAACCCCGCAGGTCGTAATGCGCGCTCCGCATGAGAAAGTGCCGACAGAAAAATTTGCTATGCTAGAAGGCATGCGAGACGAGGATGCTGAGTCATCACAACCCAGCATCACAAGTTTCGTTTAGGCCCAGACGCAGTTGCATTTGATAGCACCTTCTCAGCGACGATTTCGCTAATGTAATGCTCGGCCCTACTGTTCAGCATCTCCTGCACCCCCGCCGGCGCGCCGGCGTCCACCTCCGCCGTTCCGACGTAGGCCATGGCTTCTTCCATCGGCGTGCCGATCTGTTCCCCCGACGCGGCCAGCAGGTTCTGTTCCACCGACCCGGCCATGGCTTCTTCCATCGGCGTGCCGATCTGTTCCCCCGACGCGGCCAGCAGGTTCTGTTCCACCGACCCGGCCATGGCTTCTTCCATCGGCGTGCCGACCTGTTCCCCCGACGCGGCCAGCAGGTTCTGTTCCACCGACCCGGCCATGGCTTCTTCCATCGGCGTGCCGACCTGTTCCCCCGACGCGGCCAGCAGGTTCTGTTCCACCGACCCGGCCATGGCTTCTTCCATCGGCGTGCCGACCTGTTCCCCCGACGCGGCCAGCAGGTTCTGTTCCACCGACCCGGCCATGGCTTCTTCCATCGGCGTGCCGACCTGTTCCCCCGACGCGGCCAGCAGGTTCTGTTCCACCGACCCGGCCATGGCTTCTTCCATCGGCGTGCCGACCTGTTCCCCCGACGCGGCCAGCAGGTTCTGTTCCACCGACCCGGCCATGGCTTCTTCCATCGGCGTGCCGACCTGTTCCCCCGACGCGGCCAGCAGGTTCTGTTCCACCGACCCGGCCATGGCTTCTTCCATCGGCGTGCCGACCTGTTCCCCCGACGCGGCCAGCAGGTTCTGTTCCACCGACCCGGCCATGGCTTCTTCCATCGGCGTGCCGACCTGTTCCCCCGACGCGGCCAGCAGGTTCTGTTCCACCGACCCGGCCATGGCTTCTTCCATCGGCGTGCCGACCTGTTCCCCCGACGCGGCCAGCAGGTTCTGTTCCACCGACCCGGCCATGGCTTCTTCCATCGGCGTGCCGACCTGTTCCCCCGACGCGGCCAGCAGGTTCTGTTCCACCGACCCGGCCATGGCTTCTTCCATCGGCGTGCCGACCTGTTCCCCCGACGCGGCCAGCAGGTTCTGTTCCACCGACCCGCCGGAGGGCTTCTCTCCAGATGGAATCCAGGTAATATCGTCCTTCCCCGCGTCCGGTTCTTCGGCTTTCATAGCCATGTCTCCAGTGTCGCTTAATATCTGTGGCATTTCGTTGTGGGGTTGCACAGCGACGACAGTTTATTTAAGCTTGTTTCGAGTCTGTTCTTCTTCTTACACGAATAGCTTTTGCACTGGCACTTGCCCAAACGGCAAAAAACCAAAACCTACTTTTCTGGCATATAATTCGCGCATTATAGAAATCAATGATCGTCGGAGGCAAGAAGAAATTACCTGTGATAAAAGTAAACACATATTGGCTCCGACCACTCAATGTAAGCAACGGTGACGAAGGTACAGCTCCCAAGACGAGAAGCCCGCAGCTCCACGATTTTTCCTACGCGACTTCCCTCAGCTTAACGACCCGAGCTACGAACGAAGCACGATGCACTCACTAAGGTTCGCAACAGATTGAACTTTCAAGGCGTGCATTCCGATCTTGTAGAAACGAGTAAAGGTACGGTACTTGTAATTCTTCGCAACATCTACTTTCGACGGACACGGAACAGTCATTCTTTCAGCGAACGCACAGGAAAAGGATCTTTAAAGCACGACAACTCTCGGATCTTTAAAATCAGACACCGACCCATGACGAATGAAATCTAGCGCTCGCGGTTGGACCTCCGTATGTCAGCTCGGTACCACGAGCTCTGCTGAAAAGTAAGGCATCGTGGAAGGCGACCGAATTTACTGGTGTCACAACTCTCACCGTGGCGACAATGTTACTCGGTCACACTGAGCGAATCCATCTTGCAGTAGACCAGAAATACTTAATCTAAAATATGTTGTTGCACACCGGAAATTAAGGATCGTAGTTGGTGCAGTGACGCCGCGTCTGCCTCCTGAGACAGGCCAGCTTCGCGCGTTGCGGCCCTTGACTTCCATCTTGGTAAGAATCACTTCCACGTCTGCTGAGTAACACGAAAGCCCCTCATACCACTGAACAAAACGACCAACGCGCTTATTTCACAGCCCACCAGAGACTTGCTGCCACCTGCATGGCCCCACCTGGAGGGACTCTGATGATGACGGTGTTACCCAGTGAAGGGACTCTGTCTTTTATTGAAGAAAAACATAAACATGCGAGCGCGGATTACAAAAGAGATGCCCTTTTCCAGTAAACGTGAGTCTCTGTTTTTCTTGCTGAGAAACTACAAGTCGTGTGTTTCTCAACTGAGAATAAGATGCCAATGCTAAAAAAAATCAAGCGGTTGGTGGTAAGTAGAACATCGCGCGGATGCAACTTCACGACCCGAAACGTATAGCTATCTTGGATTTCAAAGACAGCTAGGTGGTTCCTAGTAGCGTACTGCGATTTGCAGCAAGACAACGAGCGGCTTATATATCAGTGTGAAAAACCGCGTAATGGCACGATCGCCACAGTTTGCCTGTACTTTATTTTTCTCGTGCAGGTTGTAAGCATTTAGATTTACTTACCCTGACATTAACTATCCAAAGATGATACTAGTTGGGATAAACATAAACCCGCGACAAGCGGGGGCGGTTATAGTGCGCAAAGTGGACGGTGTAGGTTGTCAACATCTTTCATCAAAGGCAACTCCCACGAGCTTGTTCGTGGACTAGCTGCGGCGTGCTTTCAGTAGAATACTAATTGAAATTGTGTTTTTGCTTGCTAGCACAGGGAGTTTTTTCTAAAAAATGAACGAGCTAGCGATCAGTAGAATCGTTGAGTACTTCCACGACGATCCGAAGCAGCCTTCTGGGGTGGTGGGATTGTAGGAGGACGACCCTAATGGGACCCCTCCCACAACCCCACTCCCTGCAAGGCGAGACGCGTGCGGAAGCCCAAGCGAAAACCGTGCTTCGTAGCCATGACCGCTCGCACAGTTTTCTCGAGGGTACTCTGGTCCGCCCGGGCTACATCGCCCTCGTCGGCGATCACCGAGCCGATTTCGATATGCATTGCAAAAGTATCCCAATATCAGTACTGTACTTATGAGTACTGCATCTCGACGAGTTTGATGTCATGCTGGTCCAAGTAGAAGTGCTTGCCTGCTTGGAAGCCACGAGATTTATTTGTTCATCTCTGCATGGTGGTTGCACAAATTTGTAAAACTTTTGCGATCCTTTTGCACAAGATACTCCAGCATCTTGTTTCGCGTGGTCTTGTCTGCTATCAAATGTAAAAATGTCTGGGTCTGGAAGATTGGAACTTGAGATGCTAGCTTTGAACTCTAGAAAAATCTGTATTGCATGACCAGCAAGCAGAGTCTAGTTCGTGCTACGCGGGAAGGGCGTTTGTCATGCGGAGTAGGCATCAGGAAGCCAGCGCAAAATCTGTGATGCGCGGTCGTGCATTACAGAAATCCTGGGTGATGCAAAACATGCATGACAAGTCTCAGAATCTTCCAGACCCAGACATTTTTACATTTGATATCTGCGACCATCGCCGCGATGGAACCCACGAGATCTCCGACCTCGCCCCGTTGCTGGCGACTCGACAGAAAGGCCAACTGGATTTGATTTTTTTTTTTGCCTACCACAGCATACTTAGCAAGATCGATGATTCAAATTGCATTTCATGCGCCCTCCAACCTCATCTTCAACCAACAAATAGTACTTTCTTTTCCTGCTGCAGCAGCTCGTACTGGAAGGCCGACCGGTCGCTGGCCTGCATCAGCTTGATCTCCTCGATTTTATCAGTGAAGCCCCGCCATCCTGAGTAAAAACGTCCCCACCCCAGAGTTGTCATGCAAATGCATTTTGTCGTCGTGTTTCGAAATTTGTCATGCTCCAATCGGCATGCTGCGCTGGATCTGTGATGCTGCTCAACTAGCTAAACAGGATCACACTATGAGGCCAAATTTGTCATGCAGAACTCCCAAAACTTGGAGATTTGTGTTGCAGACTTCCCATCTTGACTATGGTGTGGGGATGCTTTTACATATGATACCCGCACGATGGCGCTCATCCGCTTCTCCAGGTCCTTGTGCAGAGCCGCGATCTGCCGCTCCACCGCCATCTTCGCATTCTGGGACTTCGTAGCTGATTCCGCCCTCAGCGCCATCGTATGGATTGCAAGAATGTCTTGGTCTGGAAGATTGTAATGCTGTCTCTGGATTCTAAAAAAAGGTGTATTGCATGACCAGCAAGAGCTCTCCAGTTTGTGCTATGCAGAGAGGGCATTCCTCATGTGCTGGTAGAGGCATCGCAAAGTCCTCTAAAAATATGCAACGCTAGGGCATGCATCACAGACATCATTTCATAGGTCATGCAAAATATGCATGACAAACCTGGCAATCTTGCAGCCCCAGACATTTTTGCAGTTGATACATCGCCTTCGCCCCCAACTCCTTCTCGAACGCGCACGAAAGCTCTTCCTTCAAAGCGGCCTATCATATGTAAAAACGCCCCCACCCCATAGTCAAGTTGGGAACTTAGCAACACAAATCCAGAACTTTTGGGAGCCACGCATGACAAGTGGCAGTCCGTAGTGTGGTGCATGTTAGTAAGGACAACGGCATCACAAATCCATCTGCTTATCCTGTTTGCAGCATTACAAATTCCAAAGCACGACTGGCAATGCCTCTCATGGAGATGCGCATTACAAATCTTCCTGTAGTCGCAATTCTGCATCACAACTCTGGGGTGGGGACGTTTTTACACAGGATACGGCCACCGCCGTCGTCACCTCTTTCTTCACCTCCTCCTGGGTGAAGATCTTCAGTTTGCCTTCCAGCTCCTCTGCGATCTCCTTCTTCAGGGATTCCCGGAGAGCCGGGACCTCGTCTCGACCGAGGTACAGTTCGGGCTTGGACCGCAGATACTCCGGTGCCGCGGCCTATCAAATGTAAAAATGTCTGGGTCTGGAAGAATCCAACTTGTCATGCAAATTTTGGATTCTAAAAAAATCTGTATTGCATGAGCAGCAAAGAGAGCCAAGTTTTCCTACACAGAAAGAGCATTTGTCATGCGGTATAGGCATCAGGAAGCCCTCACAAAATCTGTGATGCTAGGGCATGCATCACAGACATCAGGAGTCATGCAAAATGTGCATGACAAGCCTGGCAATCTTCCAGACCCAGACACTTTTACATTTGATACGGCCGCAGCCTTGGCCGGCGCGCGCGTCTCTCCTTGCGTCGAAGCCGGCTGAAACGCGGGAGCGAAGGTTTTTTTCACTCCCCCACGCAACAGCGGCGTCAGGTTCAGGTCACGAGACGGCGAGTCCGGCATTTCGTGGTCAGTGGTTTTAAATTTCTCTACGGGTCTGCGGTCAAAGACGTGGCTTCCGGTTGCAGGATCCAAAAGGCGTGGAGGAAGACTTAATCTTGAGGTTTCTGAAAGTCGGAGTTTTCCTATTTGCGCAAAATTGTTTTTTTTCGGACAACTACTACGACTGATGTCCCGAAAAAACAATCCACCTACTCGGAAGACTTGGTGATGCTGTGCGCAGAAGGTGCCTTTGGCAGTAGATGATTCACTGCGACCTTTAGTAGTTCTACACACATTTGAAAATAATGGGAGTCCACTTTGCTGCGTTTTTGGTCGATGAAAACCGAGGACGTAACCGTTTTACGATGTCGACTTTGCGATTTGTGTCAGGGCCTTTAGTACAAAACCCCTTTTGCTTTGAGTGGTGTGATATCATCTAGTACAGCTGCCAGCTTGTAGTTGAACTTGAACGCGCAGCACGGAGCCAGCTCTACTAAATATTTTCTGTTCATCTTCCTGATGCGATATTGTGACTACTGACCCAACGTTGACTGGTTGCACCACGGTTCCCGCACTTCAGACTGGTACTACGACCCACCGATACTTGTAGTCCTGCTGCCAAACTACACAAAGCACCAGGCGATCCCAGTTTGACGAAGTCGATATTGTGTTTTTTTCAGAACAATACAACTGACGCTGATCTTCCCGACCCCCATCGCGCAGCACCGTCTTCTCTTTTCACGTGCAGGAACAACTAACGAGGAATGCAACCGAGGCTGGTGCTTCTTGTTGTTCACAGATTATATTACGCCACGTGGCCACGTGGACAGAAACTTGCAGAACCTGCGTAAGATCAGTATTAATTTGCAGCCCTACTTGACAGAAGAAAAGTAAGACGATTTAAATGTAAATACACATTGTCAGCAGCAGCAGCAGCACTAGCACTGTGCGAGTGTGATAGCGGTTTTGAAGTTTCAGACCACTTGAGCCTTCACGACCACGCGTGAAAGACTTCCGCTACTACGCGTGACAGACCGACAATTTTTCAGATCCCTTGTTGAGCCGATTGTCAACCTCACATTGATCCGCGAGAGCAAGCGGAACAAATATGAATTTCCGGACATCAACCTGTTGACATCACGATCTATACAGTGGGTCTGTGACCCCGCGGGACGACAAAAACAAAACTCGTCGTCCCGTAAGGTGAGGAGATACGAGCACCGATAGGCGAGAATCACGCAACGACTCTGTGTGGGGGAACAAGAATGAAAACCAGTCGAGCCGATACAGAACTGCGCCGCGGACGGCGGAGGTGCTGCGCAAGAGCGTTTCACTTGTTCCTGCAGATTGTTCTCCACTGTTGTTAAAGTTAATTTTGTACCTGGTACTAGCTGTGTAGTTGGGCTGGTGCGTTCGTTCTTGTTGAGCTGGTTTCTTTCGTACGGTACACTGCAACTCCAGCCAGCAAGTGATACTGTATCAAACCGATCTAGAAATTGTACATTAGAATCGAACTCTGGTCGTGAAATACTGCGTCCTACTAAAACATTTGCGATTTGAAGTTGTGGATCTGGAAATAGATGGTGAAAAATTTAGAATAATTTATCTAGTTGTAGTTAGGTACATTATAATTCCGAATCATACAAAAATCTCGTTGAAGCGTCAGGCTGATCGCGCCAATGAATAGGTGTAGACACGTAAAGTAAGCTGTAGGAAAGAATAGGAATGCACTGTACTAAAACTTTATAAAAAACGACGACTTCCACAAATTCTTTTCAAAGCGGGGAAATGTGCAGCTGAAACGCCCCTCCCCCGCCAGGTTCAAAATCAAAACATGACAACTCGATCTTTCTAGTAGGCCCGCTCCGAAAAATTGGTTTCGATTTTTTTTGAAAATCAGTTGCCAGGACCGGAACCAACTTGCGACGGTCTGACCATCTTCTGCAGGTACCGCGGCATATCAACTGCAAAGATGTCTGGGTCAAGCAAGAAGATCATGTTGTTTTTGCATGACACTGGAGGGCTGGCGTGAAAGCCCTAGCGTCGCAAGTCTCGAGAAGATTCTGCAATGCCTAATTCGCATGACAAATCCGCTATTTAGTTAGTCACAGAAATATATGACTTTTGCTGCTTATGCATGAGACATTTGTGTGTGTTGTGAGGTGCTCACGACAAGGAAGTGCACTTCTTTCCAGACCCAGACATATTTGCAAGGCATAAGGAAAAAAGCATGACAAAGACGTAGTTTTGAACAACCTGGTGGGAGGGGAGTCCTTTCCAATCGCATATCTAGCAGGCTTATGCATTGCTAACACCATCTGGGTCTGGCAATTTGAAACTGCGATCTTGTTACATCTGTGTGAAATCTGTATTGCGTGACCACCAAAAGTCGCAGCTTCTTTTGTCATACAGAAACGCAGTTTTTCATGCGGATGACAACGGGTTCTGCAAGCTTGTCGCGCTCGGCTGCATGCCTCGGAAGCGTTTTCATTATCCACAGTTCAACATCACAAATCTCCAAACCCAGACATATTTGCATCGGATAAGGCTGGGCCTGTATGTACTCCACCACGGGCTTCGTTCTGTTATCCAAGGAAAGAGCATTTGGTCCCGTAACAATCAAGCTGCTTCCCCGTATCCAGCGGAAATATGCCTGTGTCTCGAAAGCGATGTTATGCTGGTGTTTGAATGACAAAGTTACTGCGGTATCCGGCCGAACACGACAAAATTTGCAGTGGTTCTATTTATCATAGTGCGCATGAAAAATCTATTTATTCTTGTCTGACCGCCACAGAGGAACGCCACTAATGCGCAACATGCATGACAGAGTTGAGATGCATCGAAGTTCAGTTCGCGATTCGCGCTATTTTCCAGAGGACCCAGGCATGTTTGCATTTGATAACCCGTCCCGAACTACCATGCTCCGTCCACCACCAATTTCAACTTGTTTTCGCGCTCATGTGACGAGATCATCCATGTGGTCTGCAAACTGTACTTTGCGCCTGTCAGTCTAGAAACGCTGAAAAATTATCTTCATGCTGTTTTGTACTATTCGCATGCACACTAGGTGGTGGACGATTTCGCTGTGATTGATGTGACCAAATTTTTCGTAGAGGTGGACGTGTATCCTGTGGAAAGATCCTCCCTGCATCTATCGAAAGCTAATTTTGGTGCAGAAGCCCCTGTCTGCTGCGCTTTAGCAAGCATCGCTGACTTCACGTATTCGTATTCGTCGAGATCATGGGTATAATTATAGTATGCTATTGCCTATCTTCTTCTTCACATTACATACAAAGCATTACACGGCGACACCCCTTTGCACGCGCTCGGGCACTTAAATAACAACGCGGCGAATCATAGTACGCAGGTGTGATTAATCTCATCTGAGCGAGTTGCTCTCTCGTCGCTTGGGTGGATAGTTAGATGGGGCGGGAAGTGATGTTTCCACAAGATAATAGTTGGCAGCCCCAGCATCGCCCTTCTTCGCCTTATCGATTTTTTTTTTTTGATTAAAATCGTACGAGTTTGGTCCTCACACACATGCTCCTGCTGGCTCCCATTGTCTTTGCATGGCAAAAACTAAAATCCAAATAACGATCTTCGTCCTCTTCTGGTTTTTCATTTTTATGCTCGAAGTGCACACACTACGGGTGACAAGAGAGGTGGTAATGTGGAGAGTAAGAAACTGAGAAGTTGGGAATAGTGTAGAAATATGAATATCTTCGTTCGTAAAATATATCGAAGTACCTCACCGAACACCGAATATGAAAGGAAAATTTTATCAGCCAGTGCGCCGCCACACTCTTTCGTTGCAATTCCACACCGTAATGCACCAAAAGCTTCTGATAACAAAGCCGAGAAAGCGATTAGACAACGTTACTCCCCTCATTCAAAGTACCCATACATGCGCAGTGCAGCTGCAGTCATGCATAGTAATTGAAAAAGACTCAAGGCTAGCGCACGTGCTGCCCATGTGTCATTCGGATAATGCGGATTTCAGCTTGGACCATGGGGTCTCCTTCTGCTCGGTGGACCTGTGTGTTTCATTGGTGGGGTTGAAATCAACATGGTAAATCAAAACTGCTGCCATTTGTAATGCCAAACAGCAAAAATATCTACGCACTATCGTTTGTCACGCAAATTTTTTCATCCTGAACCGCAACCGCTGTACTGGCGACACCAAGACGCTCAGACTCGCGCGTCATAATGAAAAATGCCCCCATCCCTTCGCCCATAGGAAAAGATAACTTTCTTTCGTGATTTTCGATTCTTACAACCACCACACCCAAGCGCTGACGTTGGGAGGTGGAGGTCGTGAAGTACTTATTAGAGCTCCGAGACGGAATTGCACCAACAACGTTCCCAGAATGACCAGCACAGCCATTCCACACTTTTACAAGATGCCATCTCATCAAACCACGAAGCACCCTCGTTGCCGTGACTCAGGAGAGGATCCTAATTCCTTTCGAATCTTCTGTCGGTATGGAATGGAGGCACTTTTGTTCATCATGATAGTCACGCAGTCAGAGCTACAAGAAAAAAGAACGCTTCTAGTACCCGGTCTTCGGCGCCGCTTCTGCTTGTGCCGCGGGCATCGTTCCTGGTGTGCGATAGTGTGGTGCTGAAGCTGTTCGAGTCTGCGCTCTAGACTATGCTTTATCGCTTCCGCGTATTTATCGCAAAAAAAAACGAAAGTACTAGACGTTTCAAAAACGGTGCGTGTCGTGCTGTGCTGGGTAAGCGTTTAAGTACTTCTATCCACTCTCCAAAACGGTAAAGCGAGTGTCCTCACTACGGGAACATCAAACTGGTAATTATCATGTATACACAAGAACGGCCTTCACCTTCACTCCGATCAGAAAGAGAGCGACCGGATCAAAAGCGAAGCAGCATCTGCTCATCTATGAACGCTCACTCCGTACCACGCCTCGCTCTCGTCTCAAGTTCCCTCGGAAATCTCCTACAAAGCCTGTCGCGCAAGAACCGCCGGCAATGGCTTGCAACACGAGCACGTGTTCGACGCTTCAATAATACCTGGCGCGACAAACATCAATCGATAACGAAGCGAAAGCAGCGACATAAGTACTGTGCAGGCAGCCCAATACAAGCGCCGCGGCCGCGCCCGGACCGGTGTCCGCGCATTTGGGTGGAGAGGCCGGCGCGCCGACAGGCAGGCCAGCCAGCAGCAAAACGCCCCAGGCCTGCCGCCGCCGCTCGGCTACGGTGCGCCGATTGCAAACGCCCCCGGCGGGGGGCCAGTGTCTTTGCCGCCGCAAACGGCGCCGGGCGCGGGCGCTGAACGACGGGCGCGCAGAGAATGAAGCCCGCGGCGCAACCGAGCCAGGCCGCGGGGCTGCCGCGCATACGCGAAAGGGGGAGAGCGTCCAAGCCGCCGGGCTTCTTCCGTTCGATTTCTTTGTCCTGCGAAATTCGTTTCTGCTGCGCCGCCGAGTCCTCCTCCATCTTGGATAACAGCGCTAGCGGGGTCGCCTGCGCCTGCTCCCAAAAGTGGCAGTCCTAGAGGCAGTTCCAGCCCGCGGCCGCAAGTGGTGGAGCCTCTCCCACCGCCGCAACAACTACGGCGCGCTGCGATCTTCGAGAGAGCCCTCGGCGCGACGAGGATCCGGACCGGTACCCTGCACCATGGTAGAGTAACGCTGCTCGATCAGTAGAACAGCTACCAGACAAAAGCTAGTTTTTATAGACTTGATTCTTACGCGTTGTGTATCTTCGTCGATAACGAATGATACGTGTGTATGACTCCTCGCTCACAACTCCGAACGCTTCGCTCGCGCTGTTGGTATGGTGCAAAAATGTCAAAACAGCCCTCCATTACTCACTCTCACGCTCACGGCCATACGTGGCATTAGTTTCCGCTCTAGGTGAAGCACATTCAAAACGCTCGCTTCTACACTCTACGCAAACGCATCTTTGTTCAGCATGGGAAACACGTATCAACTATGGCTGCCAGACCACATCTCTGAAACAACGCAGCAAGGCGCATGTGTCAGGCTAGCAGCCCCCGAGCAACCAGGTACAAACGAACTGGACAAGGGAACCGAATCCTGCTGCAATTGTGCGGAAATTTTCTAGATCGACCTGCGGTCGCGGGGGTGCTAGCTACACAGAAAAGAGTTAGTCAGAGTCTCTTAACCCGTGGGCACCGAAGGCGTTCTGGCATCTGTTTGCACCAACTGATGCGTGATCAGAATCAGAAAATTATCAGTTTTTATTCTACAGCTTTATGAGACCGATCGTAGCTGCAATATGAGCAGGCCTGTCGCGCAACTGCTCTTTGATAATATTCTACGACGACCGACCCTGTGCCAGACGACAACTGCATGTATCCTGCATCCAAGCACGCGTTGAGACGCGAATCAGCCATTGATTCGTTTCTCTTCTGCTCATCAAAGACTCTCGCACACAGCAAAATCAAGTAGCTTCAACACATGAGCGGTAAAAAGCGCAGCCTTTTACAGGTCTCCGCCGCCTTCCCCGTTGTGAAGAATTCTGGCTGTTGTATCTTCTTTGTTAGTGACATCAAGTGGTAAGTGGTGCTGTAGTAGCTACTGGTTTTTTTCCTTTTCGGTCAAGTTCAAGTAAGGCTGTACATGATAGAATCGCTCCACCAGAGTTTCTTTTTCCGTCACACCATACAATGCGACGCGTTTTTTCTTTTTAGATTTCCGAATTGTCAACGGGCAAACTGAAGACCAAGAAAGTAAAGGACACTTTGCTGCTATTTCGGGTAGAATCTCAAGACCAAGCCAAGAGTCACCAGTGCTGTTATTTTTTCAACGAAACTCACTACCTTCACGCAAAAGTTGCTTAGTGTATTTCACATGACTAGCCAAAGTAGACAGCAACCACTCACAACATGCGGCTGAAGGGCGGCACCACCTGCACGAAATATGGAAGCACGAAAACGCACCTTGTTGACTCCAGTGTATACTGCCGTGTGGAGGTGGTACTAACAACATGACACTCGTCCTACAGGTACTACAGAGGTCAGCGACGCATATATAATGTTGTCACCGACAGTTTCTTTTCTTTTGGCTGTTCTTCATGGATCTTGATGCACAGGAACGGCTCATCAACAAGGCGAAGCAACTTGTTGCTTTTCCGTAAAAAGCTCCCGCAACGATCCCCGATTCTCACCCCCGCCTTGCGGCACAGTGCTTCGGCGGACAGGTGATCCCGTTTGAGCGCCGCTTGCAGTTCACACATCTCCGCCCGAATTTTCGCGACCTGGGAGGAAGTGTGATTCGCGTCTCGACCTGGGACGGACGCAGGGAGTTCGAACCGCACGACCTCCGGGATTTCGTATTTCGGTGTCCTTCCCAGGATCGCCATGGTTTCGCAATACTCCCGAAATCCGGCTGGGATATCCGGCTCGGGCGACGAGTCCACCGCCGTGGTGCTCTTGCTGCTGGGCATCAGCGGTTCCTTCTTCACTCTATCAGCTGCGGCGCACCAGCGATCATTCGGCCGCCGACGGGGGAAAATGCAGCATCTCATTGTGTATATTCAAAAGTGTATGTGGTGAAAATGGTGTTACCCAGTGAAAATGATGACGAAAGTTAAAATCAAAGTCAAAAAACAAAAAGCCCACGACCCTGGTGGCAGGAATGTGGTCTGTGTTTCTCCCCGATGAACGCGTTCCGAGTGGGAATCGCAGCGGCTAGAAGTAGCAAGGAAAAATTGCATGTAGGACACAGCGAACAATATTCTGCCGCACACGCGGTTGCGAAAACGACGACGGCGACCAGAGCGATAACCGCAACAAGCAAACTCTCTGTAGAAACACGATTCTAGCAGTTGTAGTCCTGGCAGTACTACTTTACAACAACGGTTTCACTTTATCCCAACTACGAATATCCCACTTTATTGCTGACGTGATATAGTGTTGGTCCACGGATTGATAATAGGGACAAGAAGCCACACGTAGTGGTCGAAAACACGGTGACCATATACCACGAGCACGATGACGGAAGGCACGGCTGACCGAATATAATTCCTTACACGACGGACAAAGGGGGAAGACACTACTTATATCTTTACTTGCGTGACCGTACTGCCTCCGTTTCGACTATTTCGCGTTCACTGATTATTTTCGAAGTGATCTCCAATTAGATCTTTCATTTGGGCGCCACTTTTATGGTGATGATAAATTATATGATCTGCTGCAGCGCCACATTCTTTACAGGCCCGGGCTCCGGGCAGCCACCAGAAGCAGCTAGTATGAACTTTTTGCGGTCTGCTTGATCATTGCCACTACATTGCTATCACATCCACAACCGTTGGGAACAAGCCGTCTACTGTGTTCTTGCAGCGCGAAACCCGCGACAACCAAGCAAACTGGGAAGCGAGTATCGATGGAGCATCGTCATCATCATTCGCTACGCTGCAGAGGCCGCGGCGCATGCCACAGAAAGCGCCCCTCCTATGGGAAGCGAGGTTTGGCGCAGCTGCGGCCGACGTGGCGAAGCGCGGCGGTTGCTTTTAGCCCGTCAGCACAAGGCTGTGCTGGGAGTTGGCACTCCGGTAGCGCTCACAGAGGCGCTGCAGCTTGCGCCGGGTAAGTGCTTTGCGGTGCCACCCGGCCGGGGCCACTTCTGTCCGCCGGCCTGGGCGGCGGTAGGTTTCCTGCACAGTGGCAGCACCTCCCAGGCGGCACGCACACAGGCGCCGCCGCCCGGCAGGACTTCGCCGCCCGCGCGCGCGGGCCGGGCCACCGGCCGGCGCCTCTCCGCCGCGGCGTGCTCCGCTCGCGGCGTCCTTCCGCCGCGGCGTCGCGAGGGCGCCGCGGCCATCTTTACCATGGGCGCGCAGGCGTGCCGGTCCCTGCCGGGATTATATCCCGCCCCCGGTCAGATAGATGCCCCGAAACTCCGCCCGAAGCAACATTCTCTTTCCTGCATCCGAGCTCTTCGCCGTCGCCGTTTTGACCGCGTGCATTTCCGCCTGCGGCTCATCCGATTAAAAGCAGTTCCCAGGCCGCAATCAAACCCTGACAAAACGACTTAGGAAAAAAAAACTTAAGCAAAACCCCAGTGGGTCCGTCTTGGTTGCCTATGAGAATACCTGATGCATGCGAGGAGATATTGTAGAAAACGTTGTTGCGTCAACGACTGACAACGGGTGTTGAAATGAAACTACTCCACGAATCCACAAGTCTTCGTTCAAGACTCATCTTGTCATTGTCCTAGGATGATCAAACTGCATGACAAAGTTGAGAGTCCGTGTTTGATTGCGGAGGGAACTACCTTCAGTGACGTAAATTTCCTGGATTTGCGTGCCGCCCTTATGCGAAGAAAACTCCCTGGTTGGATCGTACTATTTGTGGGATGATGAAGCCACCTTGATTACAACTGTTTCTTGCAGGAGCATTATGCAAACTCAAACTCGTCCGATGATTCCGCGATTGTGCATGACACTAAAAGCAAAGTCGCGCATGAAGAGTGCGCGCTCTCCTGCTTCTTTTGCTTCGCAGATCTCTTTTGTATACCTGTTGCTGAAGCTTTCAAATTCGTGGCGATCGCCAGAAGTTTTTCTGGTCAGATAGATCCCCTGAAACTCCGCCTTAATCTCCTCAAAGGCTTCGACAAGTATCATGCGGAAAATAACTGCCACCTTCACATTTGTTAATCTCAACAAATTCCAAAAACATCACAAACACACGCAGGACGACGTTGAAGGGCGCTGGTGCCGGCGCTAACTTCAATCTAAACTAACTGCGAATCATGACAAATCCTTTGCATAGCCTAAGATAGGTGCTGAGGTGGCAACATTTTCTTGCGTGATAGCCAGCAGCGCGTTGTACTCATCCAGCAGCTGCTTCTGTCCTCAGGAAAAGCATCGCGCCCGTAGTCATCGCAGAGCATCAGGATAGTGCTGCATCTAGTACTGTTGAGTCAGCATTACAAAGCGCATCTTCACTTTTACAATTTAAAAGGCAATCTGTGTTATTTCTAACTGGTGCGATAGTTTACTAGGCATAGCTTCTTAGAGACCGCTGGCCAGATGGATGCCCTCGAACTCCTCCTGGACCTCTTCGAACACCTCCACGAGCATCATGGGGCGAAGCGCCATCTTCGCATCGGCATCGCGGCGGCGGCGCGAGGAACCGCACTGCAGCTCCCGCCGCCGGCAAGGCGCCACACCGCAACCCAGCACGCGCAAAGCCGGCCGTGAAGCGCCCCGCCACCAGAAAGAAACGGCCGCTGCAGCCTATAGATCTAGGCAGGCGAACGTGATTCCGAGCTGTGCTCGAGTGCGTGTCTAATTCTATCTAGATAGAGTGCGTGTCTAACATCCGCATAGAAACAGAAACAGAAAAGGGCTGACGCTGAACGCTCCAGCAACGCGTCCATCTGCACTACGAGTCCCGCTGGGACTGCCGCTCAACAACCTGTCTCGCTCCCGCGCTCAAGAGTCGTGAATTCGCTCAGTCTGATGTTGCGGAGTGAATTGGCGCTCAGTCACAGAAGGGAAAAGCCTCACCCTTGCTGGAGTTTTTTTCCCGTTGCTGGTTGTGTACTCTCCGTGCCTACGTACAATTTAGCACTGCCTACCGGCCACTGCAACTCGCTTCAGATCACTTTGTTCTAGATTGATAGAACAGAAACACCCGGCGCTAGTGAAAATCCGAGTTGCGGCAGACAGTTGCTTTGTGGGCCATATTTATTGTGCCAGCGGCAGATGCAGAAGCGCAACTACAACTGCAAAAAGCATGTTTATATTTACAGTAGAGCATTTCGCTTTCGCAGTCCATCTTTTTCCAACAAAACCAAAACACACCACCTTCTTACACATTTTATCTCTTCAGGGAAAGCTTTCAAGCTCAAAAGCCAACCTTCACTCACCGGCAACCTTTGTCCTCGTGCCAGTTCTTTCCACGGTTTAGTGAAAGGGTCACTTTTCAGCAACAAAAATTGCTGCTCATCGCTACCTCAACCTCAACACCGACCTGCAGGCAACAGCGCCGCACACATGCTGCTTTCTACTTCAGTAGTGGCCTGCCCCAAAAGCAGCTTCAAAGCCGAACCGCACCACGTAGTCGCAACAGCGAGGGCTCCATATCCCGCGGTCTCCGGAGCTCCGTGTCCCACAGACGCGGCGTTCGGGGTCGTAAATGGCTCGACTTATCGATGGAACCGAGACCAGCAGGAAAGCAATACGGAAAAGACTTCCTGATATCCGGTGTCAGGGGGGGGGGGCGAGTCCGCAGCCTTGGTTGTTCCGCCGCCCTCTTGTCTAAAGCGTACCAGAAGATCCAGATCGATTGCATTCCCCTCCGGTCTGGTCTGGAGTCGATCCATTAAGGCTGCAAGAGGTGTGTCCAGCACTCGTCTGGGTGGCAATTCAAGTCTGCTGCCGCACTCCGGCACACTCCTCGCAGGCATGGAGCAAATGAACCAAGCGAGCTATCACGACGTCTCATTGTGACAAAACAAGCAGAGGCCATCGTCAAACGAGCTCTGTTCTTTGTGCGGAAAGAAGTGTAAATAAAGTGCCTGCACTCATACGAGGAAAAGTGCCTAAACTCTGCTTCATAAACATGGCGGTGCAGAAAAACCACATGATCATGTCAGGAATATCTTATACTTGTGATGCTGGGAATAAATGCTGTTCCTCAGGCAGGCAGTAGCAGCCTTGGTTCGTTGACGACCTACAAGAACGCGGCAAAAGTTTAGGTCGTGATGCGTTAAAACTGAACTGCAGCTATGTTTTCGGAACCGAATGGAAATGCTCTACCTTCTACGGGGTGCATTTACATGGTTGCGAACGACTTTGACGACCGCAGCAGCTGCATTCTGTATATATTCCATTCAACTTTTCTGCCCTCTCCGACTGACCAGGAAGAACTTCTTTACTGACCGTGGGCAAAGTAAGTGCTTGTGGTTTGCAACATAACGCACAAGTGCGCCTACCGAAGACGAGAGCGAAGACATTACGACGCTGGGAGGCGTGACTAATACAAAAGCTGCTTCGTAGAGAGGCGTGGCTCAGGCAAAAGTTTCTTCGCCGAGAGACCGAGGGGGACGGCCCACCTACATACTAGCGTGATCGTGGTGCTCAATAGTGCACCCGATCTTTAGAGATTTACCGCTACGAAGGACGCAACAAGTGTAGTTCATAGAAATACTATATCGCTCAGATTATGTTGATCTAGCTTCAGCGTTGCAATGTGGAACAAGCTGCAGATCGGAACTTGCTTGGATCTCGAGATCACTGTTTTGGGATCTTAGTGAACCAGCTGAGTAAGTTGTGAGAGAAACTTCCTCCTGACAATGAATCAATCTTGGGCAGAACAACCCGTGTGCGAAACACAGCAAGCGCAGCCTGCTCTTGAGAAGTAAGTAGCGCGAGCCCAAATGCGCGGCTACGCAGTTTGTCTCCTTCAAAACACACAATAGCCCGCGGACAAAGCAATCCGCTGCGGGGGGCGGAGTTCGGCGCAGCTGCGATCGCCATCGCAAAGCGCAGCCGCGGCAGGGCGCCCGGAGCCCGGTCGGGCGGGCGCCGCGGGTTCCCAATCGGGTGGCACTGGCCGCGGCGCCGTTGCTTTGCGCCGGCGGCTTCGTGGCCAGGCTTGGGCAGCGCCGCTGCTCCGCCTGCACCTTGGCCGCGGCGGCAAAGGCCCCCCGCGGCGTAGTGTAAGAACAATATGCGCGCAGTTTTTCCTGTAATAATGCCGGCGCCCGCCAAGGCAGAGACTTCTTCCAGACCCTAGATCGGCGAAGACGGTTCGCATCGTGAGAACGCGACCGCCTTTCCGTCGCCATCCTTCCGCCCGATCTCCTTCAACTCCGCGAGATATGGACACGAATTCAGCACACCCAGAATACAACCTCATGCCAGACAGGAGTGCATGCTTGGCGCACCGTCGTATCAGAGTGGAAAGTGCCCCCCTCGCTTGCGACTACATGAACATGCACAAAATTGAGCCGTGCTCGAGTCGGTACGGGATAACCAAAGCAACACGCACACTATCACTACTTGCATGAACCGACAGCACTTACTAATACTGCTGTCAGCATATCACGTAGCACAGTCCAGCTGTACTTCGACCCACCATGACCACGCGCCTCGCTTTTGATTTCGCATGATGACCGCTTCGCATTAGACGCAAAAGAAGTGGGGGCAATGCTCATTGCGATATCGTGGCAGCGGTTGTCGCGGCGTCCTGCGGCATTCTGGGCGACGATGTTGCTTGGCAGGAACTGAGGCACGCGCGGGCTTAGAAGGCATGATCCCGCGCGCGCTTACTATCTCAGTCGCGCTTCTGCTCTTCGCGACGTGTTCCGGCTCGACGCGCAGCCTGTATTGATGAGTCCAAGGCTGCGCTTGTATTCCGGCTCGACGCGAAGCAGGGCGCGCGCGGCTCGCCACCACCGGCGACCCGTGGCACTGCTCGGGCAGCGTAAACGCACAATAGCTAGGCTAAGCACTTTTGAATTACTGTGGAATTAGAGTGCGGTGGACGAATTGCAATGCGGAACCGCTCACCACGACGGAGAACTCGCTCACCACGTCGGAGAACTCGCTCACCACGTCGGAGATAGACTTTGCGCGCCCGCACTCGCGCCCAACTCATCCATGCTAGCGCTGCTCGTGAAAGCTCGTCTACCCGTCGCTCTAAGTCTACCATCTCTCTCATCATGATCACCATCCTCAGTAACACGGCCGCGCCGCCGCGGCAGAGCGCCTCCTGGAAGTGTTCACGCGAAGCGTTGACTCGTGCTTGCGAGGAGCGTCAACAACCGCCTTGGCGGGGCGTTGTGTAGCGCCGGCAAAGACCGTCGCGCCGCGCTTGCGGAGAGCGTCGCACCACGGCTGCAGAGGGAGCCGAATAGCGCCTTCGAAGAGCGCCGCGGCCGGGAACCGGATGCCGCCGCGGAGTAGCAAAGCCGGGGGACGCCCGCGAGGGGCGTCGAGCAGCGCCGCGGCGGCACGTCGAACACCACCGCGGCATCACGGCTGGAAGTGAGCGCGACAAGTGCCGGGAGGCGCTTGCGAGGAGCTCGCCGATGCTAATTTTGGGCGCGATACCGGTGAGCGCCGCCGCGGCCGCAGTTCCGCCACGGAAGAAGGCGCTCCGCTTATTTTTCTTTGCCAGAAAATTAGTCTTGATCTCCGCAGAGACATTTTCTCCTTTGCTGTCGCTTTTGGAGACGGCTTGCTTCACGCTGATCAGCTCACGCTGCAGCTGTTCGCGGTGTTTCCTCGCTCTGCCAAGAATGAAACCGCGCTGCAGCTCGCGCCGGCGCGGCCCCAACCCGCCGAAACTGCTACGCAGCCCGTCCTAGACCCGCAACAGAGCCCGTCGTCGCCAGAAAGAAGCGAGAAACGATAGCCGAGGCCTATCAATCTAGGCACGCGCCCGACGTACTTATTCAATGTTGGTAATGCGACGATCTACATAGAAATATGAGCACGATAAATTGGAACGCGCACTACTTACTTACAAAGCATTCCTCTACACTCCGGGACCGCCAGGCGCTTCTCCGCAAAAAGCTGTGTCGCTCCTACGCAGAAGGGCCGTAAACCTGCTCAGTCAATCGCGGGGGAAGCGCGAACTGGCGCGCACTCACAGAGGAAAAAATCTCACTCTCGCTCCAGTTTTTCTCCCTCTTTCAAAACCGCGGTTTTATTTTTCTTTGCCCTTAAGTACTTCCACCCCGTGGTCCTCTCCGGGTCTCACTGGACGGCCTCTAGAAGACCACTCTCTCATCAACAGCACAGAAACACCCGGCGCCCAGGCGCATCCGTGTGCGGGCAGACAGCTACTCTGCGTGCTTTGTTGTCCCCAACACGTCGGAGGTTGTACGACTACAAATGATGCGCATTCTTGCAAGTAAAAAAAGAGGGCACTTCTTACGCACACTTTCAGCATCTGGCAGCTCATCTGCCGTCCTCAGTGCCGCCATCTCTACATAGTCGGTGTTGTTTGTACGCAGTTGTAACTAAGTACCATCAGTAGTGCTAGCGGTTTTTTCTTTCGGCAATATCAAGAAATTGAAAATGTTTTATTTCCATCAACGAAATCGAAAGTTACGCCTGCTTACAAGCTTCGTGTCTGTTGCTGTGCAATTCGCTGCCCGTGCCGCATCAAGCTACAAGCTTTGTCGCAGTTTTTGATTGCAAACACCGGGCCGGCCGCGCCAAGCGGTGTCCTTGTGCTCGCAAGCGTCACACCCCACAGCTTCATCCGGAACTCCTTGTTAGAAGGTTGCTGCTAGCTTCTAGTTATGGGGTGGACTGCAAGTGGGACCGCGGGGTTTGATTTCCGATGCAACGAAACCCTGAAAGTAATCCGCGAGGGAGAAAAGTGAAAGTTTTTCGCTCGGTCCGGAGGCCGGTCTGTCATGCTAACTTCTGCTAATAACCTCCTTGCACAGAACATTCTACGATTGACTTGTGCAGAGAAAGCCTGTGGCCGTGCTACAAGCTACATACCGCAAAAACAAAAGAGAATTCGCAAACATGCGTGTCCTTGATAGATCCGCTTGTGCTCACGGCAAACGGTGGATGGTAGTTCTCACCTCGGTCACGGGTCTGCACAGTGAGGCACACCTCTCCTTTCTGACGCCGACACTCATCCGTCGCACGGCGTTCGGGCCGAGGCCGTCATCAGTGCTGGCGAGCGATTTGTCCTGCATCCGCAACTTGTGCCAGGCCGCGTCGCTACCGCCGGGGCAGTGGTTCAGCGTTCTGTGCGAAAAGCGCGCCGGCGTGGAACGTAGTAGCAAGATACGCCGAAGGAAAGCCCGGGAACGCGGATCGGCGGCGCCGTTTCTTTGATGCGGCGCCTCCGGGAAAACGTTCTCTCATGCGGCGCTTCAGGGCGGCGGCGCCCGCTGGCTTTCGACGGCGCCAATACGCTGCGGCGCTCCAGAAGTCCCGCGCGCGGGGGGCAGCGCCCTGGCGGCATTGGGAAGAGCTTGCGACGAACCCTGAACAGCGGGCCGCGCCGGCAGCGGGCGTCGAAGAATTCCGCGGCAGAGCTTCGGGCAGCGCCGGCGAGGGGCGTCGGGCAGCGCCGCGGCGGAGCATCGAGGGCGCCCGCGCGGGGCGCCGGGCCGCGCCGGCGGGGAGCGTCGAACACCGCCCCGGCGGAGCGTCAAACGCCGCCGCGGCAGAGCGCCGGTGAGTGTTCACGAGAAGCATCGAGGAGGCGCGGCGGGGAAGCGTCGAAAGGCGCGGCGGGAAAGCGTCGAAAACCGTCTTGCGGGGGCGCCGCGCAGCGCCGGAATAGACCGACACGCCGCGCCTGCGACGAGCGTCGCGCCGTGGCAGCAGACAGCGCCGAATAGCGCCTGCGAAGAGCGCCGGGAACGCCCGCGAGGGGCGCCAAGCAGCGCCGCGGCGGCACGTCGAACGCCACCGCAGCATCACGGCTGGACGTGAGCGCGACAAGTTTCGGGAAGCGCTTGCGAGGAGCTCCGCGGGGCAGCGTTGAGCAAGGACGCGGCGGGGCACCGCGGCGCCGGCAAGAGGCGTTGGGTCGCGGTGGTGCGGGGTAGCGCGCCGCTTTGGGAACGAGCGAGGCGCGGTGGCCACGGCGGAACATAGTCCAGCTGCGGACGCGCCCTCTGTGTGATCATGCGCCGCCTTACGGTCCGCTAAGTTCAACGTCCCGCACCCCGGTGGTATCCGCACCGCGCGCTCGAAGCGGGTGGGTGGGGGGGGGGGTCCCAAGGACATATGGTGTGCGGGCTCGCGGCGCACAGACCCAGTGGCCCGGTTGGAGATACTGCTCGGAAGGGACCCACCAAGGCTCCGCACACCTATCCACCCAGACAGAGGCTGATCAGTTTAACAAAGGTGGATGCTAAAGGTTGGAAAATTTTTCACGTGTCGTAGAAGCTCAAAAAGTCGACGCATTTAGTTGAAAATGGATGCAGTCCCTATAGTTTTGCAAGATCTTTTAAGCCCCTGAATCAGATTGCACATGAAGCGCACAAATGTGCACTGTTTTGCGGAAAGTAAAAAATTCAAAAAATTAGGGATGTGGTGCAGAAGCCGGAGAAGTTGGCTGATTTAGCTGCTATCTGGTGCAATCCCTCTACTTTTACATAATCGCTTATTCCATTGGATCAGTTTACACCAACGGCAGCAAAAACTTGCACAATTCCGCGAAAATCAAAATAGTAAAAATTGCAGACATGGCGCAGAAGCATGATAAATTGGCCAATTTATCTGGAAATCAATGCGCATCATATTGTTGCGCATGATCACTAAGTGCTGTGGAACAGTTTGCCACCAGCATTGATTAATATGGCGCATTTTTATGAAGTGTAAAAATTCAAAAAATTTGCAATATGGTGTAGAAACCTGAAAAATGCACGAACTAGCCTAATAATGCATATAATCTATATAGTATCTTCCAATCTCTTGATCCGCTGGAGCAAATTATAAAATTAGCGAAAGAATATATAGAATTTTATAAGATTAGCGAAATTGAGAAAATCACAGATGTGGTGTGTATGAGTCTGGCTGTGTTTTGCGCTACTTCTGTGCCTTAACTATTTGGAAAATAGGTTTGACACTTACAGTAGTACTTGAGCGATCTTTGGGATGCTCATATCGGTACTCTGTACTTACTTAGATTCGTTCTTGTGACACAGAAGAGAAGCTACACAAAAAGTACTATTCGGCATCGTGCAGCCTTGTCGTACAACTGAGAGCCGTACTCTCGATCGGGACTACGAGAGAACCAAATGCTTTTTTCGGGTCGTAGTTGTAGAGCCACTTGCTTCCAACACTACCTTCAAGCATGCGACTCTCACCCCCAATCCACAGGTCTTTTTTTCGTTGGCGTAATTCTAGATTACACATCGAAAGCGCCCCTTTGGTGGTATATCCTACAACGCTGAGGACGTTGCTTGGACTCCTTGTACTTCTGATGTTTTCGCAAGAACGTATCTGATGAAAACCACTTCTATGAGCCCATTGCTCTGCTCTGCGAGCCCGCTGGTGATTCGCTCTTGTCCGGTGTGTATTGTTCTCTTCTAAGATCCCAAAGCAACCTTATCATGGCTAGTATAACCACCTTTATACTACTAGTTCTCATCTTTAGTGGATGGCCTATTCAGTTCTTCAGCTCCGCGACTACATCGCGTAGCGCGCCGCAGCTGAGTGAGAGACAAGAGCGCATACAAGGGGATACGACCTCAGAGAGAGGCACACACCTGCTTCGAGCAGGCATGTATTCCCGGTTTCCCTCGTGGAAACGCGTGCGTGTACGCAAAAAGCGTCCACCCGATCTAGTGTCGTGTGAAGATCTCTCTTCGGTCACAAAAACCGAAACTGGTAGCGGAGAGAGGTTGTGCTCTTCACTGACACAACCTACAGCCATCTTCGATGTGTGTTACCAGCCTATCTTATTCTCAATTAACATTGTTTTTATCTTAATCGCGAGCTTAGCGCTTGCTACATGGGGACTAGGATATACCACAGGGGCGTATGGCTATAGAAAACACAAAAGAAACATGAGTTCCGACAAGACGGAGAAGCTTGAGACCGGCGTTCCCGTTTTCTCCGGGAAGCCCCAGGACTTGAGAAAGTACACAAGCCGCGCTCGACGTTACCTCCTCGGCCTCAAGAAGAAAGAAGTTTCCTCAGGCATCATTGATCTCCTCAATGTGGTGGAGAAGAACGACTCCGATTTGTACCTCGAGTTCATCGACGAGTTACCCGGAGGAGAAGATGACCTCGGCACGCTCACGAGCCTGGAAGACATGATGAAGATCTGGCGCGTGGTGGCGTTTGGAAAAAGCGAAGAAAAGAACGAGGTCGTGACGAGCTTCAACGCCTTGTTGGACGTGGGTATCAGCAAGAAGAACAAGACCCAGACCAACGCCCGGAAGCTGAACGAGGTGGCCTCGGACTTCAACTGTGCCGTCGAGTGTCATGGAATTCGTGTCGAAGGCCGTCGTACGTTCCCTGGCGACATGTGCCCGGAATGCAAGATGACGCAGGTGTACCTTCGCGGTCACGGTCAGGTGGTGAAACGCGACAGCAACGGGAGCCAGGTGGTCGACGGTACTGGCAACAAGGTCATGGTCGATTGCAAGTACAAGGACGAGGCGTTGCAATTCTATCCGACCGAATTGCTCAATGACATCCTGAAGGCCTGCATGCTCCTGCGGAAGTACAAACTCGACCCGGAGACCCTGGCTAAGGTCATGCAGAGCTGTGACATCTTGGACTACGACTCCGTGATCAACTCCCTGGCCATCCAGGACCGTGCTAAGCGAATTTATTCTGCAGGGGGTGCTAGCAGTGGAACGTCGATTTTTCGGGTCGAAGACACGGAAGAAGAAGATTCCGACTCGGAAGAAGAGTTTCTTGATTCGTACAAGATTTGCGAGGAGGACCTCGGGCACATGAGCGATGAATTGAAGGACTGCCTGCGCGACATCCTCTTCACTGGAAATCGCGCGACCACCGGCAAGGGACAAAACAATCGCCGCAGCGACCGTGCGTCCCGGTTCTGGCAGAAGAAGTTCACGAAGGGTGCCCAACGTGCTCTCGGAGGTCGGAAAGGCCGTGGCAAAGGATCCGCGCGACAAGTCGACGGTGAGGTGTACGCCGTACCGGACTTCAACGGCATCTGCTACGCGTGCAAGCAGCGTGGACACAAAGCGGCGAAGTGTCCGAAGAACAATCCCTCTGTGATTGCCGCGGTGATTGAAGAGATGAGCGATCATTTTGGAATGGTGTTCTCGGTGTCAGAAGCGAAGCCGGACAGTACCACGACGCCCGCGTCAAGCTCCTCTTCTTCTTCGTCTACGACAACCACGGGTGGAAAAAAGCATGGAATTGGCCTTGTGGACCTGCGCGAGGAAGCGCCGATGTCGGAACAGGAAAAGGCGGAAGTGGTATCTAATTTTTCATCAACAAATAAATCCAAATCCAAACATGTCTCTTACGCATATGGTGATGATTTTGAATTAGCTAAATCCCACAAAAAGGAAATCAAAAATGAACAAGAAATCGAAATCTCAACAAATGCATCCGAAAATGAAATTGAGCCTCCATCTGTAGAAGAATCTCTGGCGCCATCAATTTGTATCAAAGAATCGAGCTGCGAACATTTTCGTTCTGTAACATCCAAATTTGCAGAGTCTTGTATTTTCGAAAATCTCTGGGAGAACGAACTTGATTTGATTTGTAATGAACTACCTGGCACCAATGTAAATAATGCTGAGCTTGGCACTTCTTACTCGGATGACAAAGATACCTTTTTTGATGCACTGGAAGACGATGTTGAGTTCCGTGATGTTCCAACTCGCCGTCGTATCGTTGGACAACGACAGCGGCGTCGCGAAAACGCGACCAAACGAAATGATATCCAAAAGGCTCTTGAGAAACAAAAAGATGACGCTCTGTTCCTCGATCCTATTTGGACTCCAAAACGTGAACTCCACGAAAAGGATCGCGCGCGACACAATTGCGTTGAAATTTGTGATGAATTTCATGTGCCTCGTGTACTAACTGCTGAGGAAACAGGGATAGAAGTTTCAAACGCGTGCGGTGAATTCAGTAAAAGTCTGAAGATATCTCGAACGATGAGTGCCGTGCTTCGTGCCGGTGAATCCGATCTCCCTTTGAGCCAAGGGATTCTCGACAGCGGGGCTAGCCTTTGCGTCATAGGAGAACGGCGACTGCTTCAGATTTTTAAGGAGCTCGAGAAACGCGGAGTTCCACGGCCAAGTATCCTTCCTTCTTCGCGAAAGATGAGATATGCGGGCGGAGGAATTGGGTCGAGCCGCGGGACCGTCATGTTGCCCGTACAGAATGCTGGTTTTACCGGAACGCTCGCGGTCGAGGTGATCGAGGGTTCCACGCCGCTTTTACTTGGTCTACCAGCGATGCGGAGCATGAGCGCGGTACTAGATTTTTGTGAAGCTAGAGTGTATGTTTCTAAGCGTAACAAATCTCACATAGTGCAACTTCTCAAACCTTCTGAAAACACCTTCGCAATTGAAATTTATCCCGAGAAGCTCCTTCGTGGTGCTGAACTCAAGCAACAACAGATTAAAAGCCAAGACCTACCTCGCTTTGTAGGATTCACAGAAGATTTTGATGCTGAAGAAGAAACAAGTGAAGGAGTACGTGAAAAGGTTGGTGATATTATTAACAGAAGATATGTGCCAGGTGAGTGGAAACTGAAGGTGAGCAACTATCATCAATTTTGTTCAAAATTGCATAAGGCATTAGGACACAACAGACAGAAAGTAGTTCTTCTGCTAAAACAAGCTTGTGCTCCAAATGATATCGTCAAAACCTACGAGAAAATCTGTGACAGTTGTCCTGATTGTGCTCGTTATCAAGCTCATCCTCGGACACACAAAGCGTCAATCTCGAATTTGACAACAAAGGAAAATGAAATTTGGCATGCTGATTGCATATTTCCCGACTGCGGTGGGCAGAAAGTATGCTTTTACCATTGCGTCGACCGACACGTAGCGGACTCCTTCGTGCGGTTCATGGAGCGGATGGACAGTAGCCTGTTTGTCAAAAAGTGCATAGAATCGGGACAATATTTTCATGGCTATCCAACAGAAAAATGGACTATGGACTTAGGGTCCAACTTTGTTGCAGAAGAAAGTAAAAAGGCTCTTCGCGAGCTTTGTGCCGAAACGTGCAAAATCGAGTGGGCACCTGCACGATGTGCGGAAGGAAATAACTATGCAGAAAGAAGAGGCGCATGGGTCAAAAAGCTCATCGAAATTACATATAATCGTTTCAAAGAGGCACTAGGTACTGAGCCTGACTTTGAAACTATTGGCTTCGAAGTGACTCGGATTATCGAAAGACTTCCAATCGACAAAAGTGGTGAGCAACCTTTTGAAAGAAGATACCAAAAGGCACCATGCCACTGGTTGCCTGTTGAGACTTTAGATTATGAAAACGGCTACACCACTGCTGAGCTGCAGAAAAACGAAGTCATTAACAGCATTATCAACGAGGCTATTCAAAAGCTGAAAGCTGAAAGTGTCATTGAGCGGGTCATGAAACATAACGTGCCTCGTGATGGTAGGAAATATGAGGTGGGGGAAAAGGTTCGATGTTTCAATAAGCTATCAGGGCGATGGGACCTGCCGGCAACCTACTTAAGCCGAACCTGCGACAAATACGCGACCCTCCAATTCCTTGACCGCAAAGAACCTTCGCAGTTTAAATCTACCATGGTCAAGCATTGGACAGCGTCAGAAAAAGCGGAGCCACCGGAGGATCTGCAGGTCCATGAAGCTATCTCTACCCATGCTTTTCAACAGAAGCAAGATTCGTACTTGCAAAACCATTTCCCTCGAGGAAGCGCTCCCCAGGCTGAAACAAATCTAGAACGCCAACGAATGCTAGAAGATGCGCCTACATGTGGTCCCCATGATGACATTGGGAAACTGATAGGCATGATCGAAAACAGCTGGAGATTTCTCCGCCCCAATCAATATTCTCTTGAGTGGGGATACGTGCAGACGACTCATAACGGACGTGCAGCTTATCGTAATCCAAATCAAAACAAGCCGGTAGAAGACGCAATTAGGGAATTTGCGCGCAGTGAGCTAAATTTTACTACCAACGCAATCAGGATTACTAAGAAGCAACACTGTGACAAATTTGCATTACTTAAACGAGACAATGAGCAGAAGCTGTTGGTCGTCAAGCAAGACGGAACATTTCGGGTGTTGGACTTTTCCTATGGACATCGGAATCAGCATGCTGACGTGAAGGGGGTGCTCCGCAGGTGGCAGTATGACTATTGTATTGCATTAGGGAGAGACCCAAACCGAACAGCAGCTGGCGCGATACCTGTTCGACCGGTGTTCTGTCGAAGTTGTAACACGAGCCGGAGTGTGCACGCAAATGAGTATCATGATATCAAGAGTCAATATCCAAATGGAATTTTGTGTTCCAATTTGCTAGGGTGTAGTTGTCAGATTATCTCTGATCATTCACAAATTTGGAGTCGTGATAAAACGATGGCTCGCTACAATAGACGTCAGCTTGAGATGCTGAGCGAAGGAGCCGGAGGAGGCAGTCCACCGCCATCCTCTGACCCACCGCCAACTTCAAGTAGCAGCAGCTCCGAAAGTGATGATGAAGCAGAATCTGATAGTTCCTTCGAGGAACAACAAGCTCCCGACACCCTCCCTGGACCTTCTGTACGCGGAGCTGATTACTGGGAACAGGACGGATGCGATTGGATACGACGCCACGTGGTACCCCGTACGACGATGTTTTATCCCACCGATGCCGCTGCGTCACTGCATGATCTAGGATGTCAGCGGATCACCACGATGACGTCGTGTGCGACCGGACGGTCCGTCACACATCAAGATTCCTGGGAAGAAAGCGAAGGCGGGAAAAGCGAGTGGTTCTGGACAGGGGCAACCCGTTTCCAGAAATTGGAAAATCGGTATATTACTGGTCCTACTCGAAAGCGTACTAGAATTGGTCATGTGAATCGTGTTTCATGCATTTTTGGTGCACTTGATTTTTTTGATGAAGGTGATAAACTGACTAGTGACAATATCAGCGAAATCAAGAACTGGTGCAAATTTAACCATTTTCACATTTGGTCAGGGAGATGCATCAAGAAAAATCCTAATCCCCGGCTAACCGCAGGCTGTCTCATCTTAGACCCAAATAATAATGTTGTAATTGGAAAACGGGATGGCCAAGGATTACATATAGGGGAATACGGGATTACTTTGCACCGGGACGATGAGTGGATTGGCGATCTCCAACATGTGTATCGTATCTCTCATGAACAAGAAGTGTATGACCAATATGCATGCCAATTTATCCGGGAACATGGTCGTTTCGTTTCGTGCGATGACTCGAGTGAAGTTGATTTAGATGTGGCATCTGGTCCACGTGGGCATAATACGATCTACCACGTGATTAGTCCAGAAGTTGCAGATGCTCTTCTGAGATCAGGAGGAGATGATGAAATTCGCAAGGAGTCGTCGGCTTTAGGCTTCGTGCCGATATTTTTAGTTCAGAAAGAGTTGACGCAGGCTCAAGTAGATCAAGATTTGGTCGACCCTGGATTTGTACAATCTGAACTCAAGGAGTGGAAATCATTCCTCGCGAATGACTCTCTAGAGGTCATAGACCGTAGTGAAGCTACCAATATGGTCAAGCCTCGCCTCGTTCGTACTTATAAGTACGAGGATCCAAATAACTTCGAGTTAATTACAAAAAGAAAAACGCGAGCTATTTTGCAAGGTTTTTCAGATGACCGCCTTCGTAGCGGTTTACTTACTGATAGTCCTACAGTGTTACTATCTAATCTCAGGCTAATGATACAATTAGGAGTTCAGAAAAGATGGAATTATCGAGTTTTCGATGTTCCTACTGCTTTCCTTCGTGGAAAATTAGATCCAGGACGGGTGGAATTCGAACCACCTCCGGTGTTGAGAAAGTTGTTGAACATCGAAAATCAACCGGATAAAATTTGTAGATGCAAAAGTTCTGTATATGGACTTGCAGATGCACCTCGGTGCTTTTATCTGCAGTTTCGTTCTTATTTGGAAAAGAACGGATTCCAGGCATCAACAGTAGATCCCAGTGTATTTTTGTATTTCAACAAAGAACAAACTGACAACGCCAAGTCCTTCGAGGAAATTTTACAAAAGAAGTATAATAGTGCTGAAGGAAGAAGCAGTCATGATCTGATTGATTTTCTCAGTAAGGAAACGACTTCGAGTCGTGTTTTGGAAGGATTCATTGCTTTACATGTGGATGATGGATTGGCATATGGTACGGACAGTTTCCTGGCTGGACCGATTAAGAAGCTGGCAAGTGACTGGAATATCGAGTCATTTAAAGAAGGAGACTTTAAGTATCTGGGAGGACGCATGCATCCTGAGGGGCAGGATTTGTATATTGACTTTTCAGCTCATCTGGAGAAGGCAAAGAAAGTGGAAATTCCCAAGAAGATGGTAGGCAGCAATTGGGAAGAGTATGCAGATGATGAGCCACTGAGTAAAGTCTTGCATAGCGAATTCCGATCTCTCTTAGGGAGTCTTATGTATGTGTGCTCGCATGGTCACCCTTTGGGTGCTCATGAAGTCCATAAAGCTTCAAGTTATGCATCCTGTCCCACGTTTGGAAATCTTCGTGATTTAAATCGAGTTTTCTACAAAATGAAAAAGACTCCAATGAGAATTCGCATCTCAGCACAGAAAAATCCCTATTTTGCAGTTTTTGGTGATGCAAGTTTCGCTACTGGTCGTGGCGCTAAGACGCCGGTGGGCCGTGCAATCTGTTTTACAAGTGATGAAGCTTTGAGCTCTGAATGTGAAAATGATGCATCAGCCTCACTCCTATTTTGGAAAACCACTAACCTCTCGCGGGTTGTTCATAGTACTAAGGCTGGCGAAACATTGTCCATTATCGAAGGAATTGACTCAGCAATTCTTTTAAGATACTTATGGTACGAGTGTACTGGTGATGTACTTGCACTTCGTGTGTACACTGACTGCAATTCCCTCGTGGAAAATATGCATAAACTCAGTATTCCAAAAGAAAAGGGTCTAGTGCTCGCAAACGAACAGCTGAAACAGTTCTTGGAAAATGATCACGGTGATCATCTACGTCATATAGATAGTCAGCATCAGTTAGCTGATTGCTTAACTAAACCATTTACCTTCGGGGTAAAACATCAGATGTTCGAAGCTTGCTGTGACGGAATCTTAAGAGGATGTAGAAATAATAAGACGATGCGAGCGAAAGCTCACAGCAAGTCTAAAAAGTGTTATACTTCAAAACACAAAAATCAAACTGACCGACTCCGTCAAACAGCAGATGGCAAAGCTACAGTATCTACAGTGCCAGGTCGTGCTGAGAGTGTAACTCTAGAAGCACTCAAACGTCTTAACGAGCTATATGGTGAAAGTCATGATGTTTCAGATCAATAT
Organism: Amoebophrya sp. A120; assembly: GCA_905178155.1. NCBI lineage: Eukaryota > Dinophyceae > Syndiniales > Amoebophryaceae > Amoebophrya > Amoebophrya sp. A120. Next base: position 259,018 of record CAJINV010000024.1, read on the forward strand.
GAAATCTACGATCCACAAAACAGGACGGACTGTTCGAATACGACTATCTCAACGCCGACGGAACCTCCGCCGAGCGGGAGTAATTCGGAAGACAGTGGTCTCGCGCCGGGAAGTCCTGTAGATGAGTTTGATAATCGAGAACCATTAGAGTCTCCACTGAGCTCTCCTTATGATTAGACGTCACAGTTCTATTTTTCGTCCTAGCGATGAGTGTTGTTTCCTCGAGAAAAATGATTTGATATCAATGAAAGCTTCTGTTCCTCGTGAAAGAAGCCCACATCCCGACTTCTATGTTTATTTTACCAAATTTTCCTGTTCCTCGTGAAAGGATTTCTGGTATAACGATCCGAAGTCACAGTTGATGTTGTATCTTGATTTCTCCATGCCATGACGCAATGCACTTGTTAGGAAAGAGAGTACGTGTTCCATTACAGTTTTGCCTAGCACAAAATGCCGGAGCGTCCTCATTTTCCACAAATTGTCATCAGCGAGCTGGAGAAGGAGGTAAGGAACTACCGGGAGTTGTATTTTGAGCTTTTGCGTGAAAATGCCAAGCTGCGTGATCAAGTTAGTTCTCTTCAGCTAGACTGCTCCAGGCTAATAGAGTTAAAAACCAAATCACCTGAGAAGAACAGCGTATTGGATTTTGCATGCAAATTCTGTGGGGCAAAGTGCTCTGATATCAAAGCGCAATATTCTGTTTCGTAATTTGATGTCAATCCATGCCTTAGAACTTCGCGTTTGACTAAAGCAAAAGGCTCTCTTAGCGATTTCCATCTTGAGATGATGCGGATTCGTGCCGTCAAGTGCAAGGACCACGCTGAGGTGGTTTCCCTGCCGTCTGTTACCGCCCGTCCCGTCACAGGACAAAACGGGTGCACGACCATGGAGTACAGCTTCATGGACAAGTACATGGAGGGCTGGACGTCCCGCAAGGTCGGCCAAGATTACGTGCGTCTCGCAGTTCCCTGTAAGCACCGCACGTTCCTCAAGTCCTTGTTCGAGTGCCGTGGTTTGAGCAAGCCCGACGATACCGTCATCGTGAGCTGCAACATCGGCACCGCTGGTCACAACGACTACGAATTGAAGTTCTCGCAGTTGGAGTCCATCAGTGATGACGAAGCCCCCGCTACTAGAGCTGGTGCTTCGATGCAGGCTATTGCTAACAAATTAGATGAAATTGTTATGCGCCTGCAGCGCCTGGAGTTACACGTTATCGGTAGTGAGGAGGAAGAATATATGATGATGGAGGATAAGACTGAAGGATCTCAGTCTAGTTCCACTGCTGCTAGCTCGACTTCGCGTCAGAAGCGTAACGTGCGTAAGCCGTAAGTAGTTTTACTTTTTGCCTCGTACAAAACCAATCGATCATTCGGTGATCAGAAGTTATCGCATCTTTTAGGATTATAAGGTCGAGCTCTGCGCTGATCGAAATCCATGAAGTAGAGTGGTGTTATCAAGTCCATCTGACTATCCGAAAATCAAGTGAGAATTCTTCGAGATATCTCATATGAAGCTTCCAGATAGAATTGAAGGACTGTGCTGTGATGAAAATTTCAGATTGCGCCTCGTGTGAATCGATGAAATAAATACGAAGTTTTGACAAGATTTTATAGAATCACTTCGAAGTGATGAGATCTGATGTATTTGTTCCTCGCGAAAGCAAAACAATATCTCCATTCAAGAACAGATTCTCGCAGGCTCTTGTGTTTGATCTCAGATAAAATGTCCGCCGTTCGATTGAGATTGTCTCTGCTTGAGCGGGATACGGCGACTCTGAAACATAAGAAATTGATGGTCTCTATTCATAATTTGAAAATGAAGCGTGTTGCGGGTAAATTACTGAAGTTTATCAAGCGCGCCAAGACATCAACAACTGCGACGTTGCAAGATTATTCTCTCGCGAAAATGGAACTTGAAGCAGCATTAGATAATCTAGATTCGGTTGCACATGTGTGGGACTTGACTCCGCAGTAAGATGTCCCACGCGGACTTAATTGAACAAATTTCGCATTTGAATCTAATCAGGAGAGAACTAATTTGGACCAACTTAGATAGCAAACTCAAAATGGCGTCTGAATCTGTTGAAGCTGTGCCGCCGCCGCCTAGTGTGGCTCCTGAAGACGATGAGAGTCTAGGTTTTGTCGATTTCTCCAAAGAAGGAGCAGTCAGTTTTCCAGCACCAGGTAACTATGATTGGAACCGTGTTTGGAATAATCACATCCTAGGAAATAAGCTTATCACTTGGGGTCCTGAAATTGAACCCGAGATAGCATCCATTATCGGTCGTACCTTGAACGGAGAGCATCTCATGCAGCCGTTTGGTATTCCCACACGTGATGTTTTTGATCAGCCTATTATCAACTATCTCAGTGCTCCGAGCTTCGTGTCGAGCAATTCCCCCGGGACTTTGTGTCCTATTGCATGTGATAGTGAGATGATTAAGAAACACATCACGCCAAATCACACAGTGATTGTGCTAGATGCATTCAACGTCTACTCTCAAACAACTGATCGCATTGCTATCCAAATTCCACCGCTTTATGTTGGTCTCGGGCCAATGATAGTCGTGCCTCCTTGTGACTCGCAAGGGTGCCAAGCTTTTAATCTTTTCGATGTGAAGCACAGTACTTTTGCAAATCGCGTTGTTTTCAACCCCCAAACCGTCTCTGAGCAATACTCCTGGGACGATTTCTACCATCACATGTTTCTTCGAGAAAAGAATGAAGGTTTAGCACCTGAGACCACTGGTATCAACATGCACTTCACAGCTGACCAGAGTGAATCGGAATCGGCCGTGAGCGTCAACATGGAGGATGCCGAAGCAGCCGCCCTTGAGATCAAGAAGTCCACCGAGGTGCAGCCCGAAGTTGTTGGCACGCAGCCCGAAGGAACCGAGATCACCAAGAGCAAGCGCGCCTCGACCGATCCCGCGCCACAAGTCGTTCATCCTGCTGAATCGGAACCGGACTTGTCCCAGTCCGCCAGCAAGGAATCGATGAAGTCGCCCAAGGCTTCCGTCGACGCTGCGTCTATTGTTCAAGGAACGCCAGAGGTTAGCGGTCCGAGCACTAAGATGACGCGGACAGACAAAGGCGAAGTAACGGAGCCTAAAGGAAAAGGAAAGGTCGTCTCTTCGGGAGACAAGAAAGTTTCTAAAGAGAATTCCGTTGCTGCTTCGCGCAGTTCTAAATCGAATGTTGTGGATCCGCATAAGGACACGTACTACAAGGACATTGTGAACCGATGTACCATGTTGCAACAGATTGACTCTTCTGTCGATCCCGTCACTGCTGGCAAGCTGCGAGTTTCGTATGCTGCGTATCCCATTGAGTACGGGAATTACGCTATTGCCTCGCGGTACATGCAGCAGTCCTATTTGCCATCTGGATACATGATGAACAGCAAGGGTTTGTGTCGAAGCAGCTATGCTGACAATGCTATTCCTGATGTGTGCGTCGTTTCTAGTTTGTCGCAGGACCACATGTACGTGTTTGATGATGAGCTCGACGAAAAGGTACGTGAAAAGTTGAGCCCGTCGGAAGAAGGGGACTTCGACTACAAGTCTGCTTACCTCAAGTGGAAATCTATCCAGATGTCCCGAGGAAAAGAGATTTGCCATGATTTCAAGGTGAAAGAGTTGCAACTTGTTGTGACCCGCCTGTTCCAGTTAACTCCTCAGTTGACTGGTGCTGAAATCGGCCGCGTCCTCGCGAGTTCTTTTGGTTCGCTTCGTGCGACGTGTAAGTGCGGTGACAGTCGCTTCGCGCACAACAGAAGTATTTGCGGGTGTGAAAACACTTTGCGTACTATGTCACGTTTGAAGTTAGAAGGCAAGTGGCCAAATATTCCACGTGGTCATGAGAACCCAGACGCTCGGCGAACTGAAATTCTCACTGAAACCAACTACGGAAAGTATGGTCGGGACTTCGGGTCCATCTTTTGTTATTTCTGTCACTGGATGGACACTCCAGCGAGCATTGGTAGTGTGCACACCAAAGCTTTCTGCACCGAGTCCGAGGCTTCCTTCGCGGAAGAATTTAGTCGTTGTTCCGAGCTCCGGAGACAATGCGAAAAGAGTAGTGCAGTCTACAAAGGTGAAATAGTCTGCAAAGCCGCGTTCGAGCAGCCCACGGGTGCCTGCACCTACACGAGCCACCCGGTTGCTTCTGCCGTGTGCTCTACGGACACATTGGGAGTTCCCGCGTACTTCACTGGTGTGCACTCCGCTGATCCCCAGTTGAAGAACAAAGGTAAGGGCAAGAGCGGTTTCTTCAAACAGGACGAGAAGGTGCTGCAGCGTGGCGGCAATCAAGGTTCTGAAAATGAAGGACTACTCGTTGGACAACACCATGGCGGTAAGAAGGGTAACAAAGGAAAAGGGAATAAGAATTTCCAGCCGAGTGCGGCATCTAGTTCTCCTCCTCCGTCTATGCAGATCGGCGCGTACGAACAAGGAGTTCTTGCTGGTCTGAAAGCCGGGAATCAAGCGAACATGAAGGGAAGTTTCCCCATGGGACCTAGTGGGAGAAAAGGAGGAAATGCTTGGTTTAACAACTGGCCTATGCAGTAGTTGTCCTCAACTAGATTTGTTCTATACACCTTATAGCTTCGTACTAGTTTTTAGTTTACTTGAGAATAAGATAGTCAGGTAACAAGGGGGTGTATGAGTCTGGCTGTATTTTAAGCTACTTCTGTGCCTTGACTATTTGGAAAATAGGTTTGACACTTACAGTAGTATTTGAGCGATCTTTGGGATGCTCATATCGGTACTTTGTACTTACTTAGATTCGTTTTTGTGACACAGAAGAGAAGCTACACAAGAAGTACTATTCGGCATCGTACAGCCTTGTCGTACAACTGAGAGCCGTACTTTCGATCGGGACTACGAGAGAATCAAATGCTTTTTTCGGGTCGTAGTTGTAGAGCCACTTGTTTCCAACACTACCTTCAAACGTGCGATTCTCACCCCCAATCCACAGGTCTTTTTTTCGTTGACGTAATTCTAGATTACACATCGAAAGCGCCCCTTTGGTGGTATATCCTACAACGCTGAAGACGTTGCTTGAACTACTTGTACTTCTGATGTTTTCACAAGAACGTATCTGATGAAAACCACTTCTATGAGCCCATTGCTCTGCTCTGCGAGCCCGCTGGTGATTCGCTCTTGTCCGGTGTGTATTGTTCTCTTCTAAGATCCCAAAGCAACCGTATCATGGCTAGTATAACCACCTTTATACTACTAGTTCTCATCTTTAGTGGATGGCCTATTCAGTTCTTCAGCTCCGCGACTACATCGTGTAGTGCGCCGCAGCTGAGTGAGAGACAAGAGCGCATACAAGGGGATACGACCTCAGAGAGAGGCACACACCTGCTTCGAGCAGGCATGTATTCCCGGTTTCCCTCGTGGAAACGCGTGCGTGTACGCAAGAAGCGTCCACCCGATCTAGTGTCGTGTGAAGATCTCTCTTCGGTCACAAAAACCGAAAGTGTAAAATAAGACAAAGCTAGGAAATCAATGTAGGAGCATGTATATATCATATACCTTTGCAATGTCCCTTGATCTGCAGCAGCAGACTATGTTCAGTGTTGGCAGTTTTTGAATATTTTGGCAAAAGTGAAAAATTTGGAAAATTACCTTTGTGGTGCAGAACTGTATAGATGCAGAATTGAACAAATGAAAGAGATGTAGCATGCATTCTTATGATATAATGCACAATCTGTTCGATCAAATTTGGCTCCTTTGTGAAATCCAGTCTGTATTTTGGAAAATTCCAATTTTTTGGCTTGTGTGTAGGCCTGCCAAGCGCGCGGAGTTCGATCGGCCCAGGGGTGGCCAAGGTCGCGGCCCTCTGGTGTGCTAGGTGGGTCTGCGGAAACGTAAGGGCGGGCACCCTTGCCTGCCCGGGGCGGAGGGCCGCCAGTGGGGCGGTCCGCGGAAGGCGTTTGGAGGGCTCGGCCCCTCCTTCACTTGCAGGACCCCTCCTGTTCCAGGCATGCTGCGTGCGGTTTCCCCGATTTGCCTGTCGGGGCATTCCAGGCTCCATCCCTGGTTGCCAGGGGGCGGCCTTCACATCTTGTTGCGATCCGGTCGAGCCGGTACGCGGAAGCGCGACCGCATACCTTCCGGGCCTGTCTGGCGCCGGTTTTGTGTGTTTGGGCAGCAAGGAAAGCTGCTCCTGGGACACAGGTTTGGGCCCAGGACGGTTTTTGTTTTCCCCGCCTCCCTCTTGCCCCCCCCCCCCCCTCCGGACGGCTCTCGGGCTCTTGCCCCGCGCGCGCGCCCGCTCTTGCGCCACCCGCCGGGCCGCGCCGTAGCGCCTCCCTTTGCGCCCACCAACTCTAACGCCGCGCGTCTTGCCCCAATGTCCGGCGCCCTTTGGCGCCCTCGCCCCGGATGCACTGCGCGGCCGCCTCGTTGCGCCACCAGGACGCCCTCGCCGCTTGCTTCCTGCGCCCTTTCGCGTTCTCGAAGGTACTTCGTGCGTCCGCCCCGCCGTGTTTGAACCGCCTCCCCGCGAGTCTCTGCGGCGGTGCGCAGCGCGGGGGGCGCGCTCCTGCTACGGCGCAGGCTTCGCGGCCTTCTACCGGGAAGCGCTATTCGTGCGGAAGCCCGCAGCAATGGGTCCTACCTTGCCCGCGACGGCGGCGCCGGAAGCAGCGCGCAATCTTCTCCAACGTCGGCGCAGGGCGCGCAGCTGCCTTGGAATTGGAGCGAGCCCGAGCCCCTGGCACAGCCGGTCCCGCAGAAGTGCGCACGCTGTTAAGCGTTGCTGCGTTGCCTCAGCAGGGGCGGAACCCACGCGCCTATATGGGGCGCGCTATGCAAAGGCTGCGGCGCGCCGCGGCCCGGCATTTCTCGCCTTGGCCTGATTCCCACCGCCCAAAGCCCCACGAACCAGCGGGCGCGCATTTTCTTCGTAGATCATTTATTGTGTGTTCGCGTTCATGTTCCAACAAGCACCACCGGCGTTAAACGGAAGAGGTTGCAAACTGGGAACTGTCCAAGACGATCGTCGTTCTGCTTTTCTCACTGATGCTTGCAGCTGCGTGTTTTAGACGAAGTATGTTTGAGACATCATGAGCAGGATGACCGGGTGAGCAAGCAGTCTCGTGCTAAGAAGGCAAGCAGTCGCAACATCATGAGCAGGATGGCGCTCCTTTTCCTGCTGCCCCGCATCCGCAGCCGGAGCTGTTGCGCGCGGCGCGTTTTCATCTTCTTCCTCGTGTTATTCCGGCAGCCTGTAACCGGTTCTGGCGGCGCAGCAGAACGAGCGGCAGTGGCTGCCTCGTGCGCAGAGTTGGCTGGTGCTGCAAGCATGATCTTCCGAACAGCGGAAGGGAGTATTTCTGCGGGACGGCGTGGCGCCGCAGAAGATGTTGATGGTCCTCCTCCGCACGCGTTCTCCACCCACATCAAAGGTCCGCATTGCCTGCGTCGGAGCGTCTGTCTGGAACAAAATAAATCTACCGCGGTGCTGGCCACCGAGGAAAATGCAGGCCGTCCGGATGCACCAAACGAAGCTGCTCTCAAGCTGCTCTATTTTCGATTGCCGATATTAGAACAGCAGACCCCGCCGTGGCACCACTGCAGCTCCCGCCGGGGACCACCCTGTCGCAGCTGAACAATACCGAGGTCACGGGCCGCGCAAGCGTGGATCACCAAAAGGAGACTGCGCGATGGGGTCCTCACACGTGGGGCGGCGTGAAATTTTTTTTTCCAGGTAAAAAACAAGTCTGAAGTCCTGGCAAATTTGCAAAAATGACCGGAAAATAGGTTTCCGGTTTGCTGCCCGCGGCTGCCTAAAGACCTAAACCCTCAGGTAGTAATGGAAATAAAGTGCTACCTCTCAATAAACGTATTTTTATGAGTCAATCAATCACGCATTTCACTTCTCACTACAGGCTGGCCTCGAACGGAAAGATAGTGGACGGGTTTCGCGAACAAACATATCAGAGGGAAAAATCTCCCCGTATTGCTGTTGCTGTTGGTGGTATCATCTGCAAACCGGCTTTTATGAATTGCAAATATGTCTGGGTCTGTAAGGATGCGAACTTGTCATGCAGATTTTACATGGCCCGTGACGTCTGTGATGTATTCCCTGGCATCACAGGTTTTCTGACTGCTTCTTGATGCGTATTCCGCATGACAAATGACCTCTCCGCGTAGCAGAAACTGGACGCCTCTTGCTGATCATGCAATACAGATTTTTCTAGAATCCAAAGTTAGCATCACAAGTTCCAACTTTTCAGACCCAGACACTTTTGTAGTTGATAGCTTTTTTTCGACGACAACGTATCATCTGCAGCGAGGTGAAGTACTGCGGTTCGCTGTTCGACTCGGAGGAGAGCAACGCAATGCGGTGGAAGCACGCGCCGGAACAAACGGAGCCGCGGGACAAAGCGGCTCTCGCCGCCGCCCCGCCTGCAGCGCTGTTTGGGTGGGAAAATCACGGATTGCTCAACGAGAAGTAAACGACGTACTTCCTACGTCGGCGGCAAGGAGACGCGGGACAGGCTGACACTCCAAGGCGCAGCCGAATTATCAGCGCTGCCGCTGCTGCGGGGCAAGAAAGCAGGACAGTTGGAGGACGGCTATCCACTAGAAAAAACCCTCGCGCCGCTACTGAATGGCAACAAGGATTGGCGGCAAGCTGCACATGGTGAGGCATAATTTTCAGGGGTTCAATCATTGATCACAAAACGCAGTGTTTTTTTCGTAGTAAGTGCCACTCCTTTCGCTTTTGGTTTCAGTGCGATGAAATAAGTTCGTTTGATTTATTTCAGGAAAAATTTTTCTCTGCTCTTTCTAAAAACAAAATGTAGTGAGGCTAAAAAGTAGGACTGTGGGCTGCCAGAGGACCTGCTGCCGAGCCCGAAGTGTATTCGCCCAAGTGAGTACTACCGACCCACCAAGAACATCGAAACGGAGGCTGATGTCGTGCCGACGGAGAAAAATCAGCCTCTGGCCAAAGGTGGCACAGCCAGGGAGGACGACGGCAGTACGATCAGCGCTGCCGCAAGGCATTTTTCATCTTCACCCTCCTGTTCTTCCGGCAGCTTCTCACCGGTTCTGGCGGCGCAGAGGAACGTTCCGCAATGGGTTCCGCGTACGCGAAAATGGCTGCTGCAAGCATTATCTTCCCAACAGTGGAAGGGAGTATTCCTGCGGGACGGCGTGGTGCCGCACAAGATGTTGATGCTCCTCCCCCGCTGCACCCGTTCTCCGCCCACATCTGCATCAAAGGCCCGCATTGCCTGTTTCGGAACGTCTGTCTGGAACAAAGTAAATCCGCCGCGGTGCTGGCTGCCGAGGAAAGTGGAGGCCGTCCGGATGGTGCACCAAACGATGCTGGTCTCAAGTTGCTCTATTTCCCAGCGCCGAAAGAACAGCTGACTCCGTGGGACCACTACCATCTGGAGCATCTGCAGAACCAGCCTGGGACCTGTCTCTCGCAGCTGAATACCGAGGTCACTGGCTACGCACGGGTGGATCACCAGAAAGGGATTGCGAATGGAGTCGTCCAGGATAGCGTGCCGGTTTATCCAACAGAAAAGATGTTGAACTGCAATACAGCAGCACTATACATACTAGCGGACGTTTGTTGTTTTTGTCATGCACCATTCCGCTGTGCAGAACAGCTAAAGCACTACTCACTTCCAGCCCGCTCGTCGCTCAAAAAAGATATAATTTGTTCTTTGTACCGCCATCGCGTGATCTATGCTGACTTGTTTCCAATTTTTTTTCCATGTATACGGTCGTGGTGGTGCCACCCCCTGACTCTACTTCCAACGATGGTCGCAGTTTCATCGACAAAATCACCTCCCCAGGCCAAAGGTGGCACGACAACCAGAGACGACGGCAGTACGATCAGCGCTGCCGCAAGGAGGGACACCAGGAGCCGACGCCGTGATGTTCTGTGACCGCAGTGTCAAAGATCGGGAATCGGAGCACAAATCGCTGCCCCCACCGTGAGGGAAGTCGTACAAATACGCCACTGCACCGAGGAGGACGACCCAGCAGCATGTCGCCTGGAACAAAATTCCACCACTGTGGCCGGAGACAGCGCAGGCTCAGCTGGAAACCAAACGACGCCCGTAGCCTCCTGTACTTCCGATCGCCGAAAGACCAGCTGGACCCGTGGAACCACTACAATCTGGAGCATCTTCAGCTCCCGCCGGGGACCTCCCTCTGGAAGCTGAGTACCGAGGTCACGCGCTGCGTACGGGTGGATCACCAGAAAGAGATTGCGAGTGGAGTCGTCCAACACAAGCTGCCGGGTTATCAGACAGAAAAGATGAACTGCAAGAATACAGCACCACTATACAAAACATCTCTCATTCGCCTTCGGTATACAAATCATCTGTCATGCGTTTTTCTCACGGGCACCGCTGTGCAGAACAGCTTTTGCGGCATTTCTTCCTGTTCGCTCGCTCCAAAAAGCTACAATGTTTTCGTTGCACTAATATGAACTGAAACATGATTGCGCAGCACTGTAAAACTGATTTTCAATTTCCTTTCCATTTCCCGGCTGATGGCGTGACTTTCCCAGCTGATGGCGGACGAACAGCGACGAAAGGAAGGCGCTTCGCAGTTGCCGATGCTGTGATGCGCAATACGTACCACACGACGACTACACGGAGCGGAGAAGCTGGCGCGGCTGAATTCGGAGCGAAAATCGCTAGTGCAACAGGTTCTACACGCTGCTCTACTTCCGCCGAAGCAGGAGTTACAACCCTGCAGCCGATCATTCGCTAGTGCGTGTCTGGAGCGCTACGCCCCGCCGTACAACTACCGGGTGGTGCAGCACGGAGGCGGGCAATAAAGTGCAACTGCAGCTCCCGCCGGGGACCACCCTCTTATCAAATGCAAAAATGTCTGGGTCTGTAAGACTGCGAGATTTGTCATGCTTGTCTGGGATGACCGAAAAGTTTGTGATGCGTGTCCAAGAAAAGACCCTTTTGCCTGTCATGCAAAAACGCAGTTTGTCATGCCAAAAACGCAACACAAAGAAGCGCAGATATTTCTCATGCTTCGCTGTGCATTACAGATAATTCCCGATTCCCAACGCAGCATCACAAGTTTCCAGACCCAGACATTTTTGCATTTGATATCCCTCGCAGCTGAACCAGCACAAATCGCTGCCCCCACCGCGAGGGAAGTCGTTCGTGGTAGCTGCGAACTGGTGCGGTCGCGCAAAAACGAAAACCGAGGATCAGAATGGTCACAGTAAAAACACCTACCTGACCGAGGATACTATCCCCGCAGAGGGCGAAACGGCGTCGCAGGTACAACGAGCGGTAAAATGGAGCCAAACTAACACGGAAGCCGATAAACAGCGCCGCGCTTTCCTAAATAAGCCGATAGCCAGATGTGATCCACCGCTGTATAGGGCGAGCGCGATGACAAGAGGTCGTGGAAAGGCAGAGAGCCACGAAGTGGAGACCGATGCTGCCCGAGCGCTCGACAGGGAAGAGTACGCTGCCACACGACTGCTCCACGAGGAAGAACAGCGCTTCCTCGAGGGAGAAGCGGACGAGCATGGATCGGGGCGCAACCGTGATCGTGCGCAAAACTATATGTCAAAAATGAAAATGTATCAGGCGAGCCTTTATGAAGAAAATCGAAATGGCCCGTCAACACCCACAAATGGCAATGCAAGTAGCGCAGAGAGCTACAGCAGAACATCACACCCCGATGAACCTAAACGAGCAGACGGAGGTGCAGAAAAAAGTGGGCGCTCGGCGTCAGGTGGCCATGCCCAGGCTGCGGCTGGAACTACGACGACCAGATGCGAAAATAAATTGGCAAGACGACGAGGAGGAGGACTATACCATGCTACAACCACACGGTAGGCAGTCTGTGGCCTTCATTCCGTTCATCTTCGGAGCGCGACTACAACGAGGGCAAGTACTACTACCCGAAGATAGAAATAATCATCTGCCCGGTAAAAATGTATCGTCTGTCCGTGCTGGACCGGCGGGCGGACCGTTCCGCGATCTCGTTCTCGGACGGCGGGCGAGGCAGAATATGGAATGCAAAAGTATCGTACTAGTAGTAGTTGCATTACAAATTTGCTTAGCATGACAAATGAGATTTGTAGTGCTGTTTTACCTTGGAAAGGAGATTTGTCATGCCGAACAGCAATTACTACGAGTGCGGCATCACTTTTGCAGAGCATATAGAGCGCAGTTCTGAGACGGTGGCTCCACACGGAACTTCTACACATGCAGCTGCTGATGTGGCCGCCACCAAAGCTGGAAATGAACAAAGCCACGTAAAAGTGCTGCCACCCAAGATGAACGGGCACCAAAGCAGTCGTGCCCAGTATGAGTACGGTCTGCTGATCCGGCGGTGGAGGCTGGACGAGGGTGACGAGAAGAACAAATCCTTCCCCTTATCGTAAGGAAAAATCCTCCCTCCCCGTATAGAAAAGGAAATTTGTGATGCTGATTTGTGACCACAGACGAGCTTCGTCTTGCGTACAAGGCAAACGGCTCCCATGTGGCCGCGCATGGTGCAGCGAGTCTGTCATGCGTTTCCGCCAATGTCAGACTTGTTTCTCATGCCCTGCTGCTAGCCGGAGGCGTAGTACCCAAATGGGCTTAGAATTATATGCCGACAAGCTCTTGGCGCAATAAAAAGCTCATTTGTGTACACGAATCCTGCAACACAAATTGTCTTTTGAATATGTGGAGGGGTCTTTTTTCACTTTGATACCCCTCCGGGTATGCGCTGGAAGAGTATCTGCAGGAAAAACCGCGCCGGTCATCGGAAATATCCGAGCGGAGCTGCGTAGGTGGACAGTGTGAAGAAAACACGACGCAGGAGGCAGCAGATGACGTCACGGACCTCGTGCCCGAGAAGCATGGTCACAGTAAAAGCCACGACGACCATATCGTCGCAGGCAGCGGTAAAATGACGCAACTAAACACGGAAGTCGCAGATCTCGCCTCCCTAGCGGAGATCACGATAGCCAGAAATGATCCGCCGTATAGAACCACCAGCGCGAAGATGACAGGAGGTCGTGGACAGGCACAACCAAAACGCCACGAAATAGCAGAGACCGATGCTGGTCGTGCAAGACCAATCGACAGGGAAGAGGACGCTGCCACGCTGCTCGATGCGGAGGAGGAACAGCGCTTCCTCGAGGGAGAGGACGACGAGCATGGATCTTCGGGGCGCCACTACCGTGATCGTGCGCAAGAGTATATGAAAAAAATGGAACAGATATACCAGGCAAGCCTTTATGAAGAAAATCGAAATGGCCCGTCAACTTCACCCACAAATGGCAATGCAAATAGCGCAGAGACGAGCTACAGCAGAACACCACACGCACACCCCGATAAAGAACGAGCAGACGGAGGTGCAGAAAGAAGTGGGCGCTCGACGTCAGGTGGCCAGGGCAAGGCTGCGTCTGGAACTACGACGACCAGATGCGAAAATAAATTGGCAAGACGACGAGGAGGAGGGCTACACCCTGCTACAACACGGTAGCTCCGCGATCTCGTTCTCGGACGGCGGGCGAGGCAGAATCTATGTGAACAGAATCTATGTTGTACAGTAATCGAAAGAACCAGCACCGGAAAGACGGAATCACGACTCGGAAGAAACCTGATTCAAGAATCGAACGGAATCCTGATCCAAGAATCGTCGAACGCGCCAGACAGTCCTCCACTCGAAAGAACACTCGTGGCTTAGGGGCACAGGCGGGGGAATAGACATCTTCACCTTCCTCAAAAATTTTGAACTCGAAAAAGAAAACTGTGTTGAACCTCTGCTACTTTTTTATCTGACGCAAGCCAAAGGGGGCCACAAGAATGTGAGACTATGAATAAAAGATTTTGGATCGATACAACAACGGTGAATAGCCCCGTCCCGCGAGTTTATGTCTTTTGCTGTTTCGAAAAACCTTTGGCTCCGAAAATGTCTATTTTTCTTTGCCTGCACGTGTTACCTCCCACTTGAGTACCCCGACCAGCAGTAGTAGTAGTAGTAGTAGTAGTAGTAGTAGTAGTAGTAGTAGTAGTAGTAGTAGTATTACCCAACAAAATTGTCGTTGTCTTCACACAAGTGACCACCACTCTATGCCTCTACTAGGTGGTACCGGGGGGCAGGAAAAAAGGCCGCGATACACAGCTCAAGAAGGGTGGAACTACACGGTCCACTTCTTTTCTCCACCTGTACTTGCACAGTGCAGGAACTGTACAATCGAAGAACGAACAAGACGAGCTGGCGCGGCGCTGATATTTGCATTCCCAGTTGAGGCTGGAAAGTGAATTTTGAAGTTTGACGCCTTTCGGAGGTATTCAGCAACGGTGTTAAAAATCGTTTGATGCTTTGCATGGCACCAGTTCTTTATTCTGTATCTGATTCTTTTTCCGGGGGAGCAATTTTCCATCTATCTCCATCTATCACTTTCACTTGTGTAAAGACCTAAACGTACATTAGCGGTAGAGTCGACTGGCGACGTCGCTCTTAGTCAGGAGGCTCTTGACCGCTGGAGGCTGTTTGGAGGAACAAGCGGAGCACGCGGCGCGTCGCAGCACCAGGACCGGATGCCGTGTTCTATGACTACGGCGGCAATCGAGAGTTTCGGACAATTCCGCGACCCCGTTCTCCGAGTCTCAACGAGGAACGGACGCTCCGCCACGGAGTAGCGCAGTAAGGGTTGCTGTCGCGAACCGTATCTCGCGTCCCCGGCTGACCTGCACAAGAACGCACGAGCGAACCCGCTAAAACAAAGGCGCCATGGGAAAGTATGCTCTTCGCGCGAGCGCGATCTCAGACCGACCGCAAGCTGCAATAGGCGCAGCATGCCGTAGTGCAGCACAGGCCGCTGCTACGAGCAGTAGTATCGCGTCCCCGACCAACCCGCGCGAGACCAACGAGGCCGCTCCACTATCTAAAAGGCGCCATGGGAAAGTATGCTCTTCGCGCGAGCGCGATCTCAGACCGACCGCAAGCTGCAATAGGCGCAGCATGGCGCACTGCAGCACAGGCGGCTGCTGCGGGCCGTAGTGTCGCGTCCCCGACCAACCCGCGCGAGACCAACGAGGCCGCTCCACTATCCAAAAGGCGCCATGGGAACATATGCACTTCGCGCGATCGCGATCTCAGACCGACCGCAACCTGTGATACGCGCAGCATGGCGGACTGCAGCATAGGCGGCTGCTGGGAGCTGTAGTCTCGCGGGAAAAGCGGGCGTTCTTGTGGACCCAGCACAAGGAACCGACCGCAAGACCACGTGGTGGGCACAGAGAGATGGGCGCCGACTTTCTGCCACGTTCAGGACCTGGCGCCGTGTTCTAAGTAAGACTACACTCCCAGGGCGAGGAATGTGACTGCTCTAAGTAGGTATGGTGCGCTTGCAATTCGAATTCGCTTCGCTATTTTGTTTTTATCGTCCCCCGTTGTGCCCCCGACGAGCCAGGCCTTTGCATTTTTACAACCCCCTTCGCCGTTTTTGCCCGCGGCAAAAATGACGCCCCCCAGAGTTATAGTCTGCAAATTCTGACGCTGACCCCCCGCCCTGTAGAGCCATTTGAATCTCTAGAAAGTCAGCTCCGCGATCTCGTTCTCGGGCAGTTCCGCGACTTCGGTCTCGGACGGCGGCAGCGGAAGAATCGAAAGAACCAGCACCGGAAAGACGGAATCGGTCGGAAGAAACCTGATTCAAGAATCGAACGGAATCCTGATCCAAGAATCGTCGAACGCGCCAGACAGTCCTCCACTCGAAAGAACACTCGTGGCTTAGGGGCACAGGCGGGGGAATAGACATCTTCACCTTCCTCAAAAATTTTGAACTCGAAAAAGAAAATTATGTTGAACCTCTGCTACTTTTTTATCGGACACAAGCCAAAGGGGACCACAAGAATTGAGGAGCAGAGTTGAAGGTCTATTAACAGTACTTGCGATTATTTGTAGAAGTCTAGCGACATTTTTATGTCGGAGTGACACGGGGCATAGCTTGTGGGTCGTGGGGTTCCAAGCCGATACGGTATCGAGCCAAAATCCGCAAAAATGCGCTGTGAGACTATGAATAAAAGATTTTGGATCGATACAACAAATCGGTGAATAGCCCCGTCCCGCGAGTTTATGTCTTTTGTTGTTCCGAAGAACCTTTGGCTCCGAAAATGTCTATTTTTCTTTGCCTGCACGTGTTACCTCCCACTTGAGTACCCCGACCAGCAGAATTGTCGTTGTCTTCACACAAGTGACCGCCACTCTATGCCTCTACTAGGTGGTACCGGGGGGCAGGAAAAAGGGCGCGATACAGGTACAGATTGATGAAGAAGGCAGCTCAAGAAGGGTGGAGCTACACGGTCCACTTCTTTTCTCCACCTGTACTTGCACAGTGCAGGAACTGTACTTACAATCCAAGAACGAACAAGACGAGCTGGTGCGGCGCGGATATTTGCATTCCCAGTTGAGGCTGGAAAGTGAATTTTGAAGTTTGACGCCTTTCGGAGGTAAGCAACGGTGTTCATCGTTTGATGCTATGCATGGCACCAGTTCTTTCTGTATCTCATTCTTTTTCCGAGGGAGCAATTTTCTATCTATCTCCATCTATCACTTTCACTTGTGTAAAGACAAACGTACATTAGCGGTAGAGTCAACTGGCGACGAGGCTGGCTCTTAGTCAGGAGGCTCTCCGCTGGAGGCTATGGGAGGAAGCGGAGCACGCGGCGGGTCGCAGCTTTTTACAACCAGCACCTCGTCGACAGGATTTCGATTTACGGCGAAATACACCGTACTACACACACAGGGGCTGCTGGCACCAGAGGCGAAGGGTTTTTTCTTGTGGGCCGCCAAGTTCCTCTCAAGCGATGCCGGGGCTGCGTGTGTGTATTGAGACGATGGCGTTTATATGTATGTGTACGGGTCTGCTTTGTCCCCAGCCCTATGTTGACTCACTTGCAAACAAAAGCACTGTCCGTTGAACAGACCGAGTTCAAGCACTACAGAAAAGGCGCGCCGCGCCACTAAAAGCTGCAGGGTGGCTTGTCATGCTGGGTCTGCCAGCAAAGTGCTGACTTTTGTATGCAAATTCAAGACGCGGAGGAACGCGGTGTGAGCCACTGTGTATCTCATGAATGCACTCGATACAAGCAAGCTGCGCAAACACGGGGCCCTGGCGATCCGGCCTTGCGCAAATCTGGAGCCGCCCGAGCAGGCGCGAGCAGGAAACCGACTGTGCTTGTGGACCCACAAGCCACAAGGCCCCCGCTGTGCCCCCCGACGAGCCAGGCCTTTGCATTTTTACGACCCCCTCGCCATTTTTGCCGGCGGCAAAAACTACGGCGCCCCCCAGAATAGTCTGCAAATTCTGACCCCCCTGTTGAGCCATTTTAATTTATAGAAAGTCGCCCGGTTATTTTTAGGCTTGTGTGGTCAGCAACTACTTCGATTTCCAACTCGCCTTTTCAGGAACAAGCGGCAGCACAAGGACGGCCGCAGCCGGGGCCGGAAAATCTAGGTATCCCGTCTCGCCTAAAAATATTTTCGTCTTTTAATTATAATTTGTGGCCCAAAAGCAGGTTCAGAGCAGCAGAGCGGCCGAGCGGAGCTGTGGCAGACGTGGCGCTACTTTTGTATATTTTCGTACGAGGACGAATAGAACCTGTATCTGCGCTGCGCTTGTTACTGCCCTCAAGTTTATTCCATTTGCATTTCCGTAATTGATGATGAAAATGTACCGAAGTAGCCACAGTTCGTCCGCTTTATCATGTTTTGTATGCATAAAATTCATCTAAAAGGCCGGCGCTCTTCTTGAGTTTCTTAGCTTGTAAAAAAGTAGTTTTGCGATAGGGTACTATTAAGCACTCTAGTGGTTAATGAGCTTTCTTCTCGCACTGGCGCTCGAGCCATGATGCGTGCTGCTCTACGAAGAAGGTCTTCCTGCGAGGTTTGTCGTGTGTTCAAAAAAGATAGTAAAGCTGCGTATCAAAAAATGCAAATGGCGAAGAGGCGATAGTGGATCATCATCATAGAGAATCAAATTGCTGCGTAATAAAGGACGTGTACCTCCTCTGAAAGAGATAATGAGTAAATACTCCGTCGTGATAAAGTTGGATGTTTGTGTTGTGAGAACAAAAACTGCTCTTCACATTATGATTTTTCGACGTGCGCAAATGCCGGCAGGAGGCACGCGCGTCTTTCGGCACTCCATCGGTGAGAAGCCGATGCTGAATTTTTGTACTTCATAAAAAAATTTTTGATTGCAGCAGGAGCACTCGATAACAGTAAAAGTGCGAAAACAACCTTTAGTGCCGTGCAAAAACGGCTCTGCACGGCAAAAGTCGTGAGCGGTGACTGGAGCGGCCCTGGAGGAGCGTCGCGAAGCACAAGCCATCGGCGGTTCCTCCCGTTTTTTTCCTGCGAACTACGGAGGCAGACGGGGACTGCAACAGCTATGGCGTTTGCAGTATCAACATCTTCTTTCTTCACCAACACGGCCGCTTTCTTCACCAACACTTTGACGACGCCACAGAGGAAGTGCTGATCGACCAGCTGCTCATACACGACTAGCCACACGTAGAGGAAGAAATCGCCCAGCATGACGTCGTCGCAAGCGGGTGTTGCTCCGCAAGACATCACTTTGGTGCCGCAGCTGCTGTGCGTGCCTGAACCGTCGCTGACTTCCGTCCAGGACAACAGCGCGGCGAATTCATCTCGGCAATCCGGGACGAGGAGTGAGTGTTCTGCGACCATGACGGCGTACGGCAATCCGTCGTGGTGGAGCCACGTGATCATCTTGGAGGCGCTGTAAGCTCACGCGGTTTCTTCACTTCGGAACGTGAGCGGGATGACGCTCCTTTTCCTGCCACCCCGCATCCGCAGCAGGAGCTGTTGTGCGCGGCGCGTTTTCAACATCTTCACCCTCCTGTTCATCTTCCGGCAGCTTCTTGTAACCCGTTCTGGCGGCGCAGAAGAACGACCCGCAGTGGCTGCGTCGTACGCAAAATTAGCTGCTGCTGCAAGCATTATCTTCCCAACAGCGGAAGGGAGTATTGTTCCTGCGGAGCAACGGCGTGGTGTCGCAGAAGGTGTTGATGCTCCTCCCCCACTGCACCCGTTCTCCGCCCACATCTGCATCAAAGGCCCGCATTGCCTGTTTCGGAACGTCTGTCTGGAACAAAATAAATCCACCGCGGTGCCGGCCGCCGGGGAAAGTGCAGGCCGTCCGGATGGTGCGCCAAACGACGCTGCTGCTCTCAAGCTGCTCTATTTTCGATCGCCGAAAGAACAGCTGACCCCGTGGGACCACTACAATCTGGAGCATCTGCAGCTCCAGCCGGGGACCTCCCTCTCGCAGCTGAATACCGAGGTCACCGGCTACGCACGGGTGGATCACCAGAAAGGGATTGCGAGTGGAGTGGTCCAGGATAACCTGCCGGTTTATCAAACAGAAAAGATGTTGAACTGCAATACAGCAGCACTATGTAACATACTAGCGGACGTTCGTTGTTTTTGTCATTCACCATACCGCTGTGCAGAACAGCAACAGCTACAGCACTACTTCCTGCCCGCTCGTCGCTCAAAAAAGAAATAGTTTGTTCGTTGTACAGCCATCGCGTGATCTATGCTGACTTGTTTCCAATTTTTTTCCCCCCCATACGGTCGTGGTGGTGCCACCCCCTGATTCTACCTCCGACGACGGTCGCAGTTTCTTCGACAGAATCACCTCCCCAGGATATCCTGAGTAAAAACGTACCCACACCATAGTCAAGATGGGAAACCGGCTAGACAAATCCACAAGTTTTGGCTGTTTTGCATGACAAATTTGGATTCGTAGTGTAGTGCTGTTTGAGCTAGCTCAGCAGCATCACAGATCTAGCATACCATGCTGATTGGAGCATGACAAATTGCAAAACACGACTAGAAAATGCTTCTCATGAGGCTCCGCATGAGAAACATTTTCAGCATGCAGATTTGCATTACAACTCTGGTGTGGGTACGTTTTTACTCAGGATACAGGAGCTGCCCTCTTCACCCCCGGCACGGCGATTCTTCTTCGCCCCTTCAAAAACCTACTATCAAATGCAAAAATGTCTAGGTCTGGGAGATTCTGAGACTTGTCATGCACGTTTTGCATGAGCCATGATGTCTGTGATGCATGCCGTAGCATCACAGACTTTTCGACGGATTCTTGACGCCTATTTCGCATGACAAATGCCCTATCCGCGTAGCAAAAATTACATTCCCTTTGCTACTCATGCAATACAAATGTTTTTGGAATCCAAATGCAGCATCACAAGTTGCATTCTTCAAGACCCAGACAGTTTTGCATTTCATACCTACTCGAGCGGCACTACGGTAACCTCTTCCTCGACGAAGCGCTATCGGTGTTCCGTATCTTGGACCAATGGGGCCTGCTGCCGAGGAGCCGTGACGCTGATATTAGCCGAGACAACCACGCGAAAATGACCGAGGAAGCGGAGCATGCTGAGGCCGGCGCGGGACAAACCACTGCGGTCTTCGACCATGATGGTGAGGTTTTTCCCACATCGACACGTTCACCTCAACTGCAGCTTGATCGTCGGAAAGAGGAAAATCCGACCGCGAAGAACGACGTTTCTGTCCTGCTGGACGTGTCTGCGACGACGGAAGAGGAACTCAGCGTGCGGAAGCAGCTGTTTTTGCGACGCGAGGACAAGTATCCATCTCGCAAATATGTCTGGGTCTGGAACGTGGTAACTTGTCATGCAAAGTCTGAAACGTGCAAAAATCTGTATTGCATGAGCGGCAAACCTATGCACTGTTCTAAACGCGGTCATATTTGCAATGCATAAGAAGGCTCAACGTCGATCTAGTACTACTTCTACTTTTCTTCGGGTCCCGCTCGCGGAGTCTGTACGACTTACAGGGACTACTACCAGCGGTGGTCTGGGATTGCATATCAAATGCAAAAGTGTCTGGGTCTGGAAGAATGCAAGATTTGTCATGCATATTTCTCATGACGCATTTTAGTCTGTGATGTATGCCCTAGCATTACAGATTTTTAGAACCCTGCCTGATGCACCTTCCGCATGAGAAGTGCCCTGTCCGTGTAGCACACATTATACCCCTCTTGCTGGTCATGCAATACAAATTTTTTTAGAGTCCAAGAACAGCATGACAAGTTGCAAACTTCTGGACCCAGACATTTTTGCAGTTGATATTGCACTCTTCTTCGCAACAAACAACCCCGCCCTCCGCCACCACGACCTACGAGTGCTTCGAGCGACTCGTGACCGGCTGGGAGGGCCTGGGGTTCTCGCGCGACGAGGAGGTCGACGAGTTATCGAAAGCAAACATGTCTGGGTCTGGAAAACTGCCAGGTTTGTGTTGCATATTCTCCATCAGCCACGAAGCCTGTAATGCATGGCCTAGTATCACAGATTTTTAGAAGGCTTTGTGATGCTAATTCCGCATGAGAGATAAGCACCCAATCCACGTGCAACAAACTGGCCTCGTCTTGCTGGTCATGCAACACAGATTTGTTTAGAATCCAGAGACAGCATCACAAGTTGGATCCTTCCAGACCCAGACATTTTTGCATTTGATACGAGTTTCTGCGCATCAAAAAGCGCGACGGCAGCGAGGAGTACTTGAACTCGCTGTTCAACTCGGACGACGGCAACGCCATGTGGTGGAGAGACGTGCTGGACTCGGCGCCGGACAAAGCGGCCCTCGCCGCCGCCTATGCAATGCAAAAGTGTCGTACTCGTAGCAAATGCATTTATGCATTACAAATCTCGTTCTATTTGAAAATCAGCATTACAAATTCAAATTGTAGCGCTGGGCTAATTTGTGATGCAATTTATACTAGTACGATACGGTTTTTGCAGTTCATATCGCCCCGCCGGCCGCGCCGTTTGAGTGGAAAAATCACGGGTTGCTAAACGAAAAGAAATATCAAATGCAAAAATGTCTGGGTCTGGGAGAATGCAACTTGTCATGCTGAAGCTGAATCATACAAAAATCTGTGTTGCATGATTACCAAAAGTCGTCCAGTTTTGACCAAGTCGGGAGGGGGTTTCTCATGCAGGATAGGCATGAGAGAGGTCGCGCAGAATCTTCCCTGCTAGGTCCTGCATTCCAGAACTCATGGGTCATGGAAAAGCTGCATGACAAATCGCTCACTCTTCCAGACCCAGACGTTTTTACATTTGATAAGAAAGCGACGTACTACTTCGGTGGCAAGGAGACGCGGGACAGGCTGGCGCTCGATCACAGTGCAGCCGAGAAAGTAGACCTGCCGCTGCCGCGTGGCAAAAACGCAGGACATTCAGAGGACGGGTACTTACAGTAGAGCTAGAAGACGCCTTCGTTCTGTTACAACTGCGGGATTGCATCGAGAATGTGAATGCAATTTTTTTATCGTATTGTAAGTATCAATCCCTTCGCTTCGCTCCTCGATTGCACGAAGGTTGGATTATTTCAAGGTGAAAACTTTTTCCACTACAAATACAATGCAGTCAGGATAAAAAGGATAGTGGGCTGCCACGACACCTGCCTAGCCCTAGCAGCGCAGCCACAACGAGGGTGGACGAAAATAAAATCGCCAGCTACACCAACCGGCTTTTTTTCGACGACAACATGGATGTCGTGCTGCACGAAGTCCCCCGGGAGGTGCCGAAAGAGGCCGGCGTCATTTTCCCAGCCGACGGCGGACCACAAACAACGGCGACAGTTTTAGCGCGTGGCGGAAAACCCGCCACTGCGGTAGAGGAAAACGAAAACCGCTACTACACGACGACACGAAAGAACGAAAACAGCGATCATCCACCAGCAGCTGAATTCGAAGATAAAATCGCTGCGACGTGGTCAACTACTGCACGTTCCTCCGCCGAAGAAGCTACAACTTTGCAGCCGATCATTCGACACCGCACTTCTCTTCGTGAAAATCTAGTGAACTACGCCCCGTTCCGGGTGGTGCAGCACGGTATGCATTGCAAAAATACCGTACTCGTATTGCAGTCATGCATTACAAATTTTTTTCTGGACGTAAATCCGCATTACAAATTTTATCTGTCATGCGGAGGAAATTTGCAATGCATTTATACGAGTGCGATACTTTTGCACAGGATACACGGGGGCAATAAGGTGCCAGACCTGCGGAAATTCCGCGACTTCGTCGTCGGACGGCGGGCGATATCAACTGTAAAAATGTCTGGGTCTGGAAGATTCTGACACTTGTCATGCACGTTTTGCATGAGCCATGATGTCTGTAATGCACACCCTAGCAATACAGATTTTTAGAGGGCTTCTTGATGCGTATTCCGCATGACAAATGCCTTCTCAGCGTAGCAAGAATTGCATTTCCTTTGGTACTCATGCAATACAGACTTTTTTGGAATCCAAATGCAGCATCACAAGTTGCATTCTTCCAGACCCAGACATTTTTACATTTGATAGGCGCGGCACGAAAAACCAGGAGACACTGCTACTGCTGCCGCAGTAGATGACGGCGCTTCTAGGACGATAGATCACGAACTTTCAACATCTCAACCGCGACGAACCCTACAAGTGCTGGTCTCTGTCGTCGGCGGCGAAAACCAGATCGGGTCGGTGACAAAATGGAGTGATAGTACCTACAACAGGTGGGGCGATGCAACGTCAAGTGGGGATCTAGTACCTCACCGTGCGAACGCGACGACTTCATCTGCCCAAGAGGACTTCCGAGGATTCCTCGCGGAGGCTCTCCAGCTGGCACTGGAGGAGGAGCCAGGTGGTCCATCTGAAAAAAACGACGGAAACTACTCGGCACGATCGCGCCGTCAAGAAAAATCGGAGTACAACGCGAGGTCTAGTACTTCCAGGACGGCTACGACAGCCCGGGAAGCCGCCAACAGTGCGACCTCATTCCGCATCAGAGTCGTGGACTCTTGCGACTTCCTCGCGGAGGACAGAGGCACAGGGAGCGCAGGAGCCTCCGGGGCACAAAACGACGAAAATATAGAACACAGGCCTACTGCCTCTATCGGACCGCTGTCGGAGGGTGCTACAACAGAGCGTATGATCGACTTCTCAGGCACAGAAGTACTATCGTCTTCGGAATCTTCACATGCGACGGCGCAAAAGTCGTGGGAAAGCCAGTTCTCGTCTGGGACGGCAGAACAGCGGTTCTCGGGTTCTGTGGATGTGCTCGTCAACCTAGACGCGGAATTCTCTTCCGAAGGAGCCTCCGCGCAGTGTGCGATACAACGGGAGTCGTCACCACTAGAGCCGGAAAGGAGTCGTGCCGCCGCTCTGACGGCCGCAGAGGTTCTGGCGCAACAGCTTCTGGTACCAAAGGTGCAGCGTATTTTCTTGTGGCTCGCCACGTCCCTCCCAGGCGAGGCCGGGGCTTTGTATGAATATTGAATAAAGCGGCGTTTTTTATACCACGTATGCGGTACTATTTTTCGGTCCCCGGCCCCACGACTCTTTGCTCGATTAGAAGTCTTCTTGCAAGCTCGCAACCCTGTGAGTGCTTCGTGCAATTCCTGAATTCAAGCACTACTACCGTAGCAGTGCTTCACGCCGCAAAAAGCTGCAAAGCGGCTTGCCGAGCTGGTTCTTCTACCAGCAAAAAACATTTTTGTATTTTTCTATATGGCCTAGATATTTTTTATCGGAGGAACGTTGAGCACCCGCCACTGTGTATTTATTTACATTTGATACAAGCTGCTCAAAGACGGGGCCCTGGCTATCCTGCCCTACGTCAGTCTGGAGCCGCCGGAACAGGTGCGAGGAAGTCGACTGTTCCAACGGAACTACAAAGGACCACCGCCCGCGACAGATGGGCACAGAGAGATGGATCACGCCAACTCCCTCCCACCACCAGGACCACCCGAAAATGCCGTGTTCTATGACTACAGCGTCAATCGGGAGTCGGAGCATAAAATGCTGCCGCCACCGCTATGGCCTGCTCAACCGTTACAGTCTCAAATCGGTTACCATAGAATCTGGAATTGGTCTTGCATAATGAGCATGACAGACTCGCAGACCACTCCACTTTCTGCAACACAAATTTCGGCAGATTGTAGTGCGGTTTGGGGCTCCGGGACTTGTCATGCGCAGTCCTATGCGACTTGGCTAGATTATGCACTTCTTGCATCACAGATTTCCAAATTCTATTGTAACGCTTGGGATTGCAACGTTTGAGCAGGTCATAACCGCAAGGAAAGTCGTTCGTGGTGGCGAACTGGCTCGCGCACAAAGGCCGCCTGCGTATTATGGATTGCAAAATTGTCGGGGTCTGGAAGAGTACGAGGTTTGTCATGCATATTTCTCATGACTCATGATTCCTGTAATGCATGACCTAGCATCACAGATTTTTAGAAGGCTTCCTGATGCCTATTCCGCATGACAAATGCGCTCCCCGCGTAGCACAAACGGGACGCCTCTTGCCGGTCATGCAATACAAATCTTTTTAGAATCCAAACACAGCATCACAAGTTGCGACCTTCCAGAGACCCAGACATATTTGCATTTTATACGTATCGTGCAGCTGCCACTGTATCTAGCGGCGTCGGGTGGAAATTATGGATTGTAAAAATGTCTGGGTCTGGAAGAATGCGAGATTTGTCATGCATATTTCGGATCACGCAAATGGCGTCTGATGCAGGCAAAAGCATCACAGGTTTTGATCACGCCTCATGATGCCTGTCCCGCATGAGAAACTTCCTACTTGCGTGCCAACAAATGGACAGCTTTTGGCGCTCATGCAACACAAATTTTTGTGTGTTCCAGAGTTTGCATCACAAGTTCCAACCCTTCCATACCCAGACATTTTTACATTTGATAGAAATGCGCCGACGAGGACAGCGAGTGGACCGCGGGACAACGACAAACGCAAAGCGAGGCAAAGTCCTCCTTCCCGCGAAAAGAACGAGGAAATAATGCGTGGCGTAACAACTACTGGAACCTCGTCTACGCAGACGAAGCCACGAGCGGTACAACTACCCGATCATCACGCAGCACCGTCAGAACAACTCCTCCCGTGGTCAGAGGAGTCTGGAGAGGGGGCCAGTAACGAACTGCGCCTCGCCTACACGACCGAGTTCTCCGCGCACGAGCAGCTGCTGAATGCACGCGGGTTGCTGCAAAAAATGCAAGTCGAGGACCAATCGGCGGTCGCGCAGGAACTACACCACGACGAGCAGGGAGTCATACTAGAGCCTGCTAGTACATCAAAAGCAGATGTGGACCGCCACGAAGATGCCACACCGCGGGCAGCCGAAAGGAAACGTGCCCTAGAAGTAGAGCATCAAGAAATACCGCTGGTGCATTGCCCACGAGATCTTCATGCTGGCAAGAAAAACGTCGGAGCGGAATGCGCTGCGTCGATCTGGGCGCGGCAATATCAACTGCAAAAATGTCTGGGTCTGGAAGAGCGTAAACTTGTCATGTAGGTTTTCCATGACCCATGGCCATGAGGTCTGGAATGCGGGACCTAGCATGACAGACTCTGTGAGGTCTCAGTCATGCCTATCCTGAATGAGAAACTGCCACCCGACTTGGTCGAAAGTGGACAGTTTTTGGCGCTCATGCAACACAGATTTTTGCATGACTCGGATTCAGCATGACAAGTTGCGACCGTCCAGGCCCAGACACTTTTGCAATCCATAGGCAAGGCTGCGTCACGAGACCGCAAGACTACACCAGGTATTACGCATCATTATATGTAGATGTTTTTATTTTCCTGGCCTTACTTTGTTGCAATTCAGTGCCGAACTTTACCCCCAACGGTATGATAAGCGCGCAGGTGTGATAAGGATGGAATTGAGTAGCGGGCCGATTCTGAAGACAGTGAGGACTTTTAGCTAGAATTTACCGGCGCAAGAGTACCATGCGTGATAAGCTTATGCTGCACGGCATGGCTTCACATGTAGTTTTTCTGGTACCGCTGATGACAGGATCAGGTTCAGTCTAGGAAAACACAAGCGAACAGCTGATGTTTGTGTATTCATGGCCCCGCGCCGCTCGCGGGCTGGACGGTTGAGCTGATGCACGCGCGGTGGCAACAACAGCTAGGTCTCTGTGATGGCTTAAGGCTGCTTGTGTACAGTATACAAAAGATGAGCTGCGTTTTTGTATCTATACTACACAAAAGCTCAGTTTTGAAGTAGGACGTGGAGGGGCCTTGCTTGGGCGGCTCACCACCGCCTGTGCTGGTTCCCATTTGTGCAGCTTTGTTTTATTGCGGAATTTCCACTTCTTCCTTTTCCTTGTTGCACGCATCTGTAGTCCTCTGTTGCATGTCCGAAAGCGAACGCGCAAGAACAGTGCGGCTCCTTCATGCTTGCAGGCAGAGCCAGGCTTCCGGTGCAGGTGCAGCTTCCACAGCATGAAGGCTGGAAAGAAGTCTGCCGGGTGGAATTTCAGTTCGCTTGGCGCGCTTTGTATCACAGTAATACGGCCCGGTCTCGTGAGCTCTTAGGACTGCTGTGTTTGAAGACAGTATGGTAAGCATTCACGACTTTTGCTTAAGTATCTAGATTCGTTTCCGTGTAGTTCGACAGGATTCTCGTATGCATAATTCACGACTTCTGCTTTTCGGGCTTCCGTGTTTGAGAGGATTGCTCCGGGCTTTCATGACATTTACTTGTCTAGTACCTTTTCGGTTGTGACGTACCAACGCAAACTGGTGAAATTCGGTTCTACCATGTTTGTGTTTTTTCTAAAGTACTTGCTTGCTTTCAGTTGCAACTGAAATCCGTCGTTACCTAGGGGCGGTTTCGCCCGCTTCACAACGGGAACGCAGTTGAGGGTGCTTCGGCGGCCGAAGGTTTTTTGACATCGACATAAATGACTGTCGGTAGGTTTTTGTTGCTTGCACAGGCTTAGGTCTTCATTGGCTACCTCGAGCGCGCGCAGTTTTTCAAGTAGAAAAAGTAGGTTAGAAGCAGCCGGGGTGCAAGTAGAGGACAACAGCTAGAATTCGAGCGGGCTGAGTGCTTGCGCACTTCTAGGGTGTAACACCGGTAATATCAACCGTGCCCATGCTAGCGGGGCATAGACGAACGTGACGGGGAGCTGCGCAGTCGGATTTTGCAACCCCCCCTCTAGCTGCACGATGGGGTCCTCAAACGTGGGGCGGCGTGAATTTTTTTTTTCCATGTAAAAAACAAGTCTGAAGTCCTGGCAAATTTGCAAAAATGACCGGAAAATAGGTTTCCGGCTTGGCTGCCCGTGGCTGCCTAAAGACCTAAACCCATTACACTACAGGCTGGCCTCGAACAGAAAGATAGTGGACTGGTTTCGCGAACAAACATATCAAGTTGAAAAATCCCCCCTCCCCCTATCAAAACGAAGGCTCTGATGCTGGATTTGCGTGCACAAATCAAATTTCTATAGCTGGAGAGCACTACAGGGCAAATATCAAGCCAGAGCAGAGAGGTTTTGGGTTAGGCACTTAGCATGAGAAACGTCTGTGCTCTAGCTCTAGGCCCAACAGCATCACAAACCGCCTGCATGGTGCGCCGGTGCCTGTGGGGTTGCCTGCTTGCAACATAGGCGGAATTTGTGGTCGCGAATCAGCAACACAAACTTTCGGAGACGTACCTTGTCAATATGGGGAGGGGGGATTTTTCCTCGCAAAAAAACCGCAGACCAACTAATGGACTATGAGTCGAAATGTGTCTAAGTCTGGACTTGCCATTCGAAAGTTCAAGGACAAGAAGATAAGTAGAATCTGTGATGCGTGTATACAACGCGTGGCGGCCATTTTTATTTTTGTCGTCTTCGACGAGCACGAGGCCCGTTTCAGTTTGTCATGCGCTTACTTTACGAAAGATGCCGCAATAAGCCTCGCAAAACTTCTTCTTATGTATGCTCCTGTGCCGTCGTCCCGTACAAGCGGGGTAAGTACTCCACCGCGACGCAAGTATCAGCAATACAAATTTCTCGAGCCAGACATATTTGTATTTGATATCGATATGGTTTTCCGCAATTTGTGCCCGCACTTCTTTCCGGCTTTGGTTCGTTTCTTTAAAAGGTACGAAAACTCGCCTTTCTGTGTATATTAAATCTGCTATCGTGCAGTAGTAGCTCTCGCCCCCACAGAGTAAGATTACTGATGGTGCATGTGCACTGTCGCGCCGTACGATCAATGTGCGAGAGTGGCAATTAGAGCTAGATTATGAATAGATATGAGCTCCTCGAGCAACAGTTCTTATCAAAAACCGGAACCAATCGTGCCAAAGCGGCTGGAAAATGCTGGTGCGGTTTCTCATAGTATAATCTAAGACGCGGCGTTACGATCCGCAGTACAGACATACCTTCAAAGCTGAGCAGCAGAGCAAGGCCTGGCCTCGTAGCAAGCCTTAGGCGGAGTGCTGGCTTCATGTAGATATCGCGCTGAGGCTGATAAGCTGCAGTTTTGGCTGCATGTTTTTAATTGGCACATTCACAGGCGCAGCCATAGCCTGATACTCGAAAGCCATGTTTTAGAAGGCAGGCAGCCCTATTAGCTGCGTTTGTACTAATAACATGATATCAGTTGTTTAATACTCACTTGCTGCTCGGCTCTGATTGTGTGTTGATTCATTCCAATATGCTGTATGGGGAACGCGAAAACAAGCGAAGTTCCGCATCGGATGCTATGCGGACGAGGATTAGTATCAAACCAAAATTCACGCAAGACGTAATCAGTCTTTTTCAAAAAGCGTGTAGCTTCCACGCTGCGAGCCAGAGTAAAACATATAATCAAAAGCGTAGAGTACAGAACTTTAGCTCCGATGGTACGATGTGCGGCACCAGAAGCAATTTGTCATGCACAAATCAGAATGATTTACGTCTCTGCGGCGTTTCGTTCACATCTATACTCCCCGCAGCTTCAATACATTTGATCACCTGGACGTATGAAGTGTAATACAGAAGTCGCCTTTGTAGTTTTCGATGTCAGTTGCAATCTCACCGCCCGTATACAAATTATTTCAATTGGTAAGCCCGAGCACCCGCTCATGGTCAGGCCCAGTGCTGTCTACAAGCTACAGTATTGCACTCCTTGGTCGTAATTGCATGTAGTATCGCCTCCCTAGCCCAGTCCTGTCGTACCGCGCTAGTAGTATCGAAAATATTAAAGGCTGATATTTTTAGGTACTGCTTTATGCAAATCTGTACAGTGAAAGAACAACAAAAAATCTTCGCTATACTGCTACAACTCCATTTCACTATACTCTACACATCTTCTTTTCCATAGTATCGAATACTGCGTGTGATCCTGCGTTTTCCATAATTGATCCTGCGTGTGATCCTGCGTTTGTTTGAGAACGGATACTACCCCTTTCCAAATCAAAACATTTTAGGACCCGGGGGGACAGGAAGAGCCCCCCGGTAGCGCTAGTCTCACATGGGTGCACACATAAGGACGTTGACGAAGAAACACACACACACACGGCGGTCAAAAAACACAAACAATATGCGTCCAGCACAAACTGCCCTGACTCGCTCACCGGATGGATGCGCCGCCGAGGTCCGTCGCTGCAGTAGCTTAAATAATAATAGCTATAATAGAAAGAAAAATATAGAAATAGTAGCGGCAAAGCTATCTGTAGCGCTTTCCTGGTAGAACAGCCGCGCCACGCCGCTGAGCGGGAGACGGCCTGTCCAGTGAGTGAGTGCCCCGTCAACTGCTCGCCGGGGCGCTGCGTGGAAGAGCAGCGTCGCCGCATGTCGAGCCGGGGAACTAGTTTGCTTTCGATTGCCTTTTTATTTTTTTTTTTTTAAGTTCCCCGTCATCTCAATTCCCCCTTAACTTGCCGCCTTACTCTTCACGGACATGGGGGATGACATCAGCGCGTAGAACGGTTTGAATCAGACTCGGGCTACAAGGCCACAGGTAAACTATCCCAGTGTCTTCCGGCCGGCCTTGACGCAATCTGACTACTAAAAACCTCGCGGTAGCTGGGGGGCGTTCTAGTCTTCGGTCTAGTTCGTCGCCCTCTACCAGGCCTGTACTACCTGAAAGCAGAACTTCGGCTAGGGCAACAAGATCACATCAAGCAGCATCCGCGAGCAGCATCCGACCCGAGAGTAGTCAGCCGGGCCATTTCTGAAGGCGCTGCGAGGTGGGCGGAGAGGCATCACGCTAGCAGTTGGACGGGAGCAAGGCCAGCGTTCTTCTGTGTGATGTTCGTCGTATACTGTCCTGCCTAGTTCAACTATGTAGGTTATCTCTCTCTCTCTCTTGGTCGTAATTGCATGATGCTGAAATTGTTTGACATAATAGTGGCCCCGCGCAGGAACGTCCTGTGCCTGCAGGTGCAGGAGCACACTGAAAATTTGTATTTCTTCCAGGCCACACGACCAGACCACGAAGCTTTTTCGTATATATGGATTCTCCAACATCGGTCGTTTTGGTGGAGTTGCTCTGACAGTGAAGTTTTTGGTCGTTCTAAAAATTACATTTTCATATTCCCTGTCCGATGAGATATCGACCTTCAGCGAGCCAGCCAGTCAAGCACCGGACGCGGCGCCGTATCGAAGAAGAATTGTAGTTCCCCCCTGCTCCCAGAAAGAGCAGAAGGCCGCTTTTGTATTGCGAGCACCATTCTCATGGGCATCCCCCCTGTAGTTCCCCCCTGTATCCCAGAAAGGGCGGCCGTTTTTGTATTGCGAACACCATTCTCATGGGCATCCCCCCTGTAGTTCCCCCCTGTACCCCAGAAAGGGAAGGCCGTTTTTGTATTGCGTGCACCATTTTCATGGGCATCCCCCCTGTATTGCGAACAAGAACTGCAGGCCCCCTCTGCTCCCAGAAAAAGAAGTCCATTTTTGTATTGCGAGCACCATTCTCATGGGAACAAACATGAGCATCCCCCTCTTGCCCAAGAAGTAGGCAAGCAACATAAATGCTTCAGGTGGAAAAGATTCGCCGCGAAGTATATCTCTGCTGGAAAAAAAGGCCGAGCACGAGAGCCCACTGCAATGCTTGCCATGTAAAGAAGGCGAAGGTGCAGCAACCTACGCCGAAGCTCTGGACACGTCGCCCTTTCGTGTAAGAAGACAAGAGCTTTTACATTTAGAAAGTAGGCATGAGAATTAGAGACTTTCCCCAGTTATGATAGATACCGGGGGTGGGGCGCCGCTTATCATCCTGATACCACGAAAAGGAGCTTCCTGCACAACCAGCTGCGGTTCCGGCCGCCGAATAAGATTATGAGTTGCAAAAGTATCGGCTACTAGTATAGATTGCAATACAAAAAATTGGGTCACGCAGCGTTGTAGATTAAATTTGTAATGCGGATTTCCCTGAACAACTAGATTTGTAATGCATAAGGCCTGAACAACTAGACTTCTCATGCTCGGGAAATTTGTAATGCGTTTGTACGAGTACGATACTTCTGCAATGCATAGGAAGTCCAGCAAGTCCATGAAACTGTCAAAGTAGGCACCATTTTCATTTTCGCTATATTCTTCAGAATCGGCAAAATCAGAGTCAGAACTGCCGCTGCTGAAGTCCTCTAAGTAATCGTGTATTTCCCCATCTCGTACCTCTACCTGTTCTGGCGCCCCCTTCGCGTCGTGGTTCCCGTCAGTGTCAACACCAGCTTTGGGCTCTCCAGCGTCGTCACCAGCACGACCTTTCTCTTCCTCATTCGCCGCAGGAGCTACAGTGGCTTCCTTCATAATATCCTTCGCAGCCTTCTTCTCCGCATCCTTTTTCGCCTTTCTCTCAGCGGTTCTAGCCTTTTTAGCCGCATTTTTTTTCTCTTCCATTTCCCGCTCCAGGAGGTCCTCTGCCGCTGCTTCTTGCAATTTCTTGTCTTTGAAATCCAAAAACTCTTCGAAATGAAGCTTCAACTGTTTCATTTTCGGAATCTTCTCGGCTTCGAACTCTTCCCTCTGTTCCATCAATTGCTTCAAACCGTCGAGCGATAGAGGTTTGATCCTTTGGAACTGCTTATCGGTAACCTTGTTCTTCAGCATGACATGAAGCGCTAGTTTCTGCGGAGGCGGCTTGCGTAGCAAAGCGAAAAGTCGCTTCTTCTCCTGCTCGACTTGTTTTCTCTTCTCTTCTTTCTCGCTTCGTAACGCGATCTGACTGGCGGTTTTTTCTTTGTCTGAGGAATCTTCACCTTCGGACGAGCGACCATTTTCATCATCATCTCCATCGCGGTTGTCCCTCTTGCGGGCGACTTTGGAGCCGATTTCTAGTAGTTCTTGTTCCACGCTCTGTGGTTTATTTTGTCCTTCATCTCCGTGGTCTTCATCTTCTTTTTCGTCTTCGCTGCTTCCTGGCTGGACTCGCTCTTGCTCGATTTTTGAAGTCGTGGCCCTCTGGCAGCTCCCGGAGGTGGTCGTCGTGGTCACCCCGACCTGGTCCTCTATTTGCCACCAATTCTTCTCGTAATTCCATTTCCACTCCACGCCGTCTGGTAAAAGCGCATTGTCTTCTCCGACATTTTTCCCAGTACCTGCGTGTTCCTGAAACTCCGAGGACCGCCACGCCGCATGGTTTTCGGAAACGACGAGTTCCTCCGTTGGCCTTGGCTGTTTGTGTAGTTTTTCCACTCTCGCGGAGCGGTTCTTGTCAGCGGATCGTCGTCATCCGAGTCGCAATCAGAGACGAAAAAGTCGTGACCGCGTGAAGGGTGGCGGTTGTTGACAACGGGCGGATCAACATTCAGGTTGTTCGCCTGCTCGTCCATCTTCGACGCTAGATTGTGCTGCTCCACAGAGTCGCCAGCCATGGTGGCGCCAAGACTTAAATTCAATTTGAATTTGATATCAATGGATCAGGAACTCGTTTTTGAAATTCAAATCTGTGATGGGATGAATCGCGATGTCCAATGAGAATGACCACGCTGTGCTTTTTACAACATCTTTACCTAATCCTAGCACATAGACATCATACGATAGCTGCGGAAGCTGCCCTCATATAATCTTTTCTTCTTTTGTAGTTGTTTGTCCATTACTACTACATCTTCATCCGCTAGGCTAAAAAGAAGGAGAAAATGTAATGCGGATTTCCCTGAACAACTAGATTTGTAATGCATAACTGCAAATTTAGTACGAGTTGTCGATCCTTTTGCACTGCATAAAGATCCGCTGGTTTCCCGGACTAGTCGGGTTCAGATCTACAACTGGGTCGCCTGCGTCTCCCGTGCAGCAGCACATGCGAGGCTGTAGTACTACGTCTCGTCCTGCGGGCAGAACCGCCGAGGGAGATGAGCCTGCTCGTCGTGAGGCAAGCTCACGAAGAGCTATGAGTGTGCCTTCTGGTGGTCTTCCCGGAGATAGTGGTACAACGAGAACGAGGAGTCGGAGGAGCTCCCCCAGAGGCAAAAAACCATCTTCGGGCTGCGGCACCGTGCTGACGCTGCTGTCGACGGCGCGGAGACTGAAATCGGCGGCGGAAGTGGAAGAGGAAAGTTCTGAGAAGGCACACAGAACTTCTACACATGCAACTGCTGTGGCCACCAAAGCAGGAAAGAGCCACGCAGAAGTGCTGCCACCCAAGATGAACGGGCACCAAAGCAGTGACCGGTATGAGTACGGTCTGCTGATTCGGCGGTTATGCAATGCAAAAGCATCGCACTAGTATAAATTGCAGTACAAATTAGCCCAGCCTACAAATTGAATTTGTAATGCTGGTTTACCTTGAGACAGAGATCGCCGCAAGGTCGCAGCGCGGGGACTCTGTCCCCGCGCCATGACCTTGTTTGTGATGCATAAACGCGATTGCTACGAGTGCGATACTTTTGCACAGGATAGCGGTGGAGGCTGGACGAGGGTGACGAGAAGAGCAAATCCTTCCCCTCCGGGTATGCCCTGGAAGAGTATCTGCAGGAGGAGCCGCGCCGAAGATCATCGGAAACATCCGAGCGGAGCGTAAGTGGACAATGTGACACGACGCAGGAGGCAGCAGATGACGTCACGGGCCTCCTGCCCGAGAAGCATGGTCACAGTAGAAGCCACGACGATGATCATATCGTCGCAGGCAGCGGTAAAATAACGCAACGAAACACGGAAGAAGGCGAAGATCACGCCTCCCTAGCGGAGATCACGATAGCCAGAAATGATCCGCCGTACAGGGCCACGAGCGCGAAGATGACAGGAGGTCGGGGAAAGCCAAAACCAAAACGCCACGAAGTACCAGAGATCGATGCTGGTCGTGCAAGACCAATCGACAGGGAAGAGGACGCTGCCACACTGCTCGACGCGGAGGAGGAACAGCGCTTCCTCGAGGGAGAGGAGGACGAGCATGGTTCGGAGACCGAGCGTGATCATGCGCAAAACCAGAAGTATATGTCACAAATGGAAATATATCAGGCGCGCCTTTATAAAGAAAATCGAAATGGCCCGTCAAATTCACCCACAAATGGCAATGCAAATAGCGCACAGATGAGCTACAGCAGAACACCACAAGCCAGAGATAACCGAGCAGACGGAGGTGCAGAAAAAAGTGGGCGCTCGGAGTCAGGTGGCCATGGCCAGGCTGCGGCTGGAACGACGAACAGATGCGAATCTACTTCGCAGAACGACGAGGAGGAGGAGGAGACCATGCTACAACGCAGTAGCCAGTCGGTGGCCTTCATCCCGTTCGGAGCGCGACTACAAGAACGAGGACAGCATCAACGACAGACACAGATAACCGAAGATGCTGCGGTCGTCGATACAAAAACCGAAGCTGCAGCTGCTGCTTCTGAAAAAACCGCATCTGTCGAGGAAGTCGCGATCCCCATGGCGCGGGTCGGGTTTGCGGCGGACGTGGCGACGAAAATCGCAAGGCTAATCGCCAAACACGCAGGTGAGCGGGAAAAGGACGGGGTGCTCAACTGGATCGGGAATGAAAGCCGCGACCAGGCAAATCCCCCGACAACTGGAGATCATGGTCGGAGAGGTGCGGAAAAATATAGTCGTGGTGCGAAGGACGACAAGAGTTCGAAGAACGCGGAACACGAAGATCCGGAGGCGGGTGAGGCTGCGACCGGAGGTGCAGCTTTGCCTCGTGGTAGGAAGAACGACCCGATCGGGCAGGAGGACAACGCCTTTGGTACACCGGAGCAAGAAAATGACCGCCGGGAGCACCACCACGGCGACGTAGTAGACCCCGAAAAATCATACTCTTCGTCCTTCCACTGCCTCAAAGGCCCGAACTGCCTGTTCCGTAATGTCTGCCTGAAGGGATTCACCTACGACTCTAGCATATACATTGCAAAAGTACTATGACTACCGTGCAACTTCGTGCGTGAATTGCAATACAAATTTCATTTCCAAATAAAAAGAAGAAACGCAAATTGTGATGCTGAGTCGCATCGGGCTACCAATCTGTCATGCATGATTGCAATTACTACGTAGGCGGTACTAGGAGTACTTTTGCACTGGATACACCAACCCACTCGACGATTTCCGATCCAGAATACGGGAGGTGCATTTCGAGTACTTTTTGCCCGAAGATGACACGACTTCCGCTGAAGTGGACGATGTATCCTGTGCAAAAGTATCGCACTCGTATAAATGCAATACAAATTTCCTCAGCATGAGAAATAAAATTTGTAATGCAGATTTTCGTTGGAAACAAGATTTGTAATGCAAGACTTGCATTTGTACGAGTACGATACTTTTGCAAAGGATACGATGACCACTCCCACGACGATTGGGAGACCCACAGCGATGCGGATACACGGTACATTTTTCAAAATCTGTATCTGATGCCAAATTATCCAAACATCATTCCCAATCTCCGCCACCTGGTGGCGAAAGCGCGGTTTCACCGGGCGCGTGGTGCTCCCGGGAAGCGGCGGCTCCAAGAACGGGGCAAGAGGGCGCTAGGTTCAGGACGACATCCAGATGAAGTTGTGCATCCTCGCGGTGCTCTCGCCGATTCCTCGAAAAGCACTCCCAAAACCGCCGTCTTCGTGCAGCGTGCCGGCGGGTTCACACACAACGTCGGCCACGTGATTCTTGACGAGATTCTGACGGTGTTTCAGGCCATGCTGAAGCACGATAGAATCGGAAGCGACG
The DNA here is from genome assembly GCA_905178155.1 of Amoebophrya sp. A120. Taxonomy (NCBI): domain Eukaryota; class Dinophyceae; order Syndiniales; family Amoebophryaceae; genus Amoebophrya; species Amoebophrya sp. A120. The sequence goes on from CAJINV010000024.1 coordinate 295,964, forward strand.
ATCGGGAGATCCAGATATCAAATGCAAAAATGTCTGGATGTCTAGCAACTTGTGTTGCTGATACTTGAATTGCAAACTTGCTGCTTGTACTGCATAACAGCATGAGAAATTTCGCGGGGCTTATTCCAAATTCATTCGTATTTAGCATGACAAAGTACCATATTCCGCACGACAAAAAAACTGGCCAATGGTATTCATGCATTACAGATCTTTTTGTCCTTGAAGTCCTGCATCACAAATCCAGGTCCAGACATATTTGCAGTGCATACCAGATTCTACTGCACGAAAAGCAGTCCATGAACATCAATGCGTTCGCGCAGCTGCTCGCGACCACGCCCGGTATTGTGAGGAAAAATGTCCCCACCCCAGAGTTGTCATGCAAGCCTGCATGCGAAAAACGTTTCTCATGCGGAGCCCCATGAGAAGCATTTTCTATTCGTCATTGGGAATTTGTGATGCTAGAATCATCATAGTATTGTGGATCTGTGATGCTTCTCCTGAATCAGCTAAACAGGATTACACTACGGAGACAAACTTGTCATGCGAAATAACCAAATCTGGTGGATTTGTCTACGCTGATTTCGCATCTTGACTCTGGTGTGGGGACGTTTTTACTCAGGATACCCGGGAAGACTACTTCATCTACACCCGCAGGTGGTTTTACCGGCGCTTCTACCGCTGCTGGTGGAACTTCCAACGTTTTCGACTGGACGGACATCGATTTGACCACCGAAGTGGATTTTTCTGCACCCGCTTTGAAATCGTCGGAAATAAAAGTTCACCGTTGCTTTCCGGAGCTCATCCTCGGTTGGGCCCGGTTCCAGGGCTACTGGCACTTAGGGTTTGCCGAGCTGCAGCAGTACTTTCTGCTTCCAAGACACAGCATCATATGACAGTGCACAACTTCCCATCGTCCCCCTCATTTGTATAGCATGAACGCCAATACAAGCATTAGCAAGAGTGCCGGCTTTGCATGACAACGTTTGCACTGGAGTGTAGTCCTATTTTGGCGGCTACCAGCAGAACTTGTCATGCATAAGAGTGCCAAGAGGAAAAGAGTGGATTGAGTATTTTGCATGAGAAATGAGGGGGAACGGGAGTTCTTGTGCACTGTCACACATCACCGCGGGCATCCAGAAGTACCAGGACCTGCTGAAATTCAAGGAGTACGTATCGTGAGGAAAAAACTGTGTAAGTGTAAATCTGTGATGCAGAACATGCAACAGAGTTACGCCTGTCATGCCAGACAGCCACGCAGTCCTCTTTTCATGTGTGTTTTCCCTAATCAACCACGCATGACAGGTTTTCTCTGTCATGTGGAGCAAATTTGTGATGCTGTCAGCCAAAGAAAGTTACACTAACACAGTTTTTTTCTTGGATATTACGTGTGGCGGAGGTTTGGGATTGCGAAGAGGGAGAACATATCCTGAGTAAAAACGTCTCCTCTCGATTCCTTTCTGAAAATTCGAAATTTCTCTGTGCTTTAAATTTGGTCTTTTCCAGTACATAAACACCCCAGAGTTGTCATGCAAATCTACATGCTGAAAATGTTTCTCATGCGGAGCTCCATGAGAAGCATTTTCTAGTCGTGTTTTTCAATTTGTCATGCTCCAATCAGCATGGTAAGCTAGATCTGTGATGCTGCTGAGCTAGCTCAAACAGCACTACACTACGAATCCAAATTTGTCATGCAAAACAGCCAAAACTTGCGGATTTGTCTAGCCGGTTCCCCATCCTGCCTCTGGTGTGAGTACGTTTTTACTCAGGATAGAACAAAGAACGGGATTATGCCGGCGCGGGCGGGGTACTGGTTCCTGGTGCAGCATCTTCGACAAGAGCTAGTGCGCCCCCTACTTCCGTGCTGTACAACATTACCATCGTGCTGAAAAACCGGCATTCCGCCGAAAACTGCTGCGTCATGACCAACGCAGACCAACTGAAACGGTATTTGCTGCGAAGGTTCTTCAGGAGTAAGAGTTCAGGAGCCACCAGCACCGCTGCAGGACCAACTACATTCCGCGAGGACACGGAAAGAATGAAAGATGTTGCACCTGTTCCTACGTCGCATGGCTTTCAAGTTGAAGAATTGTCTGGGCTGCAACTACAGCGCGCAAGCATCGACCAAGTGCTGCTGCTCAACTGGTCGGATTTGAAGGGCAGCTGGCAGAAGCAAGTGGAGGTTATGGCGTACACGGATATTCTGCTATCCTTCCCCGGCGCGGACGTCTGCAGCTCGGTGTTTATGCCCACAGTGAGTGGCTTTATTCTCCCCGATCGACTGCTGGGCTGGGCGCCAGAGGAAAAAGACACGCTCGAGCTGGTGCGGCAAGACGTCAAGCAGGAGAAGCGGAAGCGAGGTCTGAGCGAACAGAGCCACGAGGTGCTGCAAGTGGACGCCTTTGGAAAAATCGTCGTGAGCAGTAGCGGCGGCGGCGAGAATTCGCAAGGTCGTCGTAGTGCTCTGCATCAGAAGCTCAATCTCGAACAGCAGGTGAAGCTGTTTTACCAGCGCCGGTTTCACCGCTTTTTGAAGGTGACCGCGACCTCCAGTGCAGTTGAAGAGGAACAATTTGGGGAGGATAGTGGGCAGTTTCCTGCGGGTAGTCCAGGCGAGAGCGCAGGATCCCCCACTTCCAGCGTCGTCGACTACATGCGGCAGCATTTGCAGTATCAAATGCAAATATGTCTGGGTCTGGAAGATTGCAACTTGTCATGCTAAGTCTGAATCAGGCAAAAGACTGTGTTGCATGATTGCCAAAAGCTGTGCACTTTTGACCTAATCGAGAGGCAGTTTCTCATGCAGGATAAGCATTGGAAAGGTAAAGGTTATTTCGCAGAATCTGTCATGCTATGTCCTGCATACCACACTTCATGGGTTATGGAAAATCTGCATCACAAATCTAACAATCTTCCAGACCCAGACACTTTTGCAATCCATATGCAGCAGCACGAGGTGAATTCCCACGGAATCTCGGCCAAGGGTTGGGAGGGCCTTGGCTTCATCGACATGGTCTTCACGCACCGGCTACCAAATGTAAAAATGTCTGGGTCTGGAAGAATGCAACTTGTCATGCTAAATCTGAAGCATCCATAAATGTGTGTTGCATGATAGTACCAAAAGTCGTCCAGTTTTGACCAAGTCGGGAGGGTGTTTCTCATGCAGGATGGGCATGAGAGATATAATCGCCCGGAATCTGTCATGCTAGGTCCTGCATTCCAGACCTCATGGGTCATGGAAAAGCTGCATGACAAATCGCGAATTCTTCCAGACCCAGACATTTTTACATTTGATACCGGCCCTACCTCAACATCAAGCTGATGCCCCAGTACGTGGCGGGCGTCACGTATGAAAGTGCACAACATCCTGTCCCCCTCATTTGTCATGCAAATTGCCAAATCCAAGCTGTGCATTTTGGCAGTGTCTGCATGACAAGTCCTGGTACTTAGCCCAAACAGCACTGCAATCCAGTGTGAATTTGTCATGCAAAACCGGCACTCTTGCTGATGCTTGTCTTGCCGTTCATGCTATACAAATGAGGGGGAGGGGGAGTTGTGCACTGTCATATCACGAACACCAGCGTGGCGCGGCCGACGTTCGTTTTGTCGCCGCGAAAATCGGTCTTCGAGCAGGTGCCCTCGCCGCGGGACCGGCACAGTACTGCGGAGTTCGACAACGTCATGTACCGGAAAGCCAACCCGTCCGCGGTGATTCCCCCGGAGTTTCCGCACGAGGAATTTTTCCGCTACGAATCGGTCATCAACGGCAGCATCTTCTGGCCGAAGAACACGGTGATCCGAAATGTCCATCAGGGCGGCTTCCAGAAAATCGGCGACCTCGTGGAGAGTCTGCTGGACTACTTTCAGCGGATCAAGGGCTGAGATTGGATGAAACACGTGTCGGGAAACAGCAACAGATGGCGCAGCGCTATGGCACTGAAAATTTGCGACCGCGAGGACCTGTAATGAGTATAATGAATTAAGCATCTAAAAAAAATGCTACTGAGTAAAAACAAAGCACAATCTAAAAAGACTCAGAGTCGCGAACAGATTACAACAATCATCAAAGCATCGAAAAGTTACAATCATCAAAGCATCGAAAAGATTACAATTATTACGGCGTTTGTTGCCAAAGACGCGCAAGAGCAATACAAGATATCTGTATCTGATTTTATGACACTCTTCTTTTCTCGACTAAGTTCTGATGGCAGGAGTGTGCCGACGTCCGATGGTACCCCGGTAGTGTGCCGACGTCCGATTTGATCGGGCGTAAGAGTTCTTGCTGTAGTTCATGATCGAAAAGTAGATCACAAGTAATCGGCGGCTCAATCGGCAGTTCTTCGGCACACGAACTATTGAACGAGATTTCTCTATCGTCGGACTCGTATTAAGCGTGCTCGTGTCTATAAGTTCGAACTCTTCGATGCTGTCGTGTTGGGGCTATCTCGTCGCTCGTGGACTTACTCGACAAAGTAAAGTCGTGTCGCTTGAGTAGATTTCGACCTTCGTTCGCAGAACCACAAACAACTTCAACCTCCTCGAGAGGGAGGTGAAAGTATCACTCTGGGTCGCTCGTAGAATTTCAGTTTCACGGATCGGAACCGTCAGTCGCGTGAAATTGCAAGGAAGGCTTGCGAGTGACGACTCATACACCTGAATTAGCGAGAACGCCATGATCTTCATGAAGTAGAAACGCAACGACGTTTCAACAATTACAAAAACCTAGAAAACCACGTCAACCGAGAGAGCGATCATTTTTTTTTACAGTTTGATATTTCCAGCGGGAAAATAACTGCTTACGGAACACGAAGATGGCAACACCAGGTTCTGCGGATCATGCGCAGTCCTCGAGGCCGTTGGAGGTTTCTCCTGCGTCCGAACGGCAGATGTTGATCGAAGCTCGCAAAAAATTGCAAAAGCAGGTCACAGACATGGAGCAGCACGCGGAAAATCAGCGGGGCCGCTTCAACGCGTACCAGCAACTGCACGCGAAACGCCTCGACTGGCTGATATCAACTGTAAAAGTGTCTGGGTCTGGAAACTTGTGATGCTGGGTGGCGCATGATTGAAGCGCTTCCAATGGCAGCCAAGCATGACAAGTTTTTGAGAGGCCTTCTGATGCCTAGCATGCATGACAAATTGCGTTTTTGCATGACAAAGAAAGCTTCTCTTTTGCTGCTTATGCAAGACAGATTTTCCAGGAATGCATGACACGCATTACAAGTTCCACTTTTCCAGACCCAGACATTTTTACATTTGATAGCTGACGGCGTTTTTCAAGACCGACATGGTGCTGCTCGACATATGGCACAACTGGAACGCGCAGTTCGACAAGATTGTTGGATTAGTGGTAGCCCTCGACAAGTCGTCGGAAGAACAACCGCAAGAACAGGCGGAAGAAGTAGTAGTACCAGACGAAGATAGGGCGTATTTGAATCAGATGACTGCAGGATCTTCTTCATCTGCAACAATGCGAACAAACCCACACGCGGCCAGTTTGATGTTCCGGCGTGAAGGTGGATATAATAAGAAGAACGTCTGCGATTTATTGCGGGGTAAAATACTGACCACTCCCCGGAAGATTTTCGCGGAGTTGCGGATGGGAATGGAAGAGTCGTTGCACCAATCCACGACACAGCAAGAACTTGGCGCATCTTCAACTGCGGTCACGACCAAGACAGTAGACCGACTCTACCCCGCCGACAACATTTGGCGGCTCGACAACTGGCTGACCGTCGACGCCCCGGAGGCTTCGTCGAAGTTGCATTCGGCGATACAAAAAACCACCGACATTTGGCTCAAGGAAAAAGGTCCCGTGTTCTGGGAAAAGTGGACTGCGTTCCAGAAGGCTGCTCAGGGCCTTCTGGGCAAGGCCCGGGAGTTGCAAACTGCGGAACGCGCTCTGCTGGACGTCGAAGTGCGGGGCCGCAAGTACGCTGAAATTCTACAACTTCCAGAAGATGATCCCTACGAAGTGCAGCGCGCGCTCGAGAAGGCGCTCGGAGAGAAATCGCGAGCGCTGCGGGACGCGCAGTGGAAAAGTGACAAGCACATCATGTTGCTCGAGGAGTCTTTGCAGCGGCGCGGCAAAGAGGTGGAAAAGTACGCTTTGTTGGAGGTTAACATGCAGTACGAACTGCAGGCCGCCGCCGCCAAGGTTTCGGCGTACGAGCAAGAATTACGGACGCACAGACGCAACGCTGAAGCCGTGCGACAACGCGACCTGGACGTGGAGGAGTTCGAGGTGACGAAGCTCCGGAAGTCAGCCTTGGAAGACGACCTAGCCCGGGAGAATGACCGGAAAAATGTGCTCGTGGACAAGTTGCACGACTCGGAGCAGGAGAAGAAAATGCTGGAGCAGCGGGTCGCCGAGTTAACACGAAAATTGGAGCGAAAAGTATGAAGTACAAATATCGATCTGGGTCTGGAAGATGGATGCAATAAACCTGTCATGCAGAATTTTTATGCGCGACGATGTCTGGAATTATGCAGGACGAAGCATGACAGACTCCGCGAGGTCTCCGTCTCTATCATGCCTAGTATCCTGCATGAGAAACTCCCTCTCATGTTGGTCAAAAAAAGGCAACCTTTGGTGATCACGCAAGATGACAGATTTTTGTGTGACCCACTACAGGACGCATACCAAGTTCCATCCATCCAGACCGAGACATATTTGCGATGCATAAAAAGCCAAGCTCGACGACGTTGACGCGCATTTGGAAAGCATAGGCTTCGGTCAGTGCGAAATCTGCTGTGACGCGTACGTGGCACAAGGTATGACGGTGGCACGTGGTCCAAACAAGTTGTAGCCTGCTGCGGTCCAACGCAAACGGATTAGATGGCTTTGTTGCATGATTTTTGTTTTTTATGCAGATCTTCAGCACAGAATGAACTTTCAGTGTCAGCAATAACCACCTGGCATGTTGAATGAATGTAGGTAGCCAAAATCCGTTCGCAAAAGGCACTACAGCTTGTCACGAGTAATTTTTCCTCGGCACGACGCACGTGAACCAACGGCCGATGTGCTTCTCCTGCGGCCACGGAGCGTGTGCGAGCTGCGTGGACCTTCTGCGGGGGTGCGGTCGGGATCTGTGCCCAAAGTGCCGCGAGCCGGGGGTACTGCAGGATGCAGTCGTGAATTACGGACTGGAGGCCGCGCTAGAAACCCTGGGGCGGTGCGCCGTCCCTGCACCTCCGTCGCGCAGTGCCGAGTTGGCGACGCCGACCTTGCCCATGGGGCGTGGCCAGCTGCTACGAACCTTTGCTCGGAGATTGTGTTGCCGACAGACGCTGAATGTTCTCGCCCTGATAGTGGGTTGGGTGTGGGACCATGCCTGTGCCTTATGGTGTTGTTTCTGGCTCGCTGCTGTTTCTGGCTCGTCAGCGATGTGTTGTTTCTGGCTCTCGGTGTTGTTTCTGGCTTTCGCTGAATTGTTTGCTTTAAGTACCCTGACTATAATTCTTGAAGCGGTCACGGTTTAAAAATAAATACCAAAATCTGTTAAAGCACTCGAAAGCAAAGCTTATTGAAGAAATTTTCATTGTCGATCATGATTTGGACACCTACAAGTACAAGTACGTGTTGGTTTCTATTGAAGGCGAAAAACTATATAGTTATGGAGTATACCCTTGCAGCAGTTGTAAACATAGTGCTGCACTCGATTGTGTACGATAGGCCAGGACGGCTTTTGCAGTTGTTTCAAGTAGAATCACCGTGCCAAAAACCAAAATGAAGATGTGACTTTCAAGAGCTCCCTCGATACAGCTCAAGGAAAACTACCAACCAAGAAGAAGTTGCTCACTTCGTATGGAGGTAAGCCGAGGTGCCAAATCCAACGCTTTGAGCATCACTTTTTGCACATTCTTTTTCTTGCTGACGAGAAAGTTGTGATCTTGGGCTCACTGCCGAAGAGGAGATGTTTTTGAAAGGGAAAAACCGATACTGAACTGCCGAAAAAATGCGCTACCACGCATCTCATGTAACACCTGTGTGCCAGCACCTAGCATCCAATATTACGTCGCTAATCGGTTCGTTTTTCACTTCTTCATTGAGCGACGTTTTTGATGCGAGCGAGGAATACACACAAACCGTGTTGCTATTGTTAGGAGCGATCCGAACCGAGCGTCGAGAGTGACCGCTAATTCGACGAATTGACGTCAATTTTTGCAATTCATCGGCCAAAAACTTCGCGTTGCACAATTCGTTGAATCGCGTTAGGTAGATTCCTTTCTTGGAGATGGTTTTGTGCTTTTGCGTTTTCAGGATAAAGTATTTATTGCGCTAGTCCAATAATTCTTGACTGCTTAGTACCTCTACCTACAAGAACTTTATTTTTTTTTTGGCGATTCCGTTTTCGTTTTCGAGCTCTAGCTCTACTTTTCTGCCAACAAACCCGAGCTGTTGTGTTTTTGCAGCAGGAAGGACACTAAGCCTCTTCTCATCCAAAATGCCGAGCAACCCTAAGCTAGACTTCGGGGCCCTGGGAGCAATCCCCCTGGACGAGGAGTCCTGTGTGATTTCGCGCACGGCGTTGCAACAGCTGCAGGACGAGAACAAGGAATTGCACGGGCTGCTCCGATGCTGGAATCCGCGGGCTGCTCCGAATGCTCGCTGCGAGCATGCTGAGAAGCAGAGGCTGGAGTTACTGAATACGCACCTCCAGGTGCGTATTCTGCAGAAATACATGCAGGAATACAAACGCGAGTCGGAGGTTCTGCAGATACGAGTGGTCGATGAGAGAAAGAAGTATAGCCTTCTTCTGCGGGAGAAGGAAACGGAAATGAAGAACCTCCGCGAACGTCACGATCGGCTGATCCAGAGTAATTACCAGGTCGTAGACACGTTGCGGAAAACGGAACGAGCGCTGCGGGAGCTGTGCGAAGACGGAGTGCTCATCGCAACACGCCGGAAAGACGTACAGAGGCAGAAGACGAAGGCCCTCGAAAAGGAGATTGCGGCGTTAAAGCAAAAACTCGGGGAGCAAGAACAACAACGCACAACAACCCGGTGCAGCCGGAGGTGCAGGACACGAAATCCAGCCGCTTTGTCCAGTGGTGCGACACCCGAGATCGATGCGGACGAGCCGTACCCGAAACAAGCTGGCGGTGTCTACGAGGACTGCTGCGAGGACTACGAGGCTCGAGCCGTACCCGAAACAAGCTGGCGGTGGACCGCCAGGCTGGAGCACCAGCCTGGCGGTGTCTGCGCGTTGTGCTGCGAGGACTACGAGGCCCAGCGTATGCTCAAAACAAACTTTTCTGGTCTGCTGGCATTGTAAAGTGGCGGATCGGTGGCGTGGAAGCGCATGAGCTAGCATTTACACAGGCACAAAAATTACTTGATACTTTTGATTATGACTGCAACACTGCCGATGTTGTGACATGTTCCTCGATCGTTCTGTGGTGCTCGCGCTCCTGACCGTTCCCATTTCTACCGCAGCTGGCATGCCGAATCGCTCTTGTGTTTGTGCATAAAGAACGAAAGCAAGCGCCCGATGGTGTTTTGCTGCGGCCACGGGGCCGGCAAGGGGTGCGTCGATTACCTTTGCGACCTGAACCGATGGAACTGTCCGGTGTGCAGGAAACCTGATGCCCTACTGCATGCAGTTCCGTGCTTCGTCCTCGAGGAGGCTATGGGTTCTGATGTTCGAGTCCCTCCAGCCCTCCAGCACTCCCCGGACCCACCCCCCGTGATTCGAGGCCTTTAGGCGGCGAAGGATGACCCAGTCTTATTTTTTGATGTTGATCCCAACGAAAACGAAGACGGACACCACAAGAACTCCTCCCACCCTTTCCTTTGTGGGAGTACCGACTAACTAACTGTAGTAACTTGACGACCATTGAACGAGCGCCCTAGCTAGTCGCAAGGATCTTGAATTTTTGGAGAAAACAAAGAGCATGCTCTTGAGCAGAAAGAAGTTTGCTATTTCAGGCAGCACCAGCGCTGGAATGTTTTGCTTTACCGCGACACGGCTTCTCGTAAACTTTTTCTGCAGCGACCAGCCACTGTGTGTTCCTATATGGACTTGATGACACTAAGGCTTAGAAAAAAAAGAACACAAGCGAATTTTTATTCAAACGAATACTCTTCGAACCAAAAATATATTTTTGATAAAAAATATTCGTTTGGTAACGCATTGAGTGGCGTCGCGAACGACATTGGACACCGTACAGTGTGGATGCCACAGCGTTTGCGCCCTCCGGGCGATCGAGCACAGAGGAGTCGCGCCGCGAGCCCTTCTTCTTCTATCTTGAACACATTCACAGAGCTTTACTTCAGTTGCCGTTCCTTTCTTCAGTTGCGCACTTGTTTCTCTTTCTGCTGTGAAATTTGCATTCGTTTCCGGGCCCCTTCGGGAAGAATGCGGCGGAATTGTCGCAAGTAGGGCGGTTTACTTTTTGCTAGTTGTGCACGCTGGGAAGATGCGTAGTGCTATGCGAGCCGGGCGGTCGGTGGCCGGTCGCGAAAATGTATTGCGCATGCAGTAGCGGCCGCTTCGGCTTTTTGCCTTGTTCGGAAGAGCGCGAGCGCCTTTTCGTGTTATGCCAGCCTTCGCTCGGGGTCGGGGCCAGGAAAAAGCCTTTTGCTTATTGTGCGCGCCTGTTTCGGCGCCATCATTGGTAGTGGTGATTGTGTGCGCGTCGTGTTTTGTGCTCTGAGGGCGGGGAAAAAAAATTGGCGCGCTGCGCGCTGCGAGCGCACAGGCGCCGCGGTTTTGGTAGTTGCTTGCGATGCCCCTGTCACGTTCGGCAATCAGGGGCCGCGGCCGGCCGAGAAAAAAGATGCGGCGTGCTGCGCGCGCGCAGAAGCCCTGGCTTGCTTCGGGGATTGGGGGCTGGTCGAAAAATTTTCTTCGCGCGCTGCGCGCGCGCAGGCGCTCTGACCTGCTAGGGGCGCGACAAAAATTCTTTTTTCACGCTCAGCAGCCGGGGTCTGGCCGACGAAAAAGCTTGCGCGCGCTGAGTGTGCGCAGGCGCCTTGGCCTGGGAGCGCCCAAAATTTTTTGCAGCGCGCCCGGCAATCGGGGGCTAGCAGGAAAAGCAATTATCGCGCGCTGCGTGCGCAGACACCTAAGCACCGCACGCAGACATCTCCGTAGGCTCTTGCGTTGCCTGGGGGCGTTGACAGCTCTACTCGCGTCCGGTAGCCGGCGGCCTTCCGGGGAGTAAATGCCGCGTGCGCACAGACGCCTTGGACTGGGGGCACGGAAAGTTTTCGTCGTTTGTGAAAGCAGGGGGGTGCTGGAAAAAAATTTTTCGCGCGCTGCGCGCGCGCCGGCGCCTTGCCTAGGGGCGTCAAGCTCCCCTCGGGGGCTGGCCGGATTGATTGGCCAGCGGGCGCGGTTGCATGCAAATTTTTTTCGCGCCCGGAGGTCGCAGCTTTGCCAGAAGACAACTTTGCGCGCGCGCCCCGGCCTGAGAACGCGGGCAGCAAGCTCTGCTCGTGTGCGACAGCCCGTCGGGGGATGCTCTGAAAAAAAATTTCGCGCGCTGCGCGCGCGTAGGTGTCGCGGCCACATAGGGCGGAGTTTTTTTTTGTGACCGGCGCGCGAGGGTCTGGCTGAAAAAAGTGGCCAGCCCGCGCGCCCGTTCGTTGTCGCCTTGGTCTTGGATCGCGGAAAATTTTTTCGCGCCCGGCAGTCGAAAGCTGGGGGGAAAAAACTTGCCGCGCGCGCGGGCGCGGGCGCCGTTGCCTGAGAGTGCGGCGAGCACGCAGCTCTATGCTCATTCGGCAGCCGGAGCTTGGCCGGAAAAAAATTTCCAGCGCACGCTGCGAACCCGCGCGCAGGCGCTTCGGTCTGGTAGCACGAAAAATTTTTTCGCAATCCACCGGTAAGCGGGGGCTTGTCTGAAAAAAATTTTCCTGCATCGCGCGCGCCCGCTGGCGGGCGCCTTGGCAGGAGAGCGCGCCCGCGCGGAAAATTTTTTCGCGCCCGGCGATCGGTTACTGGGAGGAGGAAACATCTTCGCGCGCGAGTCGGTAATTGGGAGGGGGAAACTTCCTCCCGCGCGAAGCAGGCGCGCGGAGTTGTTATCTCGCGTTCGGAAATAGTGGGCTGCCTTGGAAGAAAATTGCTGCTCGTTGCGCTGCGCGCGCGCAGGCGCCTTAGCCTGCAAGCGCCGCGCGCCTTTTCCTCGTCAGGCAGTTCGTGGGGGCTGGTCGGATAAGAAAGATCTTCGCTCGCTAGGCGCGCCCAGGGGCCCTTGCCTGAGAGTGTGCGTGGGGCGATGACTGAGGGCGCGGAGCGTTTTTCTCGTGTCCCCCGACCGGGTGCCGCCCGGGTTTTTTATGTTAATCTCACTGCGCGCACTGTCCGTGCCCAGAGATTCTCCGGTAAGTGTTGTAAACGAAATGACCGGGCGCGGGCCGTGCAACTGCAACTCAGCGCAGCTAGGTTTTTTTGCTCCCCGCGCGCGCAGCGTGGCGGGCATGCCAGTCTAAAGGCCCCACGCATGCCCGCCCTGTCTCGGTAAAAGTCGCTTCAACAAATAGCCCGCCAAAAAAGTAGGTCTGTGCCGGCCGTCTTTTTCTGAGAGTGAGAAGAACCGCTGCGCCTGTAGCTCGGTCCTCTCTCTGTTTCGCCCGCGCTTTTGCGCTTCGCGTGTGGGATCCACCTGGAAACCCGGAGAAGCCATGGGGAACACAGGGGCGGGAAGGAGATTAGGGAGCGGCGTAGGTAGCAACGTGAGTGGGGGGATCGGGAAGCAGAGAGGTTGTGGGGGTGCGCGTGGGTTTCGGGAATGTGGAGGCACGGACGCCCGCGGCTGTGGGTGCAGTGGTGCAGGCCGTCGCGGTCTGGCAATCGCTCGGGTCGCGCCTGGAAACACCGAGCTGCAGGTCAGAGTCATTGCTTCGCTCTTCTTGAAGAAGCAGCCTTCCAGGCCTCGTCTCGCCGAAGTGCCAGATGGATGCCAGCATATTGAGGCCTCCTCGGCCCTTCCGGGGTGGGCCGCCCTGGCCCTCCTTGGCCTTCTGAGGCCCCCGTGGCCCTTGTTGGCCTTCTGAGGCCAAGAAGGCAGGGTGTAGGGGGCAAGAAGGCAGGTTGTAGAGGGCCCTGCTCGGCCTTCTGAGGCAGCCGTGGCCCTTCTTGGCCTTCTGAGGCCAAGAAGGCAGGGTGTAGGGGGCCCTGTTTGGCCTTCTGAGGCCGCCGTGGCCCTTTTTGGTCTTCTGAGGCCAAGAAGGGTGCAGGGGTCCGACCAATCGGCCAAACGGATATATCTTTTCAAACGTATATTTTTTTCAAACGAATACTTTTGCGATATTTTCGCCAATTCCTTGCCTTTTTATGCTTTTGGTTTCTCTTTTTCTCTTTTTCTTTGGAAGTGCGGAGCCCGCGCGTTTTTGGCTCAAGTCATTTTGGCTCAAGTCTGCGGATCCCGCAAACTCGCAGGCGCCTTGTTTTTTCCGCCTAGCCAGCGGGGTTGTCAGGGTGGGGGGGCGGACGCGACAGCGCCGTGGAGGTGTCGCACTTGTTCATCAGCACCACTGCGGAGTTTTTGGCGCGGCCGTGCGGTGGTTCCGGCGAAGTGATTGCTCTACCCGGAAGGAAGAAAGAAAAGTAGTTCTAAAAATTTAGCTTATGCGATCAACAGGCTCGAGAACTTGTCTCCGGAAGTCAAATTCAGCACGCCTTCCATTAAGTCCCCTAGAGTCTGGTCTGCTAATCCAGGCGGTAGCATTCATCTCGTGCTTGGCTTCTAAACAGGTTTTCTTGCCTATTGACGGTAGTCCGTCTAATAGATAGTCCCCAGTTCTAGGTGGCGCCGCTTGTGGCTGTCACGAGGTGATTCGCACCTCCCCGGAGTGAGAGAAGGTTCGTTGCCGGGCTTCAGTACCTTTCGTCTGGCCTGGGCTCCTGGTGCTGCGTTCACCGTTAGGAGTATAAGAATTAAGAACATAAGCCTAGCTGCACTGGCAGCCGACCTTACGCGCACCATCAGAAGTGCGGAACTGGCCGGCCTTTGTGGTGTCTCACCATCAGAAGTGCGAACTACGAGGGCCGGGGCGTGCCGCCTAAAGTCCTAAAAAGTCCCATCGCGCGATAGATAGATAGATCTTTTCTTTCTTTTTTCTTTTCTCTTCTTTTCCTTTGTATTTCTCCTTGTCTTTGTCATCTTCTCATCCTCTTCTATTCAAATGAATATTTTCAATCAAACGAATATTTTTCGTGTTCTTTCTCTCCGAGCTCATAGTGTGGACAGATATTGAAACAAAGCTCGTCAGCAGTAGCGTACCCTGTGAGAGAACGACAACATGTGTCCTTGTTTATGAAAGAGCCCCAGCTAGGGGCCTGTGCTCAAACAATAGAGAGCAACTTTTCCTCACCTACCTACGCGCGCCAAGAAGACAAAAATATCACCAAGATGCCGCGTGCGAAGCGTTGGGTCGTGAAGAAAAAAGACAGCGAGGGAAATACCGTTGACACCGAGTCTCGTTTGCAAAATGAGGAGCTCCAGCACGTGCAAAACGCGAAGCACTTGTCGGAGCCGGACGCCACGGAGGAAACGGGTGCCAACAGTAGCGCATGGAACAGCAGCACCTCTCTCGCGGGACGAGCATCGGCAACCCCTGCGGCAGACAACAAAGACACTGCGCAGAGGTCCCGGCTTATTTCTTCCTCGACCGCGCAGCAAGAACACGCACCAACCCAGAAAACACCTCCAAGTACTAGCGTCTTCGTGCCGCCTCCAAGATCCCAGTACTGCGGCCGACCGCCGGAGGCACCCAATTTCTTCGATTGCGTGGAAGAGGAGACCATCAGAAACGAGACGGGCAACGAACAGTACACGATCGTACGGAAGGTTGGCCGCGGCAGTTTCGGCGTCGTGGCACTTTGTAGTTCCGTAAGAACTACGTCTACGTTTCCCCACATCGCTGCGTCTTCAGCTCAACAGGCTGGAGGTGGCACGTCCACAAAAATAGACCCAAATGGCGGAGGCGGAGTGCAGTCGCTTTATGCCGTGAAAATTCTCCGGCCGCTGCAGAAATACAACCAGTATGTGAACGATGCGGAAGTGGAAATCGCGAACCTGCGGTTATTTTCAACCAAACTCCACCCCGCCGACGATACAGTTAATCATGAAGAGCGACAACACTACGTGGTCACGCTGTTCTCTGATTTCACCTTCCAACACGGGTGCACCACAAACGGCAAATTGTACCACGCGCTGGTCTGCGAGGCGCTGGACTGCACGCTGCACGAATTTGTGGTTGAGAAAAATGGCGGATTTGGGCTCTGGCTGGAGGACATCCGGGTTTACGCCAAGCAGCTGTTCCAGACCGCCGCGTTTCTGCATGACAAACTGGGGGCCTGTCACACGGACTTCAAACACAAAAACATCATGTTGACGTTCCCACCTAGGGTTCTTGGCGGCGCAGGAGCATCATCTTCGGGCGCACCAACGGAGCGTTCCTGTTTTTCCGAAGACTCCTTGGACCACGACGCAAATCTTTACCGTGTCGTGGACCTCACAGTAGCAGATGAAAAGAAGAACAAAGGATCCACTCCTGCTCTCGCGGCCAACCGTCAAGCCCTCGATCTGCTTCCTGCCCACATTCGGGAAAAGTACGATAGAAAAGCGATTCCTAGTCGCGGCGGGAAGGCTACGCCAGCAAAAATTCTTCGCCCACGTACGCGGGAAATCCGTGTGATTGACTTCGGGAACATGACCCTGCGCCGAGATTTTGGGAAGGTGAAGCCGGTGAACACGAGACAGTTTCGGGCTCCGGAGATTCTGCTTATGAAGGAGAATTGGTGTGAGGCACTTGTGCTGTAGTTTCGCATGCCGCATCGACTTGCACTTAGTGAGGCAATGCAGTGTTTTGCATGTTATGCGTTTTCTTCTTGCGCCGGATAAAGCTTAAAGATAAAGAACTTGATGTATCATTTTACGAAAGACAAAGAGCTCGATGCTGCGCGTGCTTGCAGTAAAGGTTTTAATAAACGGTCTCTACTTTGTTCCTGTTGTTACAGCACCCCTATCTCTCGTTCCATAGGACTCGATTGCCAGCCTTGGGATGAGAAGTCGGACATCTGGTGCCTCGGCTGCGTGCTGCTGTTCCTGTACTTTGGGGAGCTGTGCTTCGACTCCCATGACGACCTTGAGCAGCTCCACATGATGCAGCGTCTCTTCGGTGACGAGCGAACCGGCGCAGGAAGCCGAAATGGAAAAACTACCGGCGCCGGCAACACTTTCGAGTTTGCACTCTGCTCTAGCGGTGGTGCGAATACTCCTAGTAGCAGCAACGCCACGTCAGCGAAAAAGGCCAAGCGACTGCTGGCTGCCAGCAGTTCTTTACCAGATACAGCAACCACTCCGGCTGTTCGCGTCCGGCCACTAAAGTGGGAGCTCGAGCACTGGAAGCTCCGGTCTGCGGAAGAGATTTTTGACAGCGAATTTCGTGATTTTCTACAGTTCTTGATGGTCTTTGACCCCGCGAAGAGACCGTCTGCTGCCGAAGTACTGCGGCATCCGTGGTTGGCGGAGACTAAAAGTGGCACGTAGCGGGCGCAAGGCAGGACATGGGTGATAAGAATAGTACTACGATGCACCGGACTACTAGGAACAAAACTACGGAGCAGTTTTGGGGAACGGTTTTTGCAATCACGGAGGAATTGCAACAAATACTTGTTTTTACTTGGACCATTTTCCCGGAACTGTTTGTCTGGTACTGATTTCCTAGAATGCTTGACGCTCTCCCGCCACGTGGCACTTTCGAATGGTGATGTGGGCTAGATGGATTTGGTGCTCTAGCTGCGCCAAAAGAATAAAGCTGAAACAGAAAGAACTAGTCGTTTTGATGCGGGTATGACCACGATGAGTCTACTGTATACGAGTTTGAACGTCGTGCTGCGTAGTAGGTCTTTCTGATGTTGTTCATCATCGAGGATGGTTTACGGCGAACCTCTGAAGGGGATGCGAGGATGCCATATGCATCCATTGAGCGTGACGAGCGCTGCAGTACCACGAAGTGGTGTCAGACCCCGAGCGAGGAAGCAGTAGTGATATAACGGAGTAGAGATGATGAAAGCACTGACGCTCGCTTACGAGCCAGATGCTCATGTTTTTAAGTAATTCGCGAGCCACAGACACAGTTGCGTATGGGTACTGGTACATCGTCCGTGCTTAGAATGAGGGAACTGCATCATAGTAGATGTGATACTACCATGGCCATGGCTGCTCCCTCCATTGGTGCTCTGCAAGGCGCCAGCAGCTCGAGCGCCCTCTGCTTTGCGTGGCCGAGTAGCGCGGTTTGCTGATGATTTCGACGCCCGCAGCGTCCAGCGGCCTCGCGTCGCCAATGATGCCCTGCTGCAACAAATGCAAGTGGGGCCTGTCACGGGTGTCGCGGTAAGGGCGGGCAGAAGCGTAGCGACAAACGAAGAACATGCGGGCGCCGTCCTGAGCGTTGAGCTGCACGCGCGACGCGTGTGGCAAATATCAGCAACAGAGGCCACCCGGCAAGACCGAAAGGCCCGGCGCCGCAGGCACTTGGCTTTGCGCCCGCCGCTGGCTGGCTGAATCGGCGGCGCGCGTTTTTCGGCGCAATCGCTCGCGTTCTTCGCCCCGGCCTTTTTAAGACGCCCCGGCCGACCTTTTTAAGACGCGGCCCCTGTGGTGCGCGCAGCCAGCGCTGGCCTCGGTGCCTGGCTGGCGCAGGTGGGCGGAGATAGATTGCTGCAGCCGGCGCCGTGCAAGTGGCCGCCCGTCTTTCCTATTTCGCTGGCCTGCGTGTCTCGGAAGGCCCGGCGGCCGGGCTCCAGACATCGCTACTTACAGATATTTGAATTTTAATTTCGTATGTAATGAGATGACAGTACCATGTTCCAAGCGGCTTGCTGACCATCAGATCACCCGGCGCTGCCTGAAGAGAATGTTCCCGAGTGCAGCGCCGATGTGTGGACTCATTTAGCTGCGGCGGAGGAGAGGGAAATCTTTCGAGCTATACAAACAAAGCACTAAACATGCTGGACTGCCAGCACTTGACGGAGGCGATCACGCATTTAGCTTCCGAGAGTGCGTAAGTATAGCAGTGCGATGAAGTGTCAGACAGACGACGAGGGAACGTGCAGAGGAGTAAAATGAGTGAGCGCACCAGTTTAAGTCACTGACCTTCATGCACGAACGCAACATGAGCGAGCGCCACAAGAACACGGGCGCGACGACTATTGTGAGTGTGCAAGTTTTGTTGGTTTTCCTGTAGTCAGTACGCGGCGGCCAAATCATATGAACGCTACCAAGATGACTCGGAGCCCCCCCCCGCACTGGGCGGCTCGCCCTTCGGCGCCGCGCCTGCGGGCCGGGAAACTTGAGTTGCGTTTCGTCTTTGAATCTGAATAAACAGCCACAAGGCTTTCCGCGCATAAAAGGGAAACGCGGCTACAGGTGATAGACGAACCGCAGCGCTCCTGCGTGCGCTATAAGCGCGAGAGAAAAGACCTCCAGTATCAATCGGGATGCAGTTTCTTCCGCGCAAAAGCTAGAGCGGCGAGGGCATAAAAGAACAGGCAGGGCGCAGGGGGGCCAGCTTTAGAGTGGGCGCGCGTGCGCCGCGCCGCTTTTCCCTCTGGCCCAGCTGTGCCGGTTTGCGCAGCTTCTTCCGCGCAAAAGCTAGGACGGCGAAAGCATGGAAGAACAGGCAGGGCGCAAGGGGGCCAGCTTTGGAGTACGCGCGCACGCGGGGCGCCAGCTTTCCCCCCTGCGCACGCGCCGGCCCGACCTTCGGCGCCGCGCGTGCGCGACGCCGGGAAACAACTTGAGGCGCCAGCCACCGCCGCTGCCCAACGATCTTGCCGGCTGGCCGGCAGAACGCCGGGCGGCGCAATGGGGCGCAGGCAGAAAAACGACTTCGTGCGGAGACGCTGCGAGCAAAGAAGAGGAGGACTAGTTTTCATTCAATCAACATTTCTCGCTTACGCTGTTTGTGTTGTCGCGGATTACTTCAGACGGTGCTCCAGTCAGCATAAAGCGCACTAAATTTTTGACAAGAGAATAAAGGTCTTCCTCATGTGCAACAGCAGATTATAGATTTTGTTTCGCGCAAGCTCGGGCGCGCGGTAGTCTGAATGATCTCTAGGCTTTGTTGAAGGTCATTTGTCTATGCAACGACAAGAACTACACACGGTCCATCTTATCAAGATTTGATCACACAACCGCCTGCAACTCACCAGAAACACCACAACGGATCATCTTGTGCTATGGATCCTTAGCAGTACACGCCAGTCAACGTGAATTTTTACACACACTCCAGGCACAGCTAGCTTGAAAGGTCGTATTTTTGAACTTTTACTCAACAAAATATATCGCGAACATCGACATAGATCATCATTTTCATTGAAGAATGAAAATCAATTTTTTGTTGTAAAATTTTTGTTGTAAAATTATAAAAGTGGATCGTTTTTTTTCAACTTTTGTCGGACTACTACGAACACCTCCGATACGGTTTGCTATACGAACTTGCGAACAAACGACTTTTGATGGTAGAAGGAAAAAGAGAAAGATAAAGGACTGCACCTCCACCACCCGCCACGCCTGACAATAACGCACACAGAAACAAGTCTAAACCATGACAACTCCGCGTTCGACGACTGAAATCTTCCGGTCAGCTCCCAGCGGAGCCTGCCAAGTGTTGGTCAGGACGCTATTTTGTCTTTCCGCTGCCGCGACGACTTCCTACAACTACTCCGGCGTTGAGCACAATGCTCCGGAGACAACCTTTTTCATCCCAGCCGCTTTTGCCTTGGCCCGAGCAGCCGCAGCGCCGACGTCCACCCAAGCAGGTCCTTTGGATGCAGCCGCTGGTGCAGGAGACGATGTCTCTGGCGCAGCCACCGAAACCGACTCCGCCCCACCTCCGCGCCATCTCCTTGTGGACCCCGCTGCGCCCGCCCGTCTCGTGGCTGCGGAAGGGATAAAACTTCCATCTCCCAGCAGAGGACGCAGTGGGAAGACCAAGGCATCCTCTCGCCGCGGCGGCCTTTTGCGCATCCCGAGTCCCCAGCGGAAGGAGATGGACACGGAGTTTTGGACGCGCGATCTCTCGCCAGTTTTTGGCGTTCGCGAAGGTTTGGAGCGCCGCGTTCCGGAGTTCATTTTAGTACACAGAAATGAGAAGCCAGATGACCGGTTGAGTGAAGCTGGTGCCCCTGTTAATAGCCTGGCTTTGGAACAAGGGGATGATGGTGTTTTTGCGACAGGAGCGTCTGCATCAAATTCCGGATCATCCTCCTCGAGCGCTGCACCAATGGCATCATCCTCGGGGTGGAGCAGCGGGGCTGTGGGGAGACAGGAATTTTTTCCCGACTTCGCGCTTGACAAGACCAGAAGCGATGACTCATCTTTAGCACAGCCTTCCTCCCCATTCTCGCTCGCGGCAGCGCTGGGTGCCGACCGTCCTAGTAGAAGTTCCTGGGACGAGCGGGCTTCTGCGTCGGGTCTGCAGCAGAACTTTTGGGAAGATGAACAGGGGGCAACAACAAAATCGGACGAAGCAGCGCTCTCCTTTCAGCAGAAGCAGAAGGGATTGCGCGATAGTAGATACGAGATACTGGTCCCTGATTCTGCGGAAAATAATGACAAGCAAAAGTCCATTGTATTGTCGTGAAAAAAACCGCTGCGTGCCAGTACGTGCAGAATACAACCCTGTTTGTGATGCGTTACTTGCTATGTACAACTCGATCTTGAATGATTAATTCCATATTGTCACCAATTTCAGCACGAGGCATGATCTTCGATTGAGGCACACGGACCTGACGCTCATGGTATTTTTGGGTACAACCACACGGCAGTAGAGGTTTTTTTCTCACCTGGATACACCGTGGAGGAGTTTTACGCAACTGTTGAGCAGACAGAGGACGCCCGGTCAAAGCTGCAGGAAAAAAAGCCGAAAATCTTCAAGGCGCCAAAGGATCCATCACAAGGAAGCAGCACATCATCTGCTTCTGCAGCCGCTGGCGCGCCCGTCGTCCCGCTGTCACCGCTGTCCGTGCAGGACCTTGCAGCCAGCGGTTTTCCGGTTATGCCACTGACCCCGAGCGCGGCATTGCAGACACCAGGTCGTGCAGCAGTGACCTCCGCTGGGCCTCCGGATCTTCCGCCACAGTCTGGGTCTAGTGCGTCCGGCAAGTTAAACCTCCCCCCGGGGACCTTCGTGGCGCAGCCAAAGCAGCTGTCTCGTCGCGAGCGTGCAGCGGCGGCGAGAAGGGACCAAACACTTTCACCTACTGTAGGCCCGACGGGGGCGGGGACGACGACGCAAGCTTTTACAACTCCACCAGGTACTAGTTCTTACGCAATGTTGGCTTACCTGGCTGTGCCGTCTAACGCCTGCGCAGCTGGTGAACAGCAGAGCCGCTGCTCGGGTGCTGGTTTTTCTGCTCCGTGCACTATCCCACCGCAATTCATCTCCGGAGCCGCGCCACTCGCGTCTACTTCCGCTGGTCTACAACTCCCCGCAATCCGGATACAAACAGATCCGCATACGGGACAGCCGCAGTTACCGACCTATCACGAGCTCGGACTCGTAACGGCGGGCAGTCCGTTAGCGGGTGTGCCTGTGCGGGCAGTGCTGCTTCCGGCGGGGGGAAGCTGCAATCAAGCACCGATGTTCTTCGGTCGTGCAACTGCGGAAGCTCCGAATGGCGGTTTTTTTTACCCCGGAAATCCTGTTGCATCTCGTCCGCAGGGCGAGGATCTTTTCGCTTCTCGCGCACAGGAAGCCTCGTCCCGTGCAGAAGAGGACGTAACAGGACTTGTTCCAGATGATGGTAAAAGCCGCCGAGAACTACGTGGTGACTCGGCAGACTCACCCACTCACAACAGTGGGTCGGCAGCCTCCTCTGCTTACCAATCAGCCTTGGACCAATCAGCTACGACAGGAGGAACTGCTGGCGACGAAGATACATCTTCCTACCTCGGAGTTCAACATCCTGCAAATCCTTTTCCCCCCCCGTTCCAGCACGGAAACTGCCCGTCCGTACCGCAGCCGCAGTGTTTTGCCGGCCTTATTTCACCGCAACCAGGGTCCTTGCCGGGTATGGTAGACGGGGACTTTTCCCCTGTATTCGCAGTAGGACAAAATCAGAGGCACGGAGAGCCATACGACAGTTCTGCGGCTTCAACCTCTCCGTCGGCCTTCGCGTCACCAATGTCTTTTTTTCCGCAGCAGGCGACAGACTGCTACCCACCCGGCTTCTTCCACCCTGTCTCGCCCGTCGCGGGAGGTAAGGGCAAAGGAGGAAAAGCAGGCATCGAACCCGGCAAAGCGCATAACACAGCACGGAGCCTCCTGGCAAAAGGAGGTGGGAACAAGGGAAATAGTTTTGCGACTGGAGCAGGTGGGAAGGGAAGTGCCATGGCGGATGGCGACCACAATGCCCGCCTTGGCGCTGCAGATCATTGCGTTTCAAATTCAGTTTCCTTCCCCGCCCACCCGCCTTGGCAGCTGATCCTGAAGCATTACTACCAGCAGACGACGAACCAACAGCAGGGGTCCTCGCCAGTTGGTTTCTATCATGACCCATCGCGCAAACACATCTACCCAGCGCAGTACCCGAAACGACTGACGAAAGAGTGGCGCCTTCCGGACGGCAGTTTCTTGGAATACGTTTTCTCGGGCGAGAAAATTTTTATCGGAGGCCTGCGAGACACCGTGGTGGCAAAACTGTCCGAGAAGCTGCTTCAGGAAGTGATTCTTGGAAGGAGTATTCGAAAGAAAGTACAGGGAGATCTTCAGACCGACTTCCAAGCCCCCGGCCACAACATGAAAGAACGACTGCGCCGGGCGCTCAGCATGCACGTTCACGGCGCAATTCGCGACCTGTGGCGACCCGCGTCTGCGCTCGCGTGGCAAAAACCACGTGGGGCTGACCCGTTAAAAACGACAAGGCAGGGTGGTTTGTCGCCGGCGCTTTTGCAGGCGCTACAGCAGGCCGTGGTCAGTGCCGTCAAGGAGTACAACTTGGTCGAGGAAAAACGAGAGGGAGGGCATTTATTTCCAGTGCAAGACCTCCTTCTAGGCGCGAGCCTTGTCGACACCACCGCCACCACCGCACTGGTAGAGCTCGCCAAGGAAATAGCCGGCCTGCTACACGACCACTTGATTGTGCACTTACCGGCCCACGTGGCAGAAAACGGTCTCTGGGTGAACACGGAAGCCTTCGCGCCGCAGCTGCTGTATCCTATGTAAAAACGTCCGCACCCCATATTTGCCATGCAGATTTGCAGTCACAGACGGATTTGTAATAGTAATACGCAACCCCATCATGAGATACATTTCCCATCGCAGTTTGGACATTGTAATGCTTTAAACAGGATGAGTAGACGGCTTCGTGATCCACGGCTGCACTTGCTAAACCGCACTACAATACAGAGAGGAACTTGTCATGCGTGACTCCCAAAACTTCTCGACTTGTGTTGCGAGATCCCCATCTTGACTCTGGGGTGGGGACGTTTTTACATAGGATATTCTGCGGGGGTTCATTTACGCCGAAATCTACTTAGTACACCCTTGGTCGGTTTCTAAGTTGAAAGAAGTTTTTGCTTCTTCATCTTCATTTCGCAGCGGGAGCAAGAAGACCTCGACGTCCGCGGGAGCTGGTGCAACTGGAGCAGAACTTGGAGCGTCCTCTTCTTCTTCCTCCCACGAGAGGCCGGGTAGTACTTCATCCGGAGCAAGTCCAGCTTGTCCTCCAACCCTTGACAGCCCCGAGGATCATCTTCACACGGAACGAGAAGAAACCGCTGCTGCGTTGGTGGAGCTCGCCAAGCGCGTGGAAACTTTCGGTAGCCGTCTAACCGCTGCGATGGAGCAACACTACCAGGAATTGGACAAGATGGAAGCTGGGTCTGCTGTGGACTACGACCGTCGCGATAGAAGCATTAACACAAGTAAAATATTACAGCACCGACACAAGTGCAACATCAGCCTTCCGTGTTTCACCGATGCGCGCGTCAAGGCCTGGAAACGGTGGGCGGAGGAGAAACTCAACGGCAAGTATTGGGATTCTATAACCAGTTGCGAAGCCACATTGAATTGGTATCGAAGTGTGGACTCCCTGGCCTTCTTGGTGCTGCGGTGGAAGGAAAAATACGGCTACGTGCCGGACTTTCGCGTGGTGAAAGATGATAACAACTGGAAGTGAAGATGATTTTTTTACCTCGGTTGCTAGAGCCTGTGGGCGAGGAGGGGCTAGCTCTAGCAACTGCTATAAAGTGATTGACTAATGGTAATGGTTGTATATTGCAAGCAAGCAACCAGGACTGCGAGTGAATGACAGAATTAAGTATATGCAAAGCAAAAAAAGCCCTTATTACATCGTTAGAAACCTTCGTACTACAACCGGGAGTGCACCTCAGTGAGGACAGAGACAAGAATACAGGATTTAAACTTCGATCATTGGGAAACACAGGAAGGAAGAACTTGGATGAGCAAATAAATTTTGTGATTTCATCTGGGTACAAGTTGTCGCAAAAATGGCAAGATCATGACTGTATCGAAAATGCAAATTTGTTTTGTCTGGTGAAGACTTCTGAGCCAGGATTATTCTGGTGATTTCTGAGCCAGATTCAAAAATTAAAATCTGCTTCAATCGGAGGCACACTGCGCTTCTACCCTAAAAGGGTCGCGGTGCAGCATTCAAACGATGTCGTTGATGTCGTTTGTTACGTGTTCACAGTACTTCTGCAAAAAGTTGCTGCTCATTTTTGAGAGAGGGTCTACTTTTGTGTTGCGAGCTGTGTATTAACAAAAACGTGCGCTGAGGAGATGTTTATGAGTCGCAGGGAGCAGTGGCACTGCTTTTCCGATGACCGCCGTTGAGACGTACAGCCTTTTTGGTAGTATAACGAGGGAGCAAAAGGAGAAGCGCAACGCGTCCATGGAGCGCTGAGAGCGTCGTGGGAGCAGGGGAAAGTAAACAATATGAAGTAGAAGTGGTAATATCTAGCATGAATTTTTGGAAATCAAGTCGGATAGATTCAGTTTCTTGCCCCGGCTTGCCGTTGTCGCAGGCTTTGATGCCAGAGGTCGCATCTCGCATTACGATGTGGTGGCGGGACGGAGCACCTCTTGCGACGCATCCCGCGTTCGGCGTGTCCAAGCGGTGCAGCAGGTGATCCAGAACTGGCGCCAGGGGTTCGCGCCGGAATTCCGTTTGCAGTACCATCGGCCTCTGCGAAGAGAGCCGGCTGTCGCAGGGGCGACGGGAGCTGCTCAAGTGCCTGCGGGAGATTGCTGCGTCTTAGTTCCCAGAGGGATTGGGCCGCCATGCGCGGCAGGTGGTGCACAACTGCCGCCGGGGGTGTGTGCGGAACGGGCGCCACGGGTGTGCCCAGGCTGCGAGAGGGCCGCGGCGCGGCTCGGCAGTTACCACGATGCCGGGTCGCGCTGCTCCGCGCGATTGCCCGGCGTGGGTGATGGATGCCCTCACCCCGCCCGCTCTGGAACCACGCGCCGGCCCGCATCGGGCTGGTGGGGGCATGCCCAGGTTTTCGCCGGCCAATCCGGCTTTCGGGATGCGGTTCTCCCCCGCGTCCAATCCGTCCCGCTGGCGGGGTGCTATGGCGGCCGCGGGGCATTGAGATTTTCACGGCGCCGCGCCCCCGTGCTGCCCTGCTGCTGTAGCGCCGTTCGTGTGTGCGTCTCGGTCCTCGGGCATTGCTCTGCTGCGAACCGGAAGACCTTTGTCCTGCGGCTGCGATTCCTTGTGCGGACGATAGTAACCGGACAGCAATTTTTCCGCCTTCTGCGACAAGACTGCCTTAGATGATTTCGTTTTCCCTGAGAGCGAGGCGCGAGTTCTTGTGTGCGAGGACTTCAAAAACGAGCGAGGAGCAGGCTTCATTGAGTTGCTGCTGAACGAGTGAAATTGCTTGCGAGCGTGAGATTGTTGGTGAGCGTGAGATTGCTGGTGAGCGTTTACTTACATGTTGCTGGGAACATGCAAAATGCAAATGTGAATGATGAAAGGGAGGAATTTGAGCCCGCGGCGGGTGTGTTGCGCGGACAGTGTCTAATAAAACTGTACTAGCTGTTTTTGTCCTCGACCTCCTGCTCAACGATCCGCTCGCGTGCCAACATTCATCATGTACCAGGCGCACACCATATTACAGTGAAAAGTGTCCCCCACCCCCAAAGTGGCAAAAATTTGTGATGCGAAGTTTCCAAATGAAAACTTTTTGTCATGCATGAAAGGAATATGAATCTTTCTGATACAGATTCTAGTGGTGTTTTGCATCGCTTGCATGACAAGCACCGCTCTTGCTGGGATCTTTTGCAATACAAATTTTTGCTATTCACGATCGGAAATCTGTGATGCTGATAGATGCAAGAGGGCGAGTGTTTCATTTGGAAAGGTTTGCAATACAAATGCTTTCAAGTTTGGGGGTGGGGACATTTTTCATTGTGAAGATACACCAACTTTTCGAATCGCTACTCCACGAGCATCGCCCGCCTGATGCAAGGTGATAGTATCGAATGCGAACATGTCTGGGTCTGGAAACTTGTGATGCTGGTTGGCGTATCATGAGGAGGCCACAAGTGCTCGCTCAGCATGACAAGTTTCTGAGGTTCTAGGTGTTGCCTATTCTGCATGACAACCTGCGTTTCTGCATGACAGAAAAATGGCGCTCTGGAAGAATCCTGCTATCGAATGCGAACATGTCTGGGTCTGGAAGAATGTTGGAGACACTCTGCATGCATTTGGTTATACTCTTCAAGACGGTCACGGTGTTGTTGTCGGTCCGGAATGAAGAACTACGAATGCTTCTCCATGCCAACCCTGCATGGGAAGTGCCCTCTTCTGGAGACAAGAAGTGTGCGTCTTTTGCTAACTATAATGCAACAGAGATTTATTTTGATCTTGCCTCCTGCTCCAGACTTATCCGCATCACAAGTTTCCTCGTATTTTTTCCAGACCCAGACACATTTGCAAGCCATAGACAGACTCGACGAGCAGCGCGGTTACAGCGAGAAGCGCGTTGCGAGGTCGGAGAAGGAGTTCCACGAGAGGATGCGGGCCAAGCACGGCGGTGCCACAAACTCCTACCCGGGGGCACCAGGAAACGAGATGTTGGACCCGGTGTATGCGGACACAGACCTGATTCCGCCGAAAATTTTCCATCTCCCCGCGGTATCAACTGTAAAAATGTCTGGGTCTGGAAGAATTCATGTTTGTCATGCTTGTCTGGCATGACTCTTAAATCTGTCATGCACGTTACCCAAGAGCTCCGCTTTTCTATGATGCAGAAGCGCAGTTTGTCATGCAGAATAGGCAACACCTAGGAGCTCAGAAGCTTGTCATGCTGCGCCAGCATTTGTAGCCTCATCATGAGACGCCACCCAGCATCACAAGTTCCCAGACCCAGAGACTTTTACTTTTGATACGCGGGTCCCGTCGACTGGGCCGATCTGGTAGTACAACAGGGGTGTGATTATTACAAGCGCCGACAGATCATGGACGAGGGAGGAGCAGGAGACAATAGTTTGCACGACCTGGGGCTGCAAAATATCAAAGTACAACCAGCGGTGGAACAAGTGCAGGAAGCTGCTGCATCATCTACTTCATCAACTTCGTCTACTACGCACTTAGGCATCAAGATCAATACGTCCGAGCAAGAAAAATCGACCGGTCAAGAAGGGCCACGGGGGAAGCAGATGGAGGACAGTCGCGAGGCAGCCGGTCCTGCGTTTCGTGTGGACGGCGAATTTTCATTGGATGCGGAGTTGGAAGAGCGCGTGCTGAGTGGGTATCAAATGCAAATATGTTGTCTGGGTCCGGAAAGGTGAAACTTGTCATGCTGCTCTTGGATTCCAAAAATATCTGTATTGCCTGAGCAGCAAGAGGAATCTACCTTTTGTTATGTCAGCAGGGTATTTCTCAAGCGGGATCGGCATCAAAGAGCACTCAGAACATCTGTGATGCTAGCGAATACATCACAGACGTCACGGGTGGTCATGTAAAATCTGCATGACAAGTTGTAGCCTTCCAGACCCAGACATATTTGCACCGGATAGTGGGAAAGCCGACATGAGTCGGGAACTTTTCCAGCGCGGTCCGGTCGGGGAACGTTTCGCGCAAGAGCTGCCGGTATGCATTGCAAAAATGTCAGGAGTTTGTCATGCAGATTTTGCATGACCGCCCATGAGGTCTGTGATGCATGCCCTCGCATCAGAGATTTTGCGAGGGCTTTCTGATGCTCATTCCGCATGAGAAATGATCTCTCCGCGTAGCACAAATTTTTACACCTCTTTTGTTGTTCATGCAATACAGATTTTATGCAGAGTCCAAAGGTAGCATCACAAGTTCCAACCTTCCAGACCAAGACATATTTGCAATGCATATCCGGAAGACGCTTTTGACGGACTGGTGGTGGGATTCCAGAACGGTCGGCCGGTGCATCGACGTCGTGTACTTCAGCGGGCAGCTATCAAAAGGAAAAATCCACCCTCCCAAGATCGAAAACGAAACTTGTAATGCTGTATTAATTTGAGTACACCAATCGACTTGTATTCCTAGAAGGCCAAGGGCCGCAGTTGTGGCCTCGTTTGCAAGCAATTTGTCATGCTGGTTGTCGCTTCCAGCTGTCTCCTGTCATGCTGAAGATGCAAGGCTTTGTTCCCACGCAGCCCAGTACTACAGTCCGCATCTTTAATATTCCCCTTCTGGCAGGACCAAGCGGATTTGTGGCCGCAAATCTGCATCACAGATTTGCGTTTTGATATGGGGACGAAGGGGCATTTTTCATAGTAACAGCATCCAGGTTTGGAAACCACCAGTACCAGGTATCATATGGAAAAACGTCCCCACCCCAGAGTTGTCACGCAGAATTGCATTGACGAGGACATTTGTGATGCGCACACCCACGGTAGCCATTTCCAGTCGTGTTTTGGAATTTGTGATGCTGTGAACAGGATAAGCATATGGATCTGGTGTGATGCGGCTGCACTTGCTAACCTGCACTACACTACGGAATGCAATTTGTCATGCGTGACGTCCAAGGCTCCTAGGTTTGTGTTGCAAAATACCCATCTTGACTCTGGTGTGGGGACGTTTTTACTCAGGATACCAGGCCGCACTCGTGGGTATGTGTGGCAAAAGCATATCGCACCATTTGAAATCATTCGTCCATCTCATTTTTGCAAATTTGTCCTGCACGACAGATGCAATTTTTTATAACGCTGCCTTCATTTTTTTAGTCCAGGGCTAGGAAAGAGATTTTTGTTTTTCATGTTGGAGCACTGGGATTTATGCGACTGCGATCATGCTTTTGCATTGCATTGTAAACGCGTTCCAGAGATCGGGGGCGGACCGCGTTGTTTTTCCACCGGACGGTGTAGTTGACCGTGCAACACTCATCGCAAACAGCATCACAAACAGCCCCAGAAGTGGCACGACGACGACCACAGGAACGACGGCAGATGGTGAGACCAGGAAGAGCATGAATGCAAGAAGCCCAGGACGTAGTGGTTCTACACACCACGACGGCCCCCGTGAAAAGCAGCAGTTCCAACCGGCGGCGCGGAGTTGCACACAGGGTCGTCGTGCAGTGGATGTGAATGTTGATGGAGATAAGCAAGAACCAGTTCCACAGATCATGATGGACCACAGCAAAACATCAAACAAATCACCCGCTCAACTTCCTCCTCCACTCTCCAGCACCGTATGGAAATCCGCTTACTTCGCGGAGCAGACCGCGCGAACGGAAAAAATTACCGCGTCGTTCCGGAAACCCTACCCTATCAACTGCAAAAATGTCTGGGTCTGGAAGAATTCAAGACTTGTCATGCAGGTTTTCCATGACGCGTGAGGTCTGTCATACATGACCCAGCATGACAGATTCTCCTCGAGCTCTATCATGCCTCTTCTGCATGAGAAACTCCCTCTCAGCTTGGTCAAAAGTGGACAGCTTTTGGTAATCATGCAACACAGATCCTTGCACTATCCAGAATTAGCATGACAAGTTGGATTCTTCCAGACCCAGACATATTTGCAATGCATATACCCACCGAACCACCCACGGCCGCCGGGTGTGACGCCCGAGGTTTTCAGAACTTTCTGCGACTTGGGGAGGATACGAGTAGAATTTAAAGACGCGATTTTTCCACGATATACCGGTTATTCACCGACGCGCACTCTCTTACAAGAGGTGATGCGGGGAGAAGAACACAAAAATGAGCCAGACAAGACCTCTATCAAATGCAAAAATGTCTGGGTCTGGAAGGGTGCAACTTGTGATGCTGCGTTTGGATTCCAAAAAAATCTGTATTGCATGAGCAGCAAGGGTATGAGTGTCTTTTTTCTACGGGAAGAGGACATTTGTCATGCGGAATAGGCATCCGCATCCAGAAGCCCTCAAAAAATCTCTGATGCTAGGGCATGCATCACAGACCACATGGCTCATGCAAAACTTGCATGACAACTCTCAGAATCTTCCAGACCCAAACATTTTCGCACTTGATAACCTCTCCCGCAGCGGTCTTCCCGCCCGTGTGGAACAACGGCCGCTACACAACGGATGTGGCCGCGATAGGTGCAAAGAGGATGATCGGCGGTAATAAAACCACGACACATGATCAACATCAATTAGAACCGGGCGGAGCAACCAGCAGAAGTGTACGACAGGCCTCCACTTGTTCTTCTCAATCCAGGTTCAAGTGGCCAACCGGTATCGTCAGTCCGGAAAATGCGCAGGAACTTTACCGGGGACTCTTTCTTCAAGAGCCTGAATCTTCAGCAGGAGGCGTAGCAGGTTCTCCCGGAGGAGGTACAGCGCCAGCTATAATTGGCGATCTGGCTACTTCTCCCCGACGGTCCTCTTGGGCGGCAGTGCAACTCTCTGATGATGAGGAGGAGGAGGATACCAGCCCTGAGTCTTCATCTGCAGCTCGACGGCAATTCATTCCGGCGGAAACAAAGAATGCAATTGCAAGCCCATCAGCGACCCGCACCGACAGAGCCCCACTTCATATCTCAACGGAGAGCAAGAATCCCAAAACCTTGACGTGCCACATCACCGGCTCTTTCGGATTTTCCGGGAAAGAGTTCCAGTTAAAATACCCGGGATTGCGTCTGGATGGAAGGAAAGGCCTCTCTATCCTGTGTAAAAACGTCCCAACCCTATAGTCAAGATTGGGATTTTGCAACACAAACCTCGGAGTTTTGGAAGTCGCGCATGACAAGTTGCACTCCGTAGTGTAGTGCAGGTTAGCAAGTGCAGCCGCATCACAGATCCATCTGCTGATCCTGTTCTCAGCATCACAAATTCCAAAACACGACTGGAAATCATGTCTACCATGGGCATGCGCATCACAAATGCCTTTGTCATTGCAAATCTGCATGGTAACTCTGGAGTGGGGACGTTTTTCCTCAGGATACTCTCGCTGCGGCGCATCAAGCGGGACATTGCGGTCCAGTTGTGTGGGCGTCCAGGGTACGCAGTGCAGAAGTGTCGTACTCGTAAGGGGAAATCGCATTACAAATGAGCTCAGCAGGATGACAAATGGAATTTGTAATGCTGATTTAGCTCAAGAGTATGGTCTGCACCCGTCATGCAAAATTCCGCAATAATTAGAATTAGGATTAGTTACGAGTACGATATTTTTGCAACGCATACAGACGTCTTTTCGCATCTGCAAATTCTCGACATGAAAATCTACGACCCTGTTGCATCCTCGCCACCGTCGTCGCCGCCCCTTTCTCCAGCTGCCGGCGACTCGTTGGCGCCGGAGTTTTTGCTGATAAGACGGCAAGATGAAGCTGCAATGGAGTTGACAGAAAATACTTCTTCCCCAGGAGCCACGACCGATGGTGATGGGCTCGCGGACCACGACAAGACGAGATTAATAGAAACACCGGCTGCGAAGATGAAGCCAGTAGTTTTGCAAGCTTTTTTGTCCTCCGGGGCGGCAGTTAATCCTGGTTTCAGCCCACCGTTTCAGTTTCCAGTGCCGGACGTGCGGGAAGTACAGGATAGTGGTGGCGACGAGGAGGATAGTTTGTCCGATCCTGCTGAAAGAGTTGTGCATCATGATGATCGTGAAACTAAGAACTCGTCCGGGGGGCCAGCAACTGCCCCCCACCAACCGCGAAGTAGAACACCGGCAGAGCTGCGACCCACCGTGGCTGCGCCCGCACCTTCCTCCGCGAAGCCAAAAGACGCTTGCGTCACGACCTTCGAAAAGGCGCTGGAAGCGAAGCAGGCACGACTGACGTTCTCCGTGAAGAAAGATGGGAGTGAACAAAAGAGTACTTCTGCTGGAGAGGGAGGACCAGAGCAAGCGCTTCCCCCGGATGAACACGAAATGCTACAAACAGTACCACGAAAGGAAGTAGAAGACCCCGCGCAAGAAAACGAAGACCTTCTGCTCCCGAGACGAGAGATCCACCTGCAACTGCAAGTCATCACGACTCAACGGCTGGAATTAACGCTGTTTGGCCGACGGGTTCCGGACCTGATCACCGTGTGTCTTGGCCTGGCTTCGGACTTTGGAATAGACCATGATTGTAATCTATGGATTGCAAAAGTGTCTGGGTCTGGAAGATAGCGAGATTTGTCATGCTAGTCTCGCATGACCAAAAAGTTTGTGATGCGTGTCCAAGAAGAGACCCTTTTGCCTGTCATGCAAAAACGCAGTTTGTCATGCGAAAAACGCAACACAATGAAGCGCAGACGTTTCTCAACATGCTTGGCTGTGCATCACAGAGCATTTACTATTCCCAGCGCAGCATTACAAGTTTCAAGACCCAGACATATTTGCATTTGATATAATCCGGGAAAGAAGATCAGGATGAAGAAGCCACAAGCACTGCGGCTGGAAGAGACGCGGGCAGCGCCGGCGGGAGGGGAAGAACAGAAACGAACGGAAGCAGAAGAAGCAGAAAACACGCGTGGTGGTCAACAGCATCTTGAACAACCACCACCACCGCCGCGGATACCACCACCGCAGCGCATTCGGAAAACCACCACCGCCGCGGATATTCTGGCGGCCTCCGGGAAGAAAGGGTTGTCCCCGCCTACAAGTAAAACAATTAGCGAGTTGCCGGCGGGGGTGAAGTATCCTGTGCAAAAGTATCGCACTCGTAAAAATGCAAGTCTTGCATTACAACTCTTCTTCTTAAGGTAAACCCGCATTACAAATTTTATTTCTCATGCTGAGGAAATTTGTAATGCATTTATACGAGTACGATACTTTTGCAGTTCATATCAAGGGGAAGAACTTCTACTGTGTTGAAGTGGACGAGGTGATGTGGTGCGAAATTCCACTGAATGGCGAATTTGCGGACCAGAGGTTCAGCAGTGCGGACGGGAGTAGCATCAACACGCGTTATGGGGTGCCGTTAGTTTTCGATGGGTTGACAGACCATCCGGGAGCGCGGAGTACGGAGAAGAAGAAGAAGATTCTGGCTTGATGGATTCAATTGGCATGACAAACTGCCATAGTTTCAACCTGATCGGATTAATGATGATGTTTTTGACGTTCATTGGGATCCAGATTTACGCATGACAAACCAGCACCCGTCTGGGTACGCTTTTGCATTCTGATTGCACTTTTTCTTTTTCTATTCGTGCGTCTAATTGCAACTGCATGACAATAAACTTGGACGACAGCCAGAATTTTTCTACTTGATACAAGAAGCTTCTCTGGAGGAGCACGACGCAGTTATCATGTGAAAGGAAGGGCGACGCACAACACGGTTGTCATGCGGAAACGAGATTGTCAGTTATACGAAATAATCTCGGTGATGTGTCTCCGCATGACAAATCTTATGTGCTATTGCTGCTTTGTTTCGACTTCATAATGGTCGTGGTGCACACGGACGGTACGGAGTCGCATATCAAAAACAAAAATAACTGGGTCCTGATCGAAGTCGCAATGTTGTCATGCTAGGTCAAGGTGAAAACAGAAAGTTGTCGTGCATGGACACCGAATGTTCTTCATTTTTCTAATGCATAATCCGTATTCATCAAAATCAGACTCAGAGGCTGAGCGTGCATGCCAAACCACCTTACTGGTCGCGCAGAAGGCGCTGCGTCAAAAACATGCGTCTTCCCCCCAGAAGGATCCAGACCAGTTCTCACTGCATATCACGAGTGGTGGTGCAGCTCATGAGGGTGAGGCGGGATGCGTTCAGCCGGACTACGCAGGTCGGCGCGTTTTAGAAGAACTTTTTCTTCCGACACAACAGTGTCCAAGCTGCAATGGCTTTACACCAGTGAACAAAACTACCTTTTCGAACCTAGCGAAGGTGTAGAAGGAGAACGCAATTGAGTCCAAGCTGTCCATGATCTCGAGAGCCAACTCATGAAATCATCTTTTGAAAAATTGAAGTACGTCCTCGCAACCGGCGGAAACTTTGTGACGAAGAGACCAGGTGGGGCACGCAACCGTGCTTCTACGCATATAGACTTCTGCGTCATTGTGAGTACGTACGTGGTGCTGAGTGCGCTTATTTTTTCACAGAGAGTTGTTGTCACAGCTACTGCAATGTTGACAGAGGGGTTATATTGATGCACCACAACTACAGGAGCGTCAAGGAAACGTCTTATCTTCCTTGTCGAGCGAAGGAAGAGAGGTGTTGGAGGTGTTATCGGAGGGTTTGGAGAAACTGCTAAATATGGAAGACAAAATTTATCATGGATTTGCGAACTTCATCTAGCAAAACCTGATGACCGGTGCGGACATCGACATTCAGCCCGACGGTCGCGCGCCCGTCTTTCGACTCCGAGCCGGCCGGAGTGGAATCGTATGCACTGCCGCGTCTTGCTGCGCGTTTGCGGGTTCCCCTTCCCAACGACTTACGTGGGAACAATCCCTGTGCCGCCCGTTGGTCCAGATGTGCTTGGGGATGGTGGTTCAGGCTCCGGAAAAGCCGG
Source organism: Amoebophrya sp. A120 (assembly GCA_905178155.1). Classification (NCBI taxonomy): domain Eukaryota; class Dinophyceae; order Syndiniales; family Amoebophryaceae; genus Amoebophrya; species Amoebophrya sp. A120. The sequence continues at coordinate 330,836 of CAJINV010000024.1, forward strand.
CTCGGACGCTGCGAGGTCAGAAGACATTGCGGGGCCTCGGTTGTTCTCCCACCGCCGAAGTGCAGTGCGTGCAGGATCTGGCGCTGCGGTCCTGCCACGTTTTCAACGGCATCCACCTGTCGGAGGGGGGGCACACGCTCCGCAAGGCTGTGCGGGATTTGCCGCCGGGGTTTCCCAGTTTTGAAAAGCTGGCGCAGCGGGCTGAGACGTTCGAAGCGGACAACACGCGCAAGCGATGCAGACCGCTTTGCGTAACAAAGCCGCAAGGCAGGCACCGGAAGAGGAGGGCGCGGCCTTGTCCGCCCGGCGCGCCCGCGTTCGAAGCGGAGGGGGGCCAGCCGCGGGAATCCAGCGGCGCGAGGGACAGCGCGCGCGCGAGCGCCCCGCGGTTCTCACATGCCCGGGGCGCCGAGACAGGCACGGGGGCCCACTTGCAGGCCAGGCCGGCCCATCTGAAGCAGGCCCGCCACCCCCTGCGGGCACTCAGGGGCCGCGGGCCCCGTCGAAGCATTTGTACTGCGGCCCATGATCCGCTTAGCCGTAGCACGTGCGGCATGCGCGTTCAGGCGCAGGGCGTTTTTGCCACCCTCGCCGCTGCCGCAGGCTAGCATGTTGCCCGCCGGCCTGTCGTTGTCATTGCGCGCTCTTTTCTTGGCGTTTAGGCGTCACGGCTTGAATCATTTTTCCGTACCTGCTGCGCGTCGCTGCTGTGCACTTCTCACAGTCACACCTGGCAGCGCACAGAATGGGCGACGAGATTTTTCTCTCGGACGGTATGGGCGTTTCTGTACATCTACTTCGAGCGATGGCCAAACAATCAGTGTGGAGGTGTAGACGAGATCCCACTTTCAGTGCGACCGAGGGAAGAAAGATGAGTGGGCGGAAAAAGGAAGAGCTGGCTGTTGATGTTACAAAAAGCTGTGAGTTGATGAATGTGTTGGACTGTGCTTATTCTCTCACAGAGAGCTGTCACAGGAGCTACTGCAATGACAGAGGGATTATATTGATGCACCACAATTACACGAGCGTCAAGGAAACGTCTTATCTATAATCTTCCTTGTCGAGCGAAGGAAGAGAGGTGTTGGAGGTGTTACTAGAGGGCTTGGAGAAAATGCTAAATATGGAAGACAAAATTTATCATGGATTTGCGAACTTTTAGCAGAACCCAATGTCGGCGGACATCGACACTCAACTCGACGATGGTGCGCCCGTCTTTCTACTCCGAGCCGGCTGGAGTGACACCGCATGCGCTGCCGTGTCTTGCTGCGCGTTTGCGCAGGTTGATGCGGGTTCCCTTCCGTGACTCGAGTCCGAACTTGCCACCCTGAGCAGAGGCGCAAATCGGTTCGCCGCAAGGCAGGCCCATGCGCGTGAACACCAGGCACGCCTCTCTGCCGCAAGGCAAACCAAAGCGCGGCGCCATCGCTGAGCATTTGGCGAAAATGCGGCGAGCCGGTCGCAAGGGTAACCCCGCAAGGTCACCGCGGTAATCCAACAAGGCGAGGGAGGGAGGGCGCGCGCGCTAGCGCCCCGTGGTTCTCAGATGCCCGGGGCGCCGAGACAGGCACGGGGGCCCATTTGCAGGCCAGGCCGGCACATCTGAAGCAGGCCCGCCACTCATTGCGGGCACTAAGGGGCCGCGGGCCCTGGGAAAGTATTTGTATTGCGGCCCATGATCCGCTTGGCCGTAGCACGTGCGGCATGCGCGTTCCGGCGCAGGGCGCTTTTGCCCCCCTCGCCGCTGCCGCAGGCTAGCATGCTGCCCGCCGGCCTGTCGTTGTCATTGCGCGGTCTATTTTTCGTGGCGTTTGAGTGGCACGGGTTGAGTCATTTTGTCGCACCTGCTGGCCGCTGCTGTGCACTCACAGTCAGTCACACCTGACAACGCTCAGAACGGGCGACGAGATTTCTCTCTCGCAACTGTGCAAGCGTTTCTGTGCATCTACTTCGAGCGATGGCCAAACAATCATTGTGGAGGTGTAGGCGAGATCCCACTCTCAGTGCGACCGAGGGAAGAAAGATGAGTGGGCGGAAAATAGAAGAGCTGGCACTTGAAGATGTTACAAAAAGCTGTGAGTTGATCATGTGTTGGACCGAGGACGAGAAGAGAGCTACAGATAAACACTGCGGCAGCGACCAAAAGCGGAAGGGATCGCTCATCATTACCTCATCCTGATATCAGCATTGCGGAACTTCTGCAAACGGCTCTTCCGCCACTCTTGGGCCCTGAGGTCGCGGCGGGAAAGAGGACATCTTTCAAGAAGCTGCAAGTTTGTGACGCGGAAGCGGATCGACGAGCCACAGCCAGAGTATTTTTCTCTTTGGGAAGAACAAGACGAGCTTCATGTGTGGCGCGGTACTCCGGCACGCCCCCCCCCGCAGGTGAGACTCGGGTCTGTTTGTGCGCAGCAAGTTTTTCCCGTCCCGTTCCGGGCGTGAGACTGAATCTGCGCGCTTGGTGCCCGGTGCTTCCGCCTTAATGTCGAAAGAAAGCGCCGCAGCCTCAGCGTCGCTTTTTGCCCTGCTGCTGCCCCCCGTCGAGGAGCGGGCGAGGCCTGTCTTAATTACGTCCCCCGGCTGCCGCCGTGGCGCACGGCAGGCTTGCCGGGGTCGAGCATCTGCAGCGGGGCCCCCGAGCCGTCATTGGCCGCAACAGGGCAGCGGCAACTTGCGCCCGTCGTTATTCGGATGCGGCGTCTGGCGCTCCGTGTGCCGCTGCAGCGGCGCGCATTCATGGCATTGATTTTATTATGCGTGGCGGGGGTGGGCCTTTAGCTTTACCTTTCCAACTGCGCCCGTCGCCCGCCGCCCGCCGAAGACGCGCGTTGCCACATGGCCGCGCGCCCGTTCTATGGCGCCGCCGCCTACCGAAGCCTCTGTCTTCAAAAATTCTCAACTGCATTTAACGAACAAGAAGCCGTCAAGGCTCGTCGGTTCTTTCTTTGTGGCAGAAAGCCTTTTATTTTGGCAGTGGCAGTGCCAGTTGTATTCGTTTGCTCGAATCAACGAGAGATGTCCTGGTGGAGAGTTTGTTTGTGGTGCAGAGTGATGTTGTGTTTCCGTTGCGCGCCCCGTCCGCAGCTCCTTGCTGATTTTCGCGACGCATTGTTCAAAGTTCTTGGAGCGGAGTGTCAGTTGAAGAAAATCCTGAGTGTAGCTGCTGAGGAACTGTGTAGAGGCACAGCGTTCATCCTGTTAGTGGGCTAGGGCTGCTTTCCAGACACTGCTGCCTTCATCTTGACAGAGCCGATGTTAAAGAGAAGAGGGACATCACGCAGCGCTGAGGCCGTTTTCAATTTGAGTGATGAGTAACCAACTTTCATAAAGTACTTGGGAGTGAGAAAAGAAGGTCAGGGGCCTTGACGTTAGAAAAGTCCTCCTACTTGAAGAGAGTTGCACACCTGGAAGAGAGCGATACGGCGAGGCCATATTCCGGAACCATGTGTATATTCGATGCAATCCTTGGACTCGATGATGAAAAAAAAAAAATCTAGGGCAGTTTATTCATCGATGGCCGCAGACCGAAGTCTCTGCCGTTTCGGCCAGCAGGCGACTCTACTCTTACCGCCGCGCCATCGCGTTGACGCCCGGCCGCGGGGTCGGCCAGTTTCGGCGGGGCGGTGACCACGGTGGTAAGTGCGGCGGCGACGCAGGTGGTGGCTACGAATGCCGACGACCGGCGGCCGCCCCCCGGGGAGAAACGGACGGCGCCGGTGTTAAGCCGCCGGCAGGTTGGCTGGGGTCGAGCACCTGGACCGGGCTGCGGGGCCGCGCCGGTGTCCCGGAGCCGGCACTGGAGGCCGTGCAGCAGCCCGTTCTGCAGCGCGTGACGGCTGTCACGTCCATCGCCAAGGCCTTTGTGGAGGACAGCTTGGGGAGCGGTGGGCCAAGTCTTGAGCGGAGTGCGCTGCAGTTGGTGCGAGACTTCCCGGACCTGCAGAGGGCGATCGGCGGGGCGGCCGGTTGCCGCCCCCCGTCGAGGAGCGGGCGGCGCCTGTGTTAATTTTGTCACCCGGCTGCTGCCGTGGCGCGCGGCAGGGTTGCCGGGGTCGAGCACCTGCGGCGGGGCCCCCGAGCCGGCATCGGCCACGACAGGGAAGCGGCGTCGTGCGCCCGTCGTTATCCGGATGCGGCGTCTGGTGCTCCGTGTGCCGCTGCAGCGGCGCGCATTCATGGCATTGGTTTTATTAAGCGCGGCGGGTCGAAGTGTCGCCTGCCGCCCCGCCGACGACGCGCGTTGCCACATGGATGTCGCTCGGGGCACCATGTCTGATATGGCCGCGGGCCCCTTCTCTGGCGCCGCCGCCTACCGAAGACTCTGTCCTCAAAAATTCTCGACTGCATGTAACCAACAAGAAGCCGTCAAGGCTCGTCGGTTCTTTCTTTGTGGCAGAAAGACTTTTATTTTGGCAGTGCCCGCATTCGTTTGTTCGAATCAACGAGAGATGCCTTGGTGGAGAGTTTGTTTTTGGTCCAGAGTCGTGATGTTGTGTTTCCGTTGCGCGCTTCGTCCGCAGCTCCGAGTCCGAGTTGACCGAGAGACCTAAAGAGCTTCCGCTCTGCCGAGATGCACAGTGGAATGCTATAATGCGGCATCAAGAGGAACAGTAGCAGCACCAGCAGCAGCAACCTGAGGCTCAGGTTGAGACTCGGTTGCACTCGAGAGCGCCGATGATCGCGGGCTCAAAAACAACTGCGCGGTTTGCAAGCCGTGTCAAGCTGACAGAAGCCACGGGACGCAAGCGGCGCATGTACCGGAAACGGCGCGAGAGCTGCGGCTCGGCTTCAGGGGCTGAATTCCTTCTCAGAAACCACCAGGCCGCGCACCGGCCCGGGAAGCCGGCGCGCTGCTCGGGCGCCGCGAAGCGAGAGGCCCCGGCAGAGAATGGCAGGTCGCGCGGCGCGGGGCTTGTATTCGAAGCGGCAGCGCCCTGGCGCAGCGCAGCCTCGTGGAGGTGGGGGGCCTCACGCGTTGCGCACGTATCAGAAGTCGCCTCGTGCCGTGTTGCTGAATGGCGCCGCTTTCCGGCGGCTTTATCACGGGCGCGGGTCTGTACCTGTCTCACCTGCTGGCGCGTCCAAGACGCCCGTGCGCTACCGTGCGCCACCCGGGGCGAGTAGTCTACGGCCCGCTGGCCTGCCTAGCCCCTCCACCTACCGAGGTCCGCGCATTCATCTTTACGGCATTTACCAAGCAAAAAGCCATCAAGAGGGCTCGTCGGTTATATTTCTTTCTGGCAGAGAGGCTTTTCGTCAGTCGCGGTACTTGTTTGTTCGAATTAATGACCGAAGTCGTGCTCCTTTTTTGTTGTTGCGAGCCGCACGAGAGAGTTGTGTTTTATTACCAGTGTGTTATCCGCAGCTCCGCCTTCGAGTCCGAGTTGATCGAGAGGAAGGTTTTGAGCTGTTCGAGGATTGCTGTGATGAGTGATCAAAAGCGGTGAAATAAACCTGAGAAAAAATGTGACCCCCCAATGTTAAACCGTCTGAACAAAGGCAGGAAGGCCGCACCATCATCGATTCGTTTCTTCGTCAGAAAGAACGAACTCGTGCATGTGCAAGCAATTTTAGTATTTTCCCGTCAAAAAACCGCAGATTGAGATTTCGAGTTGGATTTCAATTTCAATTCCCTTTCATTTTTCCAAACTAGAACCACCTACCACACAGGGTCGAATAGATGATATAAAGAAGTCGTCATTTGCCAAAGCTACTAACGACTTTTATTTCCGCGGACAGTCGAACTGTAGAATTACATCTGTTCGCAGAGCAACTTGTTGTGGAAGATAGCTCTGGCCGCACACGACGTCAGCGTATCCCGGATCTAGCGTGACCGGGTGGACGAATCTATTGGACAGCTTCTTAAATCAGGGTTGCCGGAAATCCTGTACGTCGTACCCTTCGAACAAAGCCGAGCCCCGTGTCCTACTTCTACTGCAGGGCGGTGCGCGCATCCAGCCCCTCAACATCTTCTCCTGAACAACTTCGGAACTTTTCGTGTCCTCCACGCCGGGCGAAATGGCGGAGCGGCCTCCCAACGGGGAAGAACAGCACAGTTCTGGACGCGAGTTGTCCGGCTCCGCGGCAGCCCGACTGTTTCTGAAAGTCCACAAACGACAGCAACTCAAGGACGCGGAGACCGCGGCGCGGGCGAGTGGAACAGCAGCGGCGGATGGGGAATGCGTTGTCGCTGCAAGAAGTTGCTTTGGAACTGCATCGCCCGACATCAATCCACTGGGCAAGTCGCATGAGGAGCAAGACCAGTCCGTCATGTTTCACCAGCAAGAACAGTTGCAAACGGAACTGCAGTACAACCCGCCGTTGCGGCGGGAAAACGCTTCGTCGAAGACCAGCTCGTCCGGGAGCCGCGGCGATACCCTGAGCACAGGAACAGCGCAAGAGAATACCGGCCCGTCCAACAGTAAGGAAAACAGTACCTCCGAAGATACTGCTGGCGGGACTGATGCTCTTGTCCTCGACGAAGGCCATTTTCAAGTGGCAAACGTTCCGAGAAACGACCAGACGGCGCCCTTGCTACGGTTGCACGCTGCTGGAGCTCCTGCTGGATCCGAGCGGGTTCGCTCCGAGCTCCTGCTGGACCACAAGTTTACTCCCTCCTCCTCATCTTCCTCTTCATCGAGCGGTGTTCGCGGAGGCGGCGTGGAGGTATCATGTGTCGCTGGCTGCGAAGTATCAAATGCAAATATGACTGGGTCTGGAAACTTGTAATGCTGGGTTGGGAATAGCAATAGAAATAGTGAATGCTAGCTCTGTAATGCACAGCCAAGCGTGAGAAATATGAATACATGCGCTGCTTAGTGTTGCGTTTTTCGCAAGACAAGCTGTGTTTTTGCATGACAAGCACAAGGGTCTCTTCTTGGACACGCATCACAAACTGTTCAGTCATGCCAAACAAGCACGACAAACCTTGGAGCCTTCCAGATCCAGACGTATTTGCATTTGATACGAAGTCGTTCCGGAGGGGGATCCTGGTCTACTCCCGGTTAGCAACGAGCTGCCACCAATACGGGTCGTGGAGAAGCGGCACTCGCAACAGCCGGCAAGCGGCAGCAAATCCGCAATGCAGCAGGATTATGGCGATGATAAGGCGGCCGCGGCTTCGGGCGGGTTTTTTCCAGCACAACTCGCGGAAGGCAACAAGTTTTGGCAGCAAAATTCGTCCACGCCGAGATTTTCGGCGCTTGCGGGAAAGCCGTCTACGGACGCACAGAACGATCCCCAGGTCATGGGCATACGCGAGTTTATCGGCGAAGTCGACAACGATAGCGAGGGGGGAAAGGATGGTATAGCGTTACTGGGTTTTTTTGATGATAACAATCACTGTTGTTGTAAAAGTTCGATGCTTGTGGAAGTGAAGATGCCGAGACCTCTTGTCTTCACTCACCATCGCAAGCTGAAGTGGCGCTTCGCGTTTGGTCATGCGGAATTCGTTCTGTGCGCTGAGTGCCCAGTTTGTAATGCTGATAGTTAGCGACTCAAAAATGAGTCTATCTGGACTCGTTTTTGCAGTGTCCGCATTATGTGCAGTTTGTAATGCTGACACGGACTCAAAAAAACGAATTCGAGTCGCGTTGGACTCGTGTCTGCGTAGGTTGGAAGTTGTGTCGCACTCACTTTTGACTTGCTGTACCAATGGAGCGAGTTGAAGGGGCAACATGATCTCGCACTTGATCACATATCACAATCATGGTTCTCAGGTTCCGCTGTAGTTGCCCTTGCTCAGGAACACCAGCGGCCGGCTTTGCCCCCAAGCGGTCCAGAGTGCTACCCGCCGCAAAATGCGCTGCAGCATAACGGAATCGACGAACAGCAGAGCAGTGGCAGCAGTAGCATACCGACGCTATCGCGTCGCCCCGCTTCGGTACCTCGTCAAAACATGCCAACTCCCTGCAGCGCCATGCGTACTGTATTTGAGCTAGAGCTTCGCTGTGTGATGAGAAATCTACTTCGAGCGCCGGCATGATGATTTTGTCTCGTTGCGCGGGCGCCCGTTCTCGCATCACTAGTTAGCTTCACTATGGGACGACATCAATGTTCAGACTTTAGTTATGGTGTATGGGGGAGGAATGACGATTTTTTTTTCTGATGCGCCGACTCGTCGTCGCGGCAGGACCACAATAATCCCCAGGGACACGGCGACGACGACCCCATTTTTCCTCCAGGCTTGGGTTGGACGCAACGCAAAAATCTTGTGGCTCTGCAGGTGAGATGAACTGTTTGGCTTTAACTTTATTTATCAGTACAACAGAATAAATGATTGCGATGAAGCGAGATGTAAATGTCTTTGTCTCCTTTTGTACTTGTATGATCATGGGTGCAGGTGCAGCCTGGATGACAACACCAAAACCAAAAGTTGCCGGTGAAGATGCGCGTTTCAGAATTACTTGTCGATCCAAAATAAATTGAGGTGAACAACGGTCTTCGAGCTCCTGAGGTGCCTTTGCCGAACGTGCCGGCCGTTGTTGCTAATGCTGCTCTACTGCCTGAGCCTGTCGCCGCCGGGGCCGCACCGGCACCTGCGCCGGCCATGCCAGATCGGAACGTGCGTCCCGTACCGCCCCAGGATTCATTTGCTCGTCCCCTGAACTACCAGCTGCCTAGCAACCACCCGCTGCGGCAGAACCACCAGTGTCCACCGCCGGGGGCCCACCAGCCGATGCCGATGGTCGGAGACGGTGGGACGTTGAACAACGCGGGTGGAGTTGTTCCCGCAGTCGTCGTCCAGGAGAACAACGGGCAGAACGGTATGAACTGCATAATATCTTCCCTGGATGTCTGGAAGATTGCAAGTTTTGTCATGCTAGTCTGGCATGACTCTGAACTCTGTATTGCATGCCGGCGAACTAATAGAAGTCTCTTGTCTGTCATGCAAAAACGCGGTTCTTATTGTGATGCGGAGTACGCAACTCTTAGCCACGGAAAAACTTGTCATGCTGGGGAGCGCATTACGGTGTGCTCACTATTCCCTTTTTTGCATCAGAAGTTTCTAGACATCCAGGGATATTTGCAATGCATAAACGTGGTGGAAGATCATGAACAGGTACAGCATGAAGGACTTCCTCCCGGTCCTGTGCAGCCAAACCTCCCATCCCGTCCGTTTGACAAGATCCGCGCTTTGCTCCACGATGATGCTGCGCCGCGGAACCACGGGGGGCTCGACGGGGTTCTTGATGCAAATCGTGCACCTGCTGCAGCGGCTCCTATCCCCAATGCCATCGCGCCGGCTGCCGGCCGCGACCACAGAGTATCAAATGCAAATATGTCTCGGTCTGGATGTATCCATGGATTTTTCATGCTAGATTGGTATGACACGAAGCTTTGTATTGCGTGGCTACGAAGTACAGCTCCTCTGGTCGCCTTTTTCATGCGGAATACGGAACACAGAACCACGGAGAAATCTGTCATGCTTGGTGCAGCATTCCTCCAGGGAGCTTACGACTCACTGACCTGCATCACAAATGTCCAGACCCAGCAGACATATTTGCATTTGATACAGAGTGCTGTGGGAGGACGATGACGACGCCGCGGACAACTACCCGCGTCCGGATCGATACGACGACCTAGAAGACGACAGCATCCTGCTCCCCGACTACGGACCCGCTGACATCCGCGTGGGGGCAGTGCTGGCCCGCGGAGGCTTCGGCGTGGTGTACGAGGGGGAGCTTCTGGTGGGTAGTCCGGATGGTTTACAGCGGCTCTCGCACCTGGAAGGCCAGGAACGCGGCGTAAAGCAGCTCGCGTTGAAGCAGCACGCGGACGACAAGCGGGGCGTAGGACGCTGGTTTCGCGACGAACTGGAGATCGCGCAGGAGATCAACCGACTCGGCGGTAATGCGGCGATTCTGCGCGCCCACGGAAAGTTTGTCGACGCAGAGGAGAACGCGTACATTGTGCTGGACCAGTTTCCCACCGGGAACCTCGCGGAACTCATCGCCACGAAAAGCACCGACGTGTCGATGGAGCGGCGGATCTCCATTTTGCTCCAAATTGCAGACGCGGTGATCTTATGCATTGCAAAAGGATCGTACGAGTTAGTATGAATTGCATTACAAATTCATAATTTCGGAGGAACAAAAATGCTTTTTGTCATGCTATTTTAGGTAGGAAATTGAATTTGTCATGCATATTGGCAATGATAACGAGTGCGATATTTTTGCAGAGGATAAGCATTCCTGCACACGCACAGCATAGTGCACCGCGACATCAAGCCGGAGAACATTTTGATGACGAACGAGTGGTCTTTATTCTGAGCAAAAACGTCCCCACCCCAGAGTCAAGATGGGAAATCTGCTAGGCAAATCAACCATCTTGGTCTGTTTCGCATGACAAGTTTGTCCTCGTATTGCTTTTTTTAATAATCCTGTTTATTTTGATAGCTAGCCCAGCAGCATCAGGTTCAGGCATGCATATTTGCATGACAACTCTGGTCGTGTGGGAATATTTTTACTCAGGATAGTCCCCGCTGCTCGGCGACCTCGGACTGGCGTGCAAGGTGGACGGGACGAACCACCAATTCGACGAGGGATTCTGCGGTACGCTCGGCTGGTCATACGCGGACTACGGCGGTTGGCAACTATGATGGTAAAAATAAAAAAGTCGTGTTTAGTGTGACGCTGTGATGCAGAGCTGTGTACTCGAACAATTTTACGATTTGTTATGCCAGACACGCATGAAGTGCTCTTCCTTTTGCTTTTCATCGTATATTTTCTTTCTATTCTACTAGCTGTGCATAACGGAGACTGTCATGCGGAGGAAGTTTGTCATGCTGGGACTCGACGAAGACAACCACAACTACACTATACACAACTTTGTTTCCCTTGCATAGAAGCCCCCCAGGAGCTACTACCTCGACGAATATTCCGTCGCGATGCTGGCGGGGTGGCTCGTAAGTGAAGAAAAACCGCGGGGGAAGCCGCAAACACCGATTGCGGGATTCTTGAAGAGGATCAAACCGGTGGTGGCCTGGGACCCGCTGTTTGCGTCGTTCCTGCTCCGCTCGGCAGAACTCCTCGTCAAGGACCGGCTGACGCTGACGGAGCTGCAGCCGGACCTCGCGCTCCTGAGAGACGGAATCAACCCCGACGAAGTACACGTCTACCGGCTGCTGCAGAATGCGGGGCTGCCATCGGATACTGTTGAGGACCACCATCAGAGGGTGAGGTTTTTCAACCAGGTGCTCAACCGCGGCAACAAGCGACAACACGGGGACAACGCCGCAGGGAAGATCAAGCCGGCGAACGTGAGGAACTATGCAAGAAAAATCATGCGGCGACTGCGGCCCGACGAAGACCGCGAACCGCTGGAGAATGACGCGCAGGCAGAGTAATGTGGTGGCGGAGGGGGAAGGTGCAGTAGGTCTGCACTAGCGGCGGGATGGCGGGGGTAATGTCGTGAGTGGGCAGGAGAGTGAAGAACGGCTTCCTGTTGTGTATGATAAGGTTGCTGTGTATGATCGATATTTTATCCTATTCAGTTTGAAGATGATAAACCATAAATTGATGACAAGTCGTGTTTAAAAGCGTGATTGGCTGAAGATCAATTTTCAAAAGGATGAATTTCTAGACGAGAATCATGTAATGAATTTTGTAACTCAAAAACAAACACAAAATAAACCGATAATGAATGTAGTTTATTGCTGATGAATAGCCGTCCAGGTAGAAGTAGAACTACTTACCAAAAAGAAAACCAAAATTCACACTTTGCTTGTAATTTGTACCCTTCTGCGCAAAAGGAGCAATCTTCCACTGCTGCGGAGGAGATTCAAAATGGTGCCGCAGTTGCATTTGCGCATCATTTCTACCTACAAGAGAACTATTACCAGCACCCGGTTCGATTTACCCTAAATTTTCCTCGGAATGGAACAAACACTGCTGACATCACAGCAAGCGGATTTGCACAGAGCAATCGAAATTTTCCCCACATTATTTTAGAACCATTTTTCTGATCGTGTTATTTTTGAAACCTAGCGATTTACATTTACTGGAGTCCTATGGGATTGAGATTCCCCGTGCGACGGTGACGTTCGAAGAGGATCAATTTTTCTACCTGACCAATTTTGTCGAAGATTTTCTATGCAGTTGCAGCTAAGCATATGACGTTTTCCATATTTTATTGAACGCACCACTACCGTGCCAACTGGATCGGAATACACCACCAGTTTACACCAGTTTCAAGAAGTGAACAGAGAATATAGCAGCGATTTTGAGATACAAACCAGATTTCAAGAACGTCACATGCAGGATGGGAAAGTTTGGGGATATACGGCCTGTCAGACACTACGCCTTGTCCCAGAAGCTTTTCTGCATCTCGCACAGATTAATAAAATGTTTTTTTGCACAAAAAATTGTGACTGAGAAATAAAAAATATGTTGTTTCTGAGGCACCGGCGGGCACTGATCGCCTGGCTTGTTGATACTGCTCGATTGTTTATGGTGTTCGTCTTCGTCTCGCATTTGATTTTTATGGGTTTCGTCTTCGTCTCACACGATTTGATTGTGAACCCTTTTCAAAAGAAGTAACGATAAAGCCATGTTGTATCAAGGTCAATGTAAACCGCGCCTGATGCTAGTGATCTTTTGCACGTCACGTAAATGCACAGTATCGTATGCCGTAACTCGTGAAATTTTCTTACGCGTTCGTTCTAGTACCACAGTGAGTAGCGATTGGCGAAATTATTGGCAGCGTACGACGCTTGTGCCAGGGAGTCATGCTGATTCGTACCAATGGCTTGATGGCGCTGCAAAAGCCACAAGAAGGATAGAAGTAGTCGTAGCGGATAATCGCAAGTCGTTGTTGATGTCGTGCACAGCAGAACAGTTCGTGGCACGTAAAAAATGCAACATCGTGCTATCTGCATGTTATTCGTTCGTACGTGAAGGTTGCAGCAAGATTCCAACTTGACGTTCTTCCGAAACAGAACTTGTGCCAGAATAAGTAGTCTCATACATAGTCGTCGTCATGTCCAAATTCAAGGATGTCTTTTTCTTCATGCTATGTTGTCTAATACCGTTCGCGCCCATAATCGCCATCTGAAATTTATTTCTCAAACCAGGTAGTTTTTCTTTTTGTTTTTTTGGTTCCCCCAAGAGTCGGCACTTCGCATACTAGACGCCTCCGCTCCGTAGGAAGAAGTCGTAGTTGCCATTTGATGAAAGAGTCACTCATTCTCCTTAAGCAACAGCATGGTTTTGATGTGCACGCGAAACGTCCAGCGGCGACCAGTTTGGTTGAAAGAATCCTGTGCTGAAACGAACATGCGAGCTTGCAACCCCGTACCAGTGTTTCGCCTCGTCGAGAATGGCATCTCCGGAACAGCAATGCCAGCGAGTGATATCATCAGCGTTCACCGCAACAGCAAGCAGGTAGAGGCGTAGATGTAAAGGCGTAGTTGATACATAAGTACTTACGCCAAAACGAGGACACCGTGCTTCCCCCTCACTGTCCATCGGAGCCGAAAGGGAGCCAATGGTGCCGTTGAGGCTGACGCAGACGATCCTGACCCTGTAATAAGAAAAATCGGAAAATAAAGCGAAAACCGGAAGAATGAGCATCGGGAGCGCTGGCTTTGTAAGATGCCACATTTTCGAGAGCCGACAGAGCAGCCACGAGGACCAAGTGCTTACATCAACTTCTAGTCGCATTTAATCCAAAGTGCAGCACCCACCTCCTCCAAGAAACAGGTGTGTCGACGGAATTTGCGGTATCTTGTACCTGGACATAGAAGTAGAGTAAAACCATTCTCTGGACGAGGCTGTGTTGTTGGGAGCGCGACGTCAGTTGCTCGCCTCATTTGCTGGCTGCAGTTGCCGTCTTCTGAATTTTTCGGAGCAGTAGCAACACGAAAGGCGTATTTTGCGGAAAAAAAACAACCTGTTGCAATTGCAGGTGTGACGAGAAAACGCATAGAGCGGTATTCCATCGTGATCTTCGTCCACGCCGCTAATGTCGACCGTGACTGCACAGCATTCTCGTACGCGGCATCGGGGCCACCTCGCGAACATAGCCAGGTTTTCGAGATACAGACGAACACAGAGGCTGCTGGTAATTTGCCGACGCGTGTGTTGATGACGTAAGGAGTTCGGCGACGAATCTCAACCGGCACAAGAGAAGAATGTTGGTGGACCACCCCCGCCTGCGGAGAGTTGAAGTTGTATCTTCTTGATGTTTCTTCGGGCGGCAAAAGGCTACGGGGTTTCAAGCGCAGCCACTGTGCCAAACTCGACCACCTTGATCGAGGACTTGCTCTTCCAGCGGCCAGTACAGAAGCCTAGAAAGCAGGACTTCCGCATTTTGCACGATAGTACTGGCGCATCAGCAATCTCGACGTTGCAGGCTGTCATGAAAGGAGTAAATACGGTGACGCAAAAGTTGACGGCTCTCCACCCTTCTGAGTTTCGTCGCCGCTGGAGTACGAAAACAGAAACGAATGGCTCTTCAAGGACAGGAGCATTGATTGCGGTCGGGAACGCACGCATGTCAGAAGCGTCGCGATGCTCACAACATCTTCGCAGGACGTGTCTTCACCTCCGACTGTCACTAATCTCACGTTTTCATCACCGCGAATAGGAAGCTTGTACTCCCCCGGCGTTGCCGTTTGTCAGTTAGAACGACACCGGTTGACCAATTCGGATCCAGAGGCGTAGCGGCTGTAGTAGCATACCGGCACTTGAGTAATGCAGCGCTCGTGGGGTCTGACAGACGGGACGCGGTGCCGCAAATCCGATAGGCACACAGACATACCGCCAGCAGCAGCTTCTGCGACGGTGCCACAGTTCAGTAGGCAGCTTCCGCGCGCCCGCACAAACGAGGCGAAAGTAGTTCTGCAGCAGATCAATCGGCGCACTTGCCCTGGTCCGTGTTTCCGGTCCTCTCCCGAGCTGGCACCCTAGCGCACGAGGTCTACGTCCGAAAACGATGTGCCAGTGAAGAACAGGACGTCGTGCAAAATGACCGGCCCCTACCAACGGCTTCTTGTTTTCGAAAACCTTTTACAACAACGAACAAAAGCATGCTGCCCTGTCGATTTTCAGAAGACCCAGATCCTACGAGCAGCAGCCGGGAGTAGCGGCGTCAGCACAAATATCGGCGGCTGCGACAATAGGAGCTTGTAGGGCTGCCTTGACCGGGGGCGACAAAAATAAGAAAAGCTGTTTTTATGCAGAAAAAGAAAAGTGCAAAGAGGCGGTTTCTACGCGGGTCCTGTCCAGGGAGACCCAATCGGCCTCGTGCATCGTTTTGTTGTAGAGCCGCGGCGCTAGCACCACGTCTGGCTCCCCATCTGCCGCGAAGCGGATGTATTCAGAAGAACGAGCGCTGTGCACTCTCAGAACGAAGAAGAAAGAACCATCATCCCGCCTGTTGCAGGATCGATGAATGATAGGAGGAGGAAATCGCAATCCGCCTGGAGTAGATTGCTTTGGAAGCAACACGAACCATCATCCCGCCTGTTGCAGGATCGATGAATGATAGGAGGAGGAAACCGCGATCCGCCTGGAGCAGATTGCTTTGGAAGCAGCAAGAACCATCATCCCGCCTGTTGCAGGATAGATACTTGGAGGAGGAGACCGCAATCCGCCTGAAGCAGATTGCTTTGGAAGCAGCAAGAACCATCATCCCGCCTGTTGCAGGATAGATACTTGGAGGAGGAAACCGCAATCCGCCTGAAGCAGATTGCTTTGGAAGCAGCAAGAACCATCATCCCGCCTGTTGCAGGATAGATAAGTACTTGGAGGAGGGGACCGCAATCTGCCTGAAGCAGATTGCTCGGAAGCAGTGAAAGTAGCCGCCAAGCGATCCCGCCTACCGCAGGGTCGATGATACGAGGAGGCAACCGCAATCCGCCTGGAGTAGATTGCTCGGGAGCAGTAAGAATAGCCGCGAAAACGTTGTACCCCGGCGCGCGGCCAATTGATGACAAGCAGCTTCAAAAGCTAGCAGAGGAAAGAAAAGTCGGCTACTGATGATTATGGTTGACTGCAGCGCAGCATCGTGGTCAAAACTACCTCCAGTAAATACCAAGAGCAATGCAGCAGTAGCCCAGCACGGTGTTCGTCTCCCGAGCCCAGTATCGCAGCTGAGGTGTAGGTCTTTGCTGCTGCCAGCAAAATTGAAGAAGAGTGGAGGTTGCTATGTGCTTTTTTTCAAGAACGAGTCGAATCCTGGAAGACCCTATCTTCGACCTCGTGCAGCGTTTCGGAATCAAATCGACGAGTACTTGTGGCTGCATTTGCACTCCAAATTAATGACGCAACAACCGCACGTACAGGCAGCAACAAGCCACAACAGCAAATCGCCATCCAAAGGAGCGTCGCACCCCGACGCTGAGCCTGCAGGGGCAATTAACGAGCAAAAACTGAAAGAGGAAGCAAAAAAAGAAAAGAAAACAAGCAGGGTAAAAAAAATGTAAATAAAAAGCAAAAGAAACAGAAGTGGCAGCTGATTGGATCATGCCAAGAAGAGACATCGTAACTTCGGCAACATTTATGTGTGTTCTTTTCGTGCGAAGCTTCAATAAATTTGCATGAAGTAGGTGGGGGTGAAGAAATACTCGGTGCGTGGTCTACCGCAAATCACGGCATTCATGTTGGGAAAGCAAGAAGTGCATGTACGTCAAAGCACGTCACAGCAGCCGCACTCGCACATAAGAGCTCTCTGCATAACTAAATCGTGTTGATGCAGCAACGTCTCGTCTACAAATTATCGTTCTTTTGGTGCAGACACGTATCGTCCAATTCAAATCGTTCATCCGAAAGTTGTCATACAACGGCTTTGTCGTTGTAAAAATTCGTTATTACTTCTTCTCGTTTGGGGCCGAGCTCGAGCATAGAAAGTCAGAGTTTATCGCCCGAGATTCTTCTACGAGAAATTTCCGTCACCATCTTTCGTCTCCGTAAAGGCTTCTAAACTACGTAAAAATCAAACAGGTGCGCTCTTTTTTTTTCAGGCCGGACTTTCTCTGACCCAATTTGGTTCCCCGACGATCGTTCGTTTTGTGTTTTCACCAAATCACTACTTAATTCGAAACGAGTTTTTGGTCTGTTGCCGAAGCAAAAACATAATGAACACTGTATGGTGAGCGCCGCCCCCGCCGCGGATCTGCGAGGCCTCTAGAAGGAGCAATACCAGGGGCTAGTACTTACTTGTACCGGCGGTACGCCGTCCTAGGGCAAGCAACGATAATGAGTGGAGCGTCCACACCAGGGAGCCACAAAGAGTCTTCAGGCGCCGACATCAATCGGTACAAGCTAGTCGAATGGTGTGAGAAAAGTGGCGATGAGGCGGACGCAGGCCGAAATGCGACATGAGCGGAGAAGATCCGCAATTTGATTTTCATTTAGCTGCGACGGTCGAACATGGACATGCCGGAAACCAACATCTTATGTTCCTTCTTCCGCCGGTATTGCCAAGGACAAGAACCGTGACCCGCATGACAGCAAGGGACACCAAACAGTCGCGAAGGTTTGGCATGTTGAACAGCGTCGTACGCACAAGCCGCGTGTCTTTGCCGGTCCAAACTTGCGTTGCAGAAAAACTGTACCACAGCACCAGCAGCCCGGAGGTGTGATTCTTTCAGCAAGGAAAAAATTCAAAGGCGCGGTGAGAACCCAGCAGGAGACCAGGAATCCCGGCTGTAGCAGGATCTTGAGTTTTGCTGACGCACAAGCAACACACAAGCAGCAGCGGAAAGAATGGTGACGCAGCTTTTCAAGGTGTCTGCACACCACCTCCACAACGGCAGCAGCGGCGGCCGTCAAAGAATCCGGTAGCAGCAGGATTTTGATGGCCCAGCGCCGGAAAGAATGGTGATGCAGCTTTTCATGGTGTCTGCAGCTGCACACCACCTCCACTACGACGGCAACGGCGGCTGTCAAAGAGTCCGGCAGCAATGGGATTTTGATGGCCCAGCAGACCGGCAACATAAATGGTGGCAGTTGCGTGTGAACTGGACCTCCCGCGCGACTACTAGTCTGAGTTCTTGCCTCGGTCGCAAGGAAGAGCAGAAAGAGATAGGAGCTTCATATGTTCCACCCGGCAACGGTCGCATTTTTGCGTAAATTTTTTGGAGCAGTAGCAACACGACAGGGAGCATATTTTGTGGAAAAAAGCAGCCTGCTACTATTCCGGGTGCAACGAAATGCGTATAGACAAGTACGATATCCTGATCCTCGGCGCCGCTCATTTCGACGGTGGTTGTACAGCACTCTGGTACGCGGCGGCGGGGCATCGCGACCTTGACCAGGTTTTCGAGATAGAACGAACAAGTCCCCGTCACATGCGCTGGGCGAGACCACAGAGTCTGCTGGTGTTGCGCCGATGCGTCGTGTGTTGACGTAAAAAATTTGGCGACACTTCTCAACCGGCACGAGGGAATAATGTCCAAGGAGCATCTTTTCCGTCTGTGAAGAGGTCGAGTTACATCATCTTTATGTTTCTCCGTGAGCCAATCGGCTACGGAGTTTCAAGCGCAGCCACTGTGCCAAACGCGACACCCTGATGGAGGACTGGCTCGTCGAGCGGTGGAATAGCGGCAATCGCAGAAGCCTAGAAAGCAGGACTTCCGCTTTTTGCA
The DNA here is from genome assembly GCA_905178155.1 of Amoebophrya sp. A120. Classification (NCBI taxonomy): domain Eukaryota; class Dinophyceae; order Syndiniales; family Amoebophryaceae; genus Amoebophrya; species Amoebophrya sp. A120. The sequence goes on from CAJINV010000024.1 coordinate 349,422, forward strand.
CGATACTGGCGCATCAGTAATCCCGACATTGCTGGCTGCGATGAGACTGAGAGGAGGAAGTACGGTGACGCAAAAATTGACGGCCTCCACCCTTCTAAGTCTCGTTGCCGCTAGAGTCGTCTTTCGGGCAAAGTAACTTGTCGAGGAGTAAGTACGAAAACAGAAGCGAATGGCTCTTCAAGTACAGGAGCATTGATTGCGGTCGGGAGCTTCGCAGGACGTGTCTTCACCTCCAACTGTCACCAGTCCCAGGTTTCCATCAACACCGCGACTAAGGAACTTGTACTTTCTCCTCGGCGTTGCCGTGTGTCAGTTAGAGTGACACCATACAACCTGTTGACCAATTCGGATCCAGGGGCGTAGCGGCTGTGGCAGCATGATGGTACGTCAGTAATGCAGCGCTCGTGGGGTCTGCGTCTGACAGAAGGGACGCGGTGCCGCAAATCTCATAGACATATTCCGCCAGTAGCTTGAGCTTCTACGCCGGTGCCATAATAGTTCAGCAGGCAGCTTCTGCGTGGCAGGACAAACGAGGTAAAAGTAGTTCTGCAAGAACAGGTCCAGCAACCGAGTAGTGCCTACTGCAGCACAGCATCGTCAAAACCTCCAGAAAATACCATGAGCAGTGCCGGAGTAGCCCCGCACGGTGTTCGTGTTCCGAGCTCGGAGCCGCTGGGTTTGCAGCTCGAAGAATAGCAATAGCCGGTTGAGTTCACAAGCGCGAAGAATAGCAGTGCGTCAACCCGCCTCCAGCAGGGTTGACCAACTGGGAGGAAGTAGCGCTGGCATCCGCCTTCAGCAGATCCAGCAACAATAGAAAAAGAAACTCGGCTCAATCCCGCCTCCAGCAGGGTTGACCAACTGGGAGGAAGTAGCGCTGGCATCCGCCTTCAGCAGATCCAGCAACAATAGAAGAAGAAACTTGGCTCAATCCCGCCTCCGGCAGGGTTGACCAACTGGGAGGAAGTAGCGCTGGCATCCGCCTTCAGCAGATCCAGCAACAATAGAAGAAGAAACTTGGCTCAATCCCGCCTCCAGCAGGGTTGACCAACTGGGAGGAAGTAGCGCTGGCATCCGCCTTCAGCAGATCCAG